>OY856409.1:1898032364-1898632364 GCA_963693085.1 Alisma plantago-aquatica | reverse complement strand
GTGGCTAAGGCGTGCTGGGAGGTGTTAGCCAAAGGCACGATCTGGGCTAAATTCTACAGAGCCAAGTACTCGAATCATGCACTCAGCAGATCTGACATCTATCCCAATCATGTGCGATACAGAGATTCGGCGTCCCCTTACTGGAAACATATATGGAATATGTTCCCTACGATTCTTCCAAAATGCAGATGGTGTATAGGGAAAGGTCAAATCCCATTCTGGGATTCCTTATGGTGTGATGAGAGGTTGTTCGATCATGCACTACACACTAGTGATCGAAATTATCCGTTCCTTGTCCATGACTTTTGGATCCCTAATGATGGGTGGGATTGGATGACCCTTAGGCAGATCCTTGATGATGAAGGCATTCAGCTGATTAAGAAGGCAGAACAGCAGCTCTCAAAAGACGATGACCAGATTATCTGGAGTCTGGAGAAGACAGGTACATTCTCGATTCGATCAGTGAAGAAGATTCTGACCATGAATTACATCAATGACCCCATTGGTACTCAGAAGATTTGGTATATAGATGCGCCTAAGGCCAGCTCATTTGTTTGTAAGATCCTTAATCATGCGGTCCCGACTGACGATAACATCTCTAGATGCCATATTGCTCTGGCGTCTAAATGTGAGTGTTGTGAGGAGCCCAATATAGAATACATTGATCATCTATTGTTCCATGGTCATATGGCAATGCGATTCTGGAATAGATTTTTTCTCGTTACAGATAGGACGTGTCCAACTAACAAAGGGGAGTTGTTGGACTATTGCTCGAATGGGAGATAAGATGCTGTCATGGTATGGATAGAAGCTTGCCTAGCGACGATCATTCTGTTCTATATTTGGCGGTGGAGATGTAGAGCTCGATATGATGGTTGCAAAGCATCGTTCGAGAGAGAAATGGTCTGCATGACTACGCAGCTGAACTCTATGATGAAGAAGAAGTGGTTCCGAGTCTTTGCTAAACCAGAAGAGCATAGTAGACTCACCAGTTATGCTATTGAAGATCCTAACTATGTGCTTAGAGAAGTGAAGCTCTTGAAGTGGACGAACCCGGATATCAACTCCCTGAAGATGAATGTGACGATTGGTAGAAGTAAATACCCTAATGGATGTAAGAGGTGGTGGATGGCTAGTATCATTAGAAACCATCACGCAGCTGTGTTTCAGATTACTAGAGCTTGGCTTATAGCTGAGGACCATGCTACTGCCTTTCTTCAAGCATGTGATGTGGGTCTGAAATTTGCAGAGAACCAGTGCTTGAGGATAGCAGTCGTTGAGATAGATGATGACAGTACCTACCACACCTTATGGGGCACAGCTAGCGTCCCCTGGAGGTTGCTCTGTGTTTTCAAGGAGTTGAGGAGCATCATGGAGGAGGAAGGCATTGTGGGATCGCTGGTTCATAGGGCTCTCAATTCAATTCCCAGGGAGATTGGTAAGTGGGGTATCAATAGTTATGAGCCGATGGTGATATCTGATATAAGAAGAACGCCTCCTAGGATTCGTGGAATGGTTGATCTAGAGAAGAAGCATACTCCGTATGTGGTGATGCAGTTCAAACACCCCTGACGGGTGTCTCTCATGAGAAGGGTGTGGTGAGTTGCTTCAGGAGTTGTTTTGATGGTTTTTTTTGTGTGTGTGTGTTTGGGTGTTGATCGGCTTGTGGTTGTGAATGTGTGTTGTCTTGGTTCTTGGTGTTGGGTATACCTACGATTTTCAGCAGGAGATGTATTTGATTATTTTGTGCTCACATGAGGAGGGTGAGGTGAATAGAAAACCTCCTGGATTAATAAAAAAAACTCAGCCTCAGGGTCTTCATCAACATTGTGTAAGTGGAAGAGGATTTTCTCTACTTGTACATCGCTCATTTCATGAGCATTAGGGTCGATGAGCATTATATCTAGAGGGTTTTCATAATTAGGTGTCTCCTTCCACAATTGTGCTATCTTGTCAATGTGTTCAATGAGGAAGAATTGTTCTTGGAAAGAGGGTCCCTTAAGACTCTAGAAGAATTTGACGTCAAGCATGTATGTCCCAAGACTTAATTTCAAGATTCCACCTTCAATGGAAATCAAGGCTATAGGTGTTTCAAGGAAAGTCCACCTAATATGAGGGGATATCAACAATTCTCCTTGATTTCCATGATGACAAAATCATAGGAGGCATAAGATCTTGCCTCCACTTATACATGGATAACTTCTACAATACTCATAGGGGTGGTCATAGAAGAGTCAACAACTTGAGTCACTATGAATGTGGGAAGGATGTCGATGGTGAAGCCAAGTCTTTTGCATAATATATAGGGCATGATAGAAATACTTGCCCCAAGGTCATCTAGACCTTTCTAACATGTATATTCCCCAATAAAGCAAGAGAGGACAAAGGATCACAACTCCTTGAGTTTCTATGGCATCTTCCTCTAGATAATTTCAGACATTGTCTTTGTCAGTTTCATAGTACCATACTCCTGTGTTGTATGTTTCGGAGTGAGGAGAAATTCAATGATATTGGTCCAGGAAGGAATTTATACAAGATCATTAAGGAAATATATACATGTAGCTTCTTCATCGCTTCATTGAACTTCATGAATCTTGAGTCCAGTCGTGTTTAATCTAGTCCGCTCTGTAGGGTAGGTCACAACTTGTAGACTGAGATATGTGAGCAGAAGTACTTGGTATAGCTTCCTGGGTCATCTCAGGATTAGGCATGCACTTGTCTCTAAAACTAATGCATCACTTTGCTTTGGCATCTTAAGAACATGCTAAATGGGTTCATCCATTGGGGTAACTTCACCGTCATCTTCAAGAACCATCTTGTAGTTTGTGACTGAGGTTGGTGGTTTTGGTCTAACAAATCTAAAACGTGAGGCTACAACCTTCAATTGCTCCTCCTGATACTTGGGGTTGTTTTTGGGTTGACTAGAAAATGAACCCCCTGGAGGGTAAATGACTACAACAATGTGTGCAAGTTGAACCTTCGTAAATTTATTGTATGTTTGTTGGCTTACTAGTATCTTCTCCATGGTGGCTAGGATACCTTTATAGTTAGATACATGCACATTTTGTTTCTTGCATAGCCGTAGGAAAAGATTTCATTAATTGTTGTGGGGATGTTGTCCTAGACTTTAGATATTGCTTTGGTTGAAATTGTTGTGCTTTTGTCCAGAATTGAAGTTGGTATTCTAGATGTTTTAATTATTCTAGAAACTAGGAGGATATGGAACTTAGTTTTGGTTGGGTCCTTGTTTGAGTTGTCTTGATTCCCATACTGGAAGGTTGGATGGTTTCTTTGTCAGTTAGGGTCATAGTAACCCTGGATAGGAATGGTGGTTATAGGATTGAGTTCTTCAATGACTAAGTTGTACAAAATTGGTGCATGCTTGACGTGGATTGGTAGAGGTGATGTTACAACCCCAATTTTTGGGTTCATTTGAAGAGAAGTGTAATTTCTCACATTAAAGATAATTAGAACAAATAATGATGTATTTTGTTTGAATGCATTAATTCCATTTAAAATAGCCTTGTTGATTTATTTGTGGGCTTTATTGGCTATTGGGCCCAATAACAAATAAAGAACAAAAGAAACTCTATTATTGAGTAAATAAGAAAATAGAGGAAAGAAAAGTGTGGAAACCTTTAGATGGCAAATACAAAGAGGGATTTCGTGCCTCTTGGGTTCCTTGGATTCCAAAGAGTCCAAAGTTGCAAAGAAAATGCAATAAGAAAAGAAAAGATCAATTAAGTATTTCTTTATTAAGAAAGAAATTGAAAATAATGGTAAAATGTGGAAAACAAGTGAAAAGAGGTATAATTGAGTTATCCTTGGTGGGATTTCGTATCCCAAGGATTCCTAATATTAAAAGAAATTCCTATGAGAAAAATAAAAGAGAAAATAAAGAGAAATCCTCAAAAGAGATATTTTAATGAAGAAATAAAAAGATAAGGAGAATATGAGAAATAAAACATAAAAGGATAAAAGCAAGAAGATATTTCCCCAATGTGGAAATCCGATCCTTTAGGTTCCTTGAGGTCCAAGGAATCCAAGATGATAAAAGAATGGCAAAAGAAAGAGGAAATATCAATTAAATAAGTCTTATTAAAGAATAATTAACTTTTGAAGAAAAGGCCATTTTCCTTTGGAATTTGGGACTCAATTTTGGTATGCGAGTAGATAAAGCCAAGAGGAAGTTTCCCTCAAATTTTGGATGCAAAATGATGCACGGATTCCAAGATATGCAATTTAGAAATTATCCTAAAGTATGGACATTGATTGCATAGTAATATTGTGTCACGTTTTATCTGGGAATAAAATCCTATTTTTGGGCACATATCTGCGATCATAGGATCTGTGATCCATGACCTGGGATGAATCCCGGTCTCACGAGGATATGGAGTAGCATACTCCAGGCTGCAGAATTTTGGATTCGAGATTTCACAAGTTAGGAGCCAGCTGTGAATAGGTGAAGGAGTCCATCCCCTTCAAGAGTTTGCTCCGAACCCAACCATCCCAAGATTGGTGGGGTTTCATCGTGAAATGGGGAAGTCCCCAATTCACAGAGGACTCGACGACCACCCTATATATAGGGTAGAGCGCACAACGGTGCGAGCAAACCTAAATTTTACCCCCTCATGACCGCAGTGCAGTATAGGTCGTCTTCGTGCGTTCAATTGGATCAAACAATGTGTTCTTGCCCCTGTCTAGCAGCAGTCCTCGCCAGAGCGCCGACGAAGCTTTGGCGGAGAAGCACTTGTGACGAAGAGGAATTGAGGGTGGCTATGAGTTCGTGAGATCCAGGCGATGCTCTCGATTTAGTCAGCATGGTTGCAAGAAGAAGATAGCCCGAAGTCAACTATAGAGTTGACTCTACAGGGCTACTCGCGAGCCATCTCGAGGAAGAAGATGACCAAGGGGTAAAAGACCCCTTTTTCCCTCGTGCGTGCAATAGCCAGGTAAGGGCGTAACTGTCCTTTTCCTTTCTTTTTCTTTTGCGGTCGGGGCACGTGCATCAGGATCATTGGATCCATTTGGGTCTAGAGGACCATCGATCAAACGGCTCACATTTTTCTAAAAAGTAATCGATAATTCAGAAAAGTAATTTTATTTGCAAAAACCATATCTTGAGCTAAAAAACTTAGACGAGGGAAGTTAATACATGAAAAATGATCAGAAAAATATGAGGAATACAATAAAAATATCTTGGGAACCTAAATCAGTATCTTTTTGCAAAAGTATCTAATTTGAATGGAAAAAGTATTAATTTGTGGGTATTATCCCTAATTGATGATCGAAAATAGATTTAATCTTGCAAGTGTGTAAATGTGAGCAGTATTAACTGGTTTTATTATTAAGATAGATTGCAACCTGTTTTGATGGTGGTATTGCAAGGATTAGGGTTTTATATCTAATATGTTGATTAAAACCCTTAGAAACCCTAAGTGAGGGAAAAAGGGAAGAAAGGATATAATAATCTAAAAATTAGGGTTTTTGTGATCCAAATCTGATCTTAATATCTTAATGGGAAACCAACTGAGATAATTAGTTTTTGATGGATATGTTGATAAAAATAAAGTAAAAGTGGTAAAAAGGAAGTGAAACCCTAATTATAGTCAAAACCCTAAAAAGGGCTAGTAACCCTAGGGCACGATTAGGCCTATTAATTTTGTATACCATGAACCATGATAGAAAATATTGGATGAATATTTCAGGATTGAATTGTGCTTGCTTGATTTACTCTAGATTACTTGATTGTTTGGATTGACTCTGCACTCAAGACAGCTTGACAGGTATGTGGTTAATTATGAATAACCGCATTAGTTTCCCGAGGGTTTTCCGAATGTTTCCTCACATTGAATGCAATCTAAACAGTTGGATGTTCATACTTGCAAAATCATAAAGTCACTATGATTATCACATTAATAATAAAAGTATGTATTCTCGCACCTACATGCCACCCTGATGGATGATGCCAAAGGTCAGGCCCAGATGGGTAGACCAATGGACACCTTGAGTGGTGACCCCAGGCACCAAGCTCAGGAATGAGAAGGTGGCCTATGATGCATGACTATGGAGCACCATGAGAGGTGAATCCCAGGCACCAAGCTCGGGATTGAGAAGGTGGCCTTAATTCATTAGCAATGGAAACCCTAAGGAGGATGGAAGCCTAGATTCCGAGACATGAGGAACGACAGAGGGTTGAGGATGGTGCGACCTAAGTCGATGATAGTGGTTGCCTCGTGCCTGATCCATGGAGTATGATAATATCTGAGTGGCATTTAGAGGAACCAAACCCTAGAGAGAGGATGAGACTTCTGGTACGTATGTGCCTATAGTATACATGTTTACCTTCTGAGATAGGAAGAAGAGTTCTTTAGACCTAGAAAGGTTTAGTAACATGTTGTGAGGCCTTATACCTAGTTGGTTGTCCATGAGGAGGACTCCACTCTGAGGTGTTGCTCATATAAAAGGATCGTGGGAGTACATGACATACCTTGGACATGCTTGATTCATGGTTAAGAGATTGAGCATGCAGTTGGATACCCAAAGGAGAATCTAGGGTTCCTAGGCCTAAGAAGGAAAGCAGTGTACCCAATGCTCATGATAAGATTTGAGCCTCTATAGTTTCAAGCATGGTACTCCTCATGTGTAAAGGTAAAAGAAACCCCGTAAGTTAAGGGTATGTTTGATGAACCCCTCACAACTAAGTTGATCTAATGTTGAGGAAAGAGGACGAGTGTGACCTAGCATGGTTTAATAAGTAATCCTCTTATGCCTTAGTAGCTGATGGGTTAGGCATGCTCATATGAATGTAAACCCTAAGGATGGGTGTGACCTTGTTGTCAAGAGTTGTAGTTTCCTCCCATCCTGGGAGAGGGACCCTTTGGTAGGGTGTATACCAGCTTTGTTGGTTTTGAGGTAACCTAAAGAGGTCTCATAGGATCTTGAGAAGCTAAGTGAAAAGTACATGGTATGAGAATGAACCTGTAGACCCATAGATAACCATCTCTACGTGCATGTGAATATAACCGGTATTAGGCCTGACCAAGGTAGGAAGGTCACCATGACCCTTATGAAGGGATGAGAGTCGGCCCATGAATGCAGAGAGAGATGATGAAGGCTTGGGTAAGGTTCTAAGTTGAACATGTACTATAACAAAATCCTAAGTCTATCCTAGGGTCAGGTGGGGATAAGACCGATGGAAATAGGAGTTGCCTAATTCCCTAGTTGCATATGACCATAGGGTCGAGAGGTAACATCTATCATTGTCTGAGGGCCATGCGTTAGGAGATTGATCACCTTCATGATCTCATGGGACCCAAAGGGAAGATGAGTAGGGCACTCTCTGGATGCATGAGGGAAGAGGGATGACCCCAAAAGTGTCGGCACCCTATAGACCCAGAGGAGATGACCAAGGATTGTGTGTAAACCCCAGTAGGTTCGAGACTAGTTTTCCATGAAAGTAATTTTTGTTATCATGATGTTCGTGATGTGGAGACATGAGTTGCACATTTCAACTTAGATTTGAAGGTGTACTGGCAAGGTGGGATGTACCATCTCTACTCTTGTAATGGGAAGAACTATGTATTTGGACGGCCGCCAAATGCTTTTTTCTTCTTGTTATGGGAGTGAGAGATATGACAGTACACATGGCACACACCAAGGGTAAAGATGATGTGAGTTAGAACGTTTCTATAAGGAATTAGGACAAAGATGATAACATACCTTGGTGGAGTGAATGATACATGGATGGTTTACAAACACTAAGAGGAATAGTGTAGTCATCTTATGAGGATGTTTTATCAAGAGCTATGTGGAATGTGTAAGGTAACCAAGGTTGAGTTTGATCACCATGAGGATGAGCTCAGAGTCTCTTGATGAAGACAAACTTAGAGTTTGAGATGAGATGATAAGTATAATGCATGGAGGTGTATGTCTTCGACATTACATAACACCTAAGGATAAGGAGTGGTAATGAATGCTCTGGTTGAGATATAGCTTCCTAGTTTGGCCAGAAGCTAGAAGAAGTTGAGATTATTAGGCTAACCTTAAGTTGAGAAAAAGAGATAAGTTTGGCTAACACTCAGATATAACGAGATCTGTTGAACAAGATTAGTGGTTGTTTGGATAGCCAGCCTAGTCTTTGATGCAATGAAAGGATGGTTGTAGAACCTCAGACGTTCTTCTTTGGAAAGAAAAGTGATGAAACCCTGATGAGAGTGGCTTAGGGTTTCTGAGGTATCAAGCTTGAGGAATCATGACATACAGGAGATCATGGTTTTAAGATCACCAAACACCGTGATACTACAAAGATAGTAAGTGAAAGTAGTACCTGAGATTCTTAAGATGAAGTTGTACGTGGCTGGTCGCCATGCAAGCCAGGAGGTGAAGGATGAACACCAGTAACCCAATAGGTTGATACAGAGGTTAAAGAGTTCTCGAGAGGGAATGGGAGTTCATCACTATGGATGGTGTGGAAGATCTCCCCTTGACCAAGGAAGGTCAAGGTGCAATATGGGTTATGGTAGATTGCCTTACCTAGATGGCATGAAAGAAAGAAAGAATGTTGTAATGGGATAGATTCGGTTGAACTACTTAAGAGAGAAATATGGTTCAACTACACCATGATGCGAGTTCAAAAGTTCTTAAGCATGATTAGAAGTTTTACTTCCATGCGGTGGAAGTAGGTACATGAAGAACTCATTTTTAGTAACGCTTATCACCCCTAACTAATGGTTAGTATGATCTAGACTAGAGGGTCTGATGAGAGCAAGTGTGCTTATTCAGGGTGATACAAAGAGGCAGTTCTTAAGATGTGATATTAACCACCATGGCATTTATCGGGATGCAAGAAGTTCTATAGGGAGGTTGTGTCAGTCACCACTTCATTAAGATGATGTTGGTGAAGGAGGCCTCGCGAAGGTCAGAAAAGAAACACAGGATGTGCAGATGAAGTCGCTTTGATCAGGCAATGGCTGAGAGAGAGCCCAGAGGCGACATGAGTCATGAGCTGATGCAAAGCAGACTGACATGTAGTTCACTATGGGAGAGTATGTGATGTGAAAATCCGACCCCTCTAAGTTACAGATGAGGAAGCTGAGTCCCCGATATATGGGTCCATTTGAGATGGATTGGTGGAGAAGGTTGTATTTAGCCTTACCCCTTAGGATAACATGATGAATAATGTGTTATATGAGTCTGATCTAGAGCACTATGTGAGGTACCCAAGCCATGTGCTGAGCCCTGAACCTATTCAGCATTTGAGAGGCTGAAAAATCCTGAGTCACCTATGAGGGTATGATATACCAAGGTAAGAAAGAACTCATATGGAAGAATATGAGATGATAAAGGTTCTTGGGAAGCACCATGGAGAGGGTGAAGCCACATGGGAGCCATGATGGACATATGAAAGGCTTATCCTGGTTGTTAGTTTGCTTGATGGAATTTTGAGGGAAAAATTCTTATAAGAGGGGAAGGATGTTACAACCCCAATTTTTGGGTTCATTAGGAGAGAAATGTAATTTCTCATATTAAAGATAATTAGAAAAAATAATGATGTCTTTTGTTTGAATGCATGAATTCCATTTAAAATAGCCTTGTTGATTTATTCGTGGGCTTTATTGGCTATTGGGCCCAATAACAAAGAAAGAACAAAAGAAACTCTATTATTGAGTAAATAAGAAAATAGAGGAAAGAAAAGTGTGGAAACCTCTAGATGGCAAATACAAAGAGGGATTTCGTGCCTCTTGGGTTCCTTGGATTCCAAAGAGTCCAAAGCTGCAAAGAAAATGCAATAAGAAAAGAAAAGATCAATTAAGTATTTCTTTATTAAGAAAGAAATTGAAAATAATGGTAAAATGTGGAAACCAAGTGAAAAGAGGTATAATTGAGTTATCCTTGGTGGGATTTTGTATCCCAACGATTCCTAATATTAAAAGGAATTCCTATGAGGAAATTACAGGAGAAAATAAAGAGAAATCCTCAAAAGAGATATTTTAATGAAGAAATAAAAAGATAAGGAGAATATGAGAAATAAAACATAAAAGGATAAAAGCAAGAAGATATTTCCCCAATGTGGAAATCTGATCCTTTAGGTTCCTTGAGGTCCAAGGAATCCAAGATGATAAAAGAATGGCAAAAGAAAGAGGAAATATCAATTAAATAAGTCTTATTAAAGAATAATTAACTTTTGAAGAAAAGGCCATTTTCCTTTGGAATTTGGGACTCAATTTTGGTATGCGAGTAGATAAAGCCAAGAGGAAGTTTCCCTCAAAATTTGGTTGCAAAATGATGCACAAATTCCAAGATATGAAATTTAGAAATTATCCTAAAGTATGGACATTGATTGCATAGTAATATTGTGTCACGTTTTATCTGGGAATAAAATCCTATTTTTGGGCGCATATCTGCGATCATAGGATCTGTGATACACGACCTGGGATGAATCTCAGTCTCATGAGGATATGGAGTAGCAGACTCCAGGCTGCAGAATTTTGGATTCGAGATTTTGCAAGTTAGAAGCCAGTTGTGAATAGGTGACGGAGTCCATCCCCTTCAGGAGTTTGCTCTGAACCCAACCACCCCAGGATTGGTGGGGTTTCATCGTGAAATGGGGAAGTCCCCAATTCACAGAGGACTCGACGACCACCCTATATATAGGGTAGAGAGCACAATGGTGTGAGAAAACCTAAATTTTACCCCCTCATGAATGCGGCGCATTATAGGTCATCTTTGTGCGTTCAATTGGATCAAACAATGTGTTCTTGCCCCTGTCTAGTAGCAGTCCTCGTCGGAGTTCCGACGAAGCTTTGGTGGAGAAGCACTTGTGACGAAGAGGAATTGAGGGTGGCTATGAGTTCGTGAGAGCCAGGTGATTCTCTCGGTTCAGTGAGTGTGGTTGCAAGAAGAAGATAGCCCGAAGTCAACTATAGAGTTGACTTTACAGGTCTACTCGCGAGCCATCTCGAGGAAGAAGATGACCACGGGGTAAAAGACCCTGTTTTCCCTCGTGCGTGCAATAGCCAAGTAAGGGTGTAACTGTCCTTTTCCTTTCTTTTTCTTTTGCGGTTGGGGCGCACACATCAGGATCATTGGATCCATCTGGGTCTAGAGGACCATCGATCAAACGGCTCACGTTTTTCCAAAAAGTAATCGATAATTCAGAAAAGTAATTTTCTTTGCAAAAATCATATCTTGAGCTAGAAAACTCAGACGAGGGAAGTTAATACATGAAAAATGATCAGACAAATATGAGGAATACAATAAAAATATCTTGGGAACCTAAATCAGTATCTTTTTGC
The DNA here is from genome assembly GCA_963693085.1 of Alisma plantago-aquatica. Classification (NCBI taxonomy): domain Eukaryota; kingdom Viridiplantae; phylum Streptophyta; class Magnoliopsida; order Alismatales; family Alismataceae; genus Alisma; species Alisma plantago-aquatica. The sequence continues at coordinate 1,898,621,067 of OY856409.1, read as the reverse complement.
AAAAGTATCTAATTTGGATGGAAAAAGTATTAATTTTTGGGTATTATCCCTAATTGATGATCGAAAATAGATTTAATCTTGCAAGTGTGTAAATGCGAGCATTATTAACTGGTTTAATTATTAAGATAGATTGCAACCTATTTTGATGGTGGTATTGCAAGGATTAGGGTTTTATATCTAATATGTTGATTAAAACCCTTAGAAACCCTAAGTGAGGGAAAAAGGGAAGAAAGGATATAATAATCTAAAAATTAGGGTTTTTGTGATCCAAATCTGATCTTAATATCTTAATGGGAAACCAACTGAGATAATTAGTTTTTGATGGATATGTTGATAAAAATAAAGTAAAAGTGGTAAAAAGGAAGTGAAACCCTAATTATAGTCAAAACCCTAAAAAGGGCTAGTAACCCTAGGGCACGATTAGGCCTATTAGTTTTGTATACCATGAACCATGATAGAAAATATTGGATGAATATTTTAGGATTGAATTGTGCTTGCTTGATTTACTCTGGATTACTTGATTGTTTGGATTGACTCTGCACTCAAGACAGCTTGACAGGTATGTGGTTAATTATGAATAACCACATTAGTTTCCAGAGGGTTTTCTGAATGTTTCCTTGCATTGAATGCAATCTAAACCGTTGGATGTTCATACTTGCAAAATCATAAAGTCGCTATGATTATCACATTAATAATAAAAGTATGTATTCTCGCACCTACATGCCACCCTGATGGATGATGCCAAAGGTCAGACCCATATGGGTAGATCAATGGACACCTTGAGTGGTGACCCCAGGCACCAAGCTCGGGAATGAGATGGTGGCCTATGATGCATGACTATGGAGCACCATGAGAGGTGACTCCCAGGCACCAAGCTCGGGATTGAGAAGGTGGCCTTAAGTCATTAGCAATGGAAACCCTAAGGTGGGTATGCCAGGGTTAGGGCAAAAGCGGTGGAGAATGTAATACTAGAAAATGTAAATTGGCTGGTTAATTAACTTGATTGTGATAATTAGATTGTTATCCATATGTGCAAACTTTTGGTTGTCCCCACATACCAATATATTTCGATATACTGACCGACGTTTTGTTTTTCAGCGTTTTAGGTACAACCCTAAAATGAACAAACGGTAAAATGACACATTGTGAAAATAAAACATAAAGTGCAAGGAGGATTAGATAGATTAGATTCAAGCTTTGGATAGATAGTTTTTCCAAAGTTTTTCAAAGGTAAGTAAAGTTTTAATTTTATACCAAATTCCAATTAGTTAGTAGAATTTCATAATTATTATTGATTATTTGTCGAACCTTTGATCCTGTTAATTGAATAACGGCTCTGACCTTCGGGTCTCCCTTAATTGGGGGTTACCGGGGGGCGGGGTTGTTACATGTGACATTTTAGACTTGTGTGCCCCTATGCACTGCATTCCTAGATAGACCTCATGGGTTATATTTGCTTGAAAGAAGATGAACCTCTATGTATATGGATTTGGAAAGGTGACTCAAGGTTGTATTTTTTAAGAGCAAGAGAATTTAAAGATTCATCATTAGCCTTCATATTAGACTTGTCTTCCTCCATGGCAACCTTGAGAACACTTCTCTTGCATAATGAATCCCAATTAGCTCAATTCTCAACTCCTCTACTTACAACTTTCCATTCATCATCAAAGATCTACCACCTAAAGTCTCCATTGGAAGCGGCATCGAGAAATCTCTTAATGTCATCATCCACTTCCCTATAGAATTTCCTGATAACTTCTATAGAGGAAGTTTCATGATGACGACATTTGCACAGTAGATCATTATATCATCATCTTTAAAAAGAGTTTCAGTTGGAAGTTGTTCGAACTGGGTGATTTGTTCTCAAATTTGGTAAGTGACTGAGGGTGGGAAGAGCTTCTCTAGGAACTTCCTTTGAAGTTCCTACCAAGTACTGATGTATCTGTCATCTAGGGAGTTATGCCACACCCTGAAATTGTCAGTGAGGGAGTAGTAGAATAGTTGTAGCTTGATGGGTTCATTAGACACACCAGCTTGTTTTCTTAGTCCACAAAGATATGTGAACTTTTGCATGTGTTCATGTGCATCCTCATCAATTCTTCTTACAAAATTGTTATTTTGCATCATCTCATTCAATGTGTATTGATTTTGTAATTTGGTGCCTTGGTGTCTTGTTTGACAATAGACAAAGAAAGTCTACAGCTTTACTGATCGAGAACGCTTGTAGCTCTTTGTATTTTTCTTCTTTGGCTACTCGTAGTTCTTCTTACACAACAACTCTAGCTTCATCCATGAGTCTATCTATCTGTTCGATGAGTACTACCTCCACTCTACGGTTGATCTCCTCATTGTTCATCCTGTCGCAATGTTCAAAAGTAGATAGTGGTAGATTTGTTTGATCTTAGGGTCAGATTATAGTCTAGGGTTGACGCATGAAGAGTGTCACATGCACTAGAGATTATTCCTAAAAAAGGAAGAGTACCACAAATAAGAAGACTGAATTGGAGTTGAATTCAGATATATACGCAATATTATCAATCATAAGAGAAAACTCATATGTAACCCAAGTTAGTTAAACAAATGATAAATTTCATTTTCCCCGTCAATGACACCAGAACTTGATGCGGGATTTAGCGCAAATCTACATTCCCTAGAGATGACATTCTTAGGCTTTACCCAAAGGACAAAGTTTTCAAGAATCATTTGATAAAGGTAATCACATAAACACTAGTATTTATCACAAAAGTTTGATATTATTTGATTAAACTAAGTTGCAAAAATTAAAAGGATGGACTAAAGTTATAGATTTATCAAAAGATGGAAACTCTAGAGTGAATGGATTTCACCAACACTACATATTGTTCACTCTTTCAATGCATCACAATACACATGAAAATATTACATTGAGTCCAGATAAATCCATCCTTTGGAATTGAGATTAAAACAAAAAATATATTACTCTAATCTTTCCACTGCATCACCTAGATACCATGTAACATCCCTGACCTGGGTTAAGCCTTAACCCTAGATGTTTTTCTTAATAAGGTTGATTATATGGTTTCTCTTATCTCTTGAAAAGTAATTAAGGCTCAAGAGGAACTTATGTTTCAATTTTAGTCCTTTTTGAAAAATGTTGAAACAATGTTTTGCCTGTTTTGGACTAAAGTGCAAATTACCCAAGTTGAGGGGTTAACTTGCAAATGTTACTTGATAAATGTTCCTATAGTATTGAAGCATCATAAGAATGAGAATTATGCATAGTTTAGGCTTCCACAAGCCTGAATAACAAGAAAGAGAATATTGAGCAATGTTTGTGCATTAAAACCTAGTTTTGGTGTAATGTGCAATTTACCCAAAACCTAGGGTTCAATATGCAAAATATCACTTTTATAGGGTCCCTAATTATTCTTGTCATCATGTAGAGGCAATAAAATCAGAGGGGCACCTCATTTGAATCACTTTGGAGGAGAGAGAATATTGATATTAAAATAATCAAGATCCAAGCATAATTGGAACCGTACTTCAATTTAATGCAAAAATAAATATATTAATTGAAGAACCCTTCAACCAAAAGGTGAGTGATGATTTTTCAAAAGAATGGACGACCATGTGCCTTGAAAAGGCACGAAAATATCTCGAGCAAGTGGATAACCCACTCACATTAAATAAAGAAAAGGTAATATCCACTAATTTTTGGATATCCACTAATTTTTTGATATCATTATAAGGGTTAAGGTGCTTAATTTATTTTCCTTTAAATTCATGGATAATGAAGAGTTTTGCAAAGATAAAGAGGATAGATTCGTGGGCAAGGAGTTGAGGGGGAGATGTGGCATCAATTTGAGAAATTAAAGGAATTAATTACTACTTTCTCTCTCATTGAATTTCCTTATAAAAACAACACTTCCAACTCAATTCAAAGGCTTTTTCGATACTTCTTTCTCTTCTTGCTTGCAAAACGACCAAGGGAGCTTAGGAGCAATAGGAGGATGACCCCCAACCTGTTAGTAAGCTTCTTGTTCATCTTTCACCTAGATTTCATGGAGGAAATCGAAAATCAATGCTTGATTTCTTCTTTTCTTCATTCAATCTTCAATCCTAGCCATTTCTTTTCACTCAAAAGCTTGAGGATGAGCTTGGGATAGTTGAGAAAGCTTTTTCCACCATTAAATACGTGGATTTTTCAGCTTTGAAGCTTCTTTTAAGGCGGGTTATATAACTTGAACCCTTATTCATTGTTATTGAATTCAATTCCTCAATTCATTTTATTCAATTGTTCTTCTTGAAATCCCTTTGATTAATTGATGCAACTACCATGAAAATGGCAGTAGATTTCGAAGGGTTGAAGCTTTATGATGATGACATCATCTCAAGAACACATCTCAATTAATATCATAGGTAAATGGTTTTAAATTTTGAGACCAATTGGTTTCAATGGAATTGGTTAAACAGTTTCAACAAACCGTTAGAAACCAAATTGTTTCAAACCATTTGAAGAGGCTGACCAACAATTGACCGTTTGGATAAATATTCTGATGTTATTGGATTTTAATCCAATGGTTTCAATTAATTTGACCTTGAAGGTTCTAAGAATGGAAGATCTTTCAATTACAAAATTCAATCGGGTTGAAGTGTTGAAATTCTCAATTGATGGATTCAATTTTTGGGTTGACTAAACCAAATGGTCTCAAGACCATTTGGAGGTCACCCAAATGGTCTAAAGACCATTTGAATGTCAAAAAAGACTGTTTGGAGGTCTATGGTTGAGTATGATTGGATGGTTGAAGATTTAGTGATATCAAATTGAAATACAATCAATAGCTCCATTGATGATTGATTCAATGATTCAAACCCTAATTGAATTTCACAAATTTCAATGATGGGATGGTTCAAACGGTCTCAAGACTATTTGGAGGTCATCCAAACGACCTCAAGACCGTTTGAGGTCAGGTCATATCATGGTTTAATGATGATTCAACAATTTCAATGGAATTAGTTTCACTGTGTCAACTATTTATGGTTCCTCAATTTCAAAACCCTAATTGATGGTTTCTTGATTATAAATCCTAGTTCAATTGGGTTCAAAACCCTAATTGATGGTCCAATTGAAGGATGATTCAATGGTTTAATTGATGAATGAATCAATGATTCAATTGATAGGCGGTTCATTGATTGAAACCCTGAATTGATTAAGTTATGGAAGGCCTTTTTGGTCCTTTCGGTTTTGAGAGGGTTTGGAGACTCAATCGATCTCAAGAACATTTGGCTAAATGGTTTCAAGTACAAAATTGTTCAAACGATCTCAAGCCTAGATGCCCAAACGGTTTCAAAACCGTTTGGAGGGCAATTGACTACAAAACCATTTGGAGGTTTAGAAGGTCAAAACCGATTGAAGGTTCAATATGTATATAATTGACTAGACACTTAAGGTGATGAAAGATCAATTTATTCCATGATTGATAATGATGATTATCAAAGATAAGCACAATGGTGGAATCCTTAAAATACCTAGGTGATTAGTACATTAAAGTGGTTAATCTTTGATGCTTATGAAAGTAGTAACTTAATACACTATGATAACCATAGATGTATGTACTATAATAATTGGTTGATACAAGTTGATGAGTATGGAGTAATCAACATCCTAGAGAGGATGAGAGAGAGGAATTCATACATGTGTAATAATCATGTGGAAGTTAGGCCTCAATACTTTCAACATGAATATAATATATGTATTTAGGGTATGATCCTTGATGAAGAGATCATGAAACCCTAATCATTAATTGATGAGTCTTAACCCTACATTCAGGGCAATGCTTCATGTAACCCTAATCTAGGGTAATGACATGAGAAATCCTAATTATGGGTGATTGACTGTAAACCCTAATTGGGATAAATAGTAAACCATAATTATGGGCAATGGAATGTGGAATCCTAATATAGGATGATGACATGTGAAACCCTAATCCAGGGTGATGCTATGAAATTCTGTATGAAATCCTATCCCTAAAATAGGGTGAAGGTATGAGAAAACCCTAATGATGAAATAGTGGGTAATACCTTATAAAGGTGAAATATCTCAAGTGCTTGATTACAGGAAACTTTATAGTAAGCAATGCCTTAATCTGAGATAAGTACATATCATTAAAGATAGTTGGAAAATTTTAATGTGTGACCTATGCACTACATGATAAAGGTGATAGGTTAGTGGTTAAAAGTATTAAGAGGGAAATACCTTAATACAAGATCAGCTGATAAACTCAAGTAAAGTTGGAAGTGATGAGAAAAGTGATACATCAAGACATAATAGATATCACATTTAACATTTTAGGGTTGATATACCTTGGTGCACCGCAATCCAATATACTTGGATAAGAAACACAAGAAGTGTGTGTTATGTAAACTATTACAATAAAGATATAATGAGTTTAATGCAGTTTCATAAGTGTTGGCCAACATACCATGAGAAAGGGGTTAAGCCAAGATAATGAGTATGATGTATTAATACCATGGTAAGGATGAGAGATGAATTCATACCTTGAATTGATAATCATTAATGATATATGATGAGAGTAATAAGCATGAGTGAATACTTATGATATCAATAAATGCTCCTAGAGGAGTGGAACAATAAATTAGGGTTGGATTAATAATATAAATATGAAACCCTAATTAATGTGAAATGGGAAACCCTAACCCTAATTTTGGGTAAAGGGATGAAAAGCCCTATTTGATGGTAAACCCTAACCCTGGTAAGGGAATAGTGGTGTTACTATTGTATTGCATGGTGTGATGTAAAAATTTTCATGATTGTTATCATGTGTATTAACCATGCAGATATCATGAGATGATGATCATAGCCAGGTTTGAGCTATGATATTTTTTGATTGGCCTTGTATGCCATTATGTTATTGTTGCTTAGTAAGAAGTAACAAAATATGCATGAGATTGATGAGCCATTATATTAATTGTTGCCCAATGAGAGATGGAAAGATGTGCAGCGGCCTGGTGAGCCATGTGAGATGCTTGTGTAACAAGTATCATGTATACCTTGGTCAAATGACCTAAAGGTAATAGTTACCTAAGAAGTGGTAACATGTTCAGTCATGAACTGAGGGTTTGAATGCCCATATTCAGTAATCATGATGGTGATGTTGTTGAGAAATGAGATCTTCCAAGTAATGAGATAAGGGATAGAGATCTCAATGTTTTACAAGGTTTTGAAAAGTATTGATGGAAGTATTACATGTTTCTTCGTAGCATTTGTCATAATAATTCTTGTTTGAGAACTTGACTGATGCTAAAAGAATATGACAATGTACTTAATTAATTAAGTGAAATCATATCATGTAGAGCCATGGCCATATAACCATCAGTGTCAGAACTTGCTGGATGGTGAAATGGGTTGCTCAGCGGCATAACTTGAAATGCATATTTTTGAATATGCAGGGGTAATGGGCAAAAATATCCTTACGTCCTAATGGAGGAATTGATGCGAGATAAACATTAAATCTCTCAATCCTTCATTACATATGTCGGGGTGGATGTATCACTAATCCCCTGAAGTCGGGATAGATGTATCACGAATCTCCTGATAATATTTATGCCGGATCGATGTGAGATAAACATGAAATCTCTCGATTGCGAAGAGAGTACAGCATGCCACTGTAACTCTATAGTGAAGTTGTCAGTATACCCTAGAAAGCTATTTAGCAGAGACACAAAATGTCCTGCATTGAATCTCGTACTAACCGAGATAAGGGAGGTCATGGTAGCCGGCTCTACCATTGACCTTGTATGGCACCGATTTCGACTTCGTAATGGTGGTTGGAGTATGAGCGGTATACCTCATCTCCTCAGGGCATAAGTGTGATTGTAAAATGTAATCAGACGTATAGCATGTTTGCTTAAGGATTGAATACGAAAATCATTGGTTGATGATACATTTCTTTAATGCATCTTTAGTTGATAGATGATATATTTATGTTTCCTTACATTCCTTGCAAAGTAGATAGATGATGTACAAGTCTACCATGGGTAGATGCAATGTCCTCTTAAGAAAGAAGATTATCTTATCTTGTTCATACAGTGATTAACATTGCTGATAATATAAAAGAACTCCTGCTCAGTTTCATTCTATTAAACTGCAATAATAATGTTTCTGATGGAGAGTTATATCTCTCGTTGGGAAAATTTTCAATTGTCTCACCTCCGTTGGATCCAATGTTTTAGGTAAACGCAGGAGAAGAAGCAGGAATCCTATAGCAAGGGAAGAGTATTAGCAGTCGCAAGGACAATAGTGAATTCTCAGGTGGAGACACTAGCTGTCATGTCTTGTATATGTGTTCATAGAGTCCTATGTGTCGTCTATGTACTCTCAGGTCCTCGGAGTCAGTAGATAGTGCTTTTATCACCGATCTGAGATTTTGGCTTGAACGTCTCGAGGTTTATGTTGCTTATGTATAGTTTGACAAAGCAACTGTTGTATGTAATCCTCGAGAAGAGATGGTACATGGTATATTTTATGAACCAGAATGAATATGTAATACTTTGGTTCTTGTTAAAAGAGTTTTCTGGAATTAGATCTCCTTGCAAAAGGTTTTAATTTTTAGTGATTTTTAGTAACTCTGCTGATAATGATCACTTCCTCTCAAGTAAATCATGTTTTTATAAGTTAGATGCCACAATTTAGTGGTATCAGAGCTCTAGGTTCGCTGAGTCTACAGAGACATAGGATTAAGGTTGTTGAGTCTATTCTAGTTTCTTCCAGTGTATCTGATAGTGTCTTCTGCTCATATAGGAGAACAAGAACTTAAAGATGTCTGGATCACACGAAGAACTTATTGTTGAAAGCAGCATTGCTGCACCAGGAAGTGGTGCAAGGGTCTGCACTAGGAAGGAACCAGTATCTGAATACCCTCAGTTGAACCAAGCAATGATAGAGAGCCCAGCTTTCCAAGCCTTGTATGGGAAATTTAGGGCAGTTGTGATGTGTGTAGTGGACCATGCATTAGCAATGCAACCCAGATTACCAACCCCCAATGATGAATTTATGGGCTCCAATAGGATTCCTAACCAACATCAACATGATGAAGCAATAGAAAATGTGGGAAGGAATAAGTTACAACCCAAAAGCACAATTTGCTATAGGTGTAGGGAGTCTGGACATATCATAAAGAATTCTCCAACAAAGAATAAGGAAGAGAGAATCAAGAAGAGGCCTAACCAAATCCAGGAACAGAGGCCTAGTAGTTCCAAAAAGGGAAAGTTTTTTGTACTACCAGTACAACCAATGACTAATACACCAAGGCAATCGCTATCTAGAAAGGGTAAAGAACCATCTAGGCCACAAGGGGAGAATAGAATTTGTTATATATGTAGTGAGAAGGGACATCTGATGAGAGATTGTAGGGCTATAAATGCGAATATAACCCAGCTGCCAAGGCAGAGTCAGCAAGATTTTCATAGGCAGTGGCAGCCTGAGGCAGTGACCCGTCAACGAATCAAAACAGTTCAGATGAAATAATATCATTTTATGATTTTATGAGTTAAAGCAGTTATTACTGAGCTTCCCTGAATAAGTCCTATGAGGACACATGGAAGGGGAGGATCTATATTTTGTTCAGTATTCTTTTAACTACTTTATAATTTCTCTTATATGTATAAAGAAGGAAGAAGTATACATATATGTGCTGCCTGGAGGAAGTCCAGGGATGTTAAATCATGTGATGATGATATGAAAAGGAACATAATAATACATAAAGTGCATACTACCTAATCTCAATACATGTACACCCTTGCCAGGTATATAATTATTGGGGATAAGGTGAGAATGGAACTCTTAGATTGTTATCTTTCTGATTACTCTGATCAAGTAGTCATTCTGAGACAATCTAATGAGTATAATGAAACTGGAAATATGAAATGAACATTTGTATCACATCCTAAGTACAATAAAATGGAATCTGAGATGATCTCAGATCAATCTGTGTATATGAGAAAATGATGAATATAATCCTCATAAGATGAGAATGAGAACAAGGGAGATGATCCCTGTTTGATAAAGTATGTGTGAATAGTAAATATCTTTTTCCATGATGTGAAAATGGGAAATGTGATGAAATCACAAAATGTTCATGAACATGTTAGACAATAACTCATGAACAGCTGAAAGTTCATATGATAATGAAGAGGAATGTATTTCCTTGTACCCTTTCCTTTTTGGGACATGGCAATCAAGTGAGTTTTACCACACTTGATATGCATAAGTTAAAAATGTACAATTAATGAATACCCAGAAAAGCATCAGTTAGTCTTGGACTTTGGTCCCAAGATAAAGATATGTGTAACAAGTAAGTACCAAGAAGAAAGAAAAATAGGGATGTGATGTGTTCTCAACATATATGTGATAGATACCAAGGTAAGAAATTCTGGTATCTAAGAAATATCAGGTGATATGAGGGATTAAAAGCATAACTCTTAATCAAATGATTTATGTTGATCACCTGAAATGGTCAACTAAGAAATCAGCTTAGTTACATAAAATAGTACAAACCTCATATGTTAGGGGTTTATGCTCTGCATAAACATAACATTAATAAGGTATGTATAATATTTCTCTGAATAAGAAAAGTGTTACTTGACACAGAGTTGACTCTACAGTCAATAATGAAAAGGCAGTAAGATATGTATCATGTGTGATGGCATCTCCATGACATTAAGATGTTATGTGGAGACTTGATGGTATGGTAAAATGAATAATATCTGTCTCTCTTTTACTTGGGATTTCGGGGATGAAATCTGTGTTAGGGGTTTATAATTTGTAACATCCCTAACCTGGGTTAAGCCTTAATCCTAGATGGTTTGCTTAATAAGGTTTATTATGTGGTTGCTCTTATCTCTTGAAAAGTAATTAAGGCTCAAGAGGAACTTATGTTTCAATTTTAGTCCTTTTCAAATAATGTTGAAACAATGTTTTTCCTGTTTTGGACTAAAGTGCAAATTACCCAAGTTGAGGGGTTAACTTGCAAATGTTACTTGATAAATGTTCCTCTAGTATTTAAGCATCATAAGAATGATAATGATGCAAAGTTATGGCTTCCACAAGCCTGAATAACAAGAAAGAGATTATTAAGCAATGTTTGTGCATTAAAACCTAGTTTTGGTGTAATGTGCAATTTACCCAAAACCTAGGGTTCAATATGCAAAATATCCCTTTTAAAGGATCCCTAATTATTCTTTCCATCATGTATAGGCAATAAAATCAGAGGGGCACCTCATTTGAATCACTTTGGAGGAGAGAGAATATTGATATTAAAATAATCAAGATCCAAGCATAATTGGAACCTTACTTCAATTTAATGCAAAAATAAATATATTAATTGAAGAATCCTTCAACCAAAAGGTGAGGGATGATTTTGCAAAAGAATGGACGACCATATTCCTTGCAAAGGCACGAAAATATCTCAAACAAGTGGATAACCCACTCACATTAAATAAAGAAAAAGTAATATCCACTAATTTTTTGGATATTATTATTATAAGGGTTAAGGTGCTTAATTTATTTTCCTTTAAATTCATGGATAATGAAGAGGTCTGCAAAGATAAAGATGATAGCTTCGTTTTCAAGGAGTTGAGGGGGAGATGTGGCATCAATTTGAGAAATTAAAGGAATTAATTACTACTTTCTCTCTCATTGAATTTCCTTATAAAAACAACACTTCCAACTCAATTCAAAGGATTTTTCGATCCTTCTTTCTCTTCTTGCTTGCAAAACGACCAAGGGAGCTTAGGAGCAATAGGAGGACGACCCCCAACCTGTTGGTAATCTTCTTGTTCATCTTTCACCTTGATTTCATGGTGGAAATCGAAAATCAATGCTTGATTTCTTCTTTTCTTCATTCAATCTTCAATCCTAGCCATTTCTTTTCATTCAAAAGCTTGAGGAAGAGCTTGGGATAGTTGAGAAATCTTATTCCACCATTAAAAACGTGGATTTTTCAGCTTTGAAGCTTCTTTGAAGGCGGGTTATATAACTTGAACCCTTATTCATTGTTATTGAATTCAATTCCTCAATTCATTTTGTTCAATTGTTCTTCTTGAAATCCCTTTGATTAATTGATGCAACTACCATGAAAATGGCAGTAGATTTCGAAGGGTTGAAGCTTTATGATGATGACATCATCTCAAGCACACATCTCAATTAATATCATAGGTAAATGGTTTCAAAATTTGAGACCAATTGGTTTCAATGGAATTGGTTAAACAGTTTCAACAAACCGTTAGAAACCAAACAGTTTCAAACCATTTGAAGAGGTTGACCAACAGTTGACCATTTGGATAAATATGTTGATGTAATTGGATGTTGATCCAATGGTTTCAATTAATTTGATCTTGAAGGTTCTAAGAATGGAAGATCTTTCAATTACAAAATTCAATCGGGTTGAAGTGTTGAAATTCTCAATTGATGGATTCAATTTTTGGGTTGACTAAACCAAACAGTCTCAAGACCGTTTGGAGGTCACCCAAATGGTCTCAAGACCGTTTGGAGGTCAACCAAGACCGTTTGGAGTTCTATGGTTGAGTATGATTGGATGGTTGAAGATTCAGTGATATCAAATTGAAATACAATCAATAACTCCATTGATGATTGATTCAATGATTCAAACCCTAATTGAATTTCACAAATTTCAATGATGGGATGGGGCAAACAGTCTCAAGACCGTTTGGAGGTCATCCAAATGACCTCAAGATCGTTTGAGGTCAGGTCATATCATGGTTTAATGATTATTCAACAATTTCAATGGAATTAGTTTCACTATGTCAACTATTGATGGTTCCTCAATTTAAAAACCCTAATTGATGGTTTCTTGATTATAAATCCTAGTTCAATTGGGTTCAAAACCCTAATTGATGGTCCAATTGAAGGGTGATTCAATGGTTTAATTGATGAATGAATCAATGATTCAATTGATAGGCGGTTCATTGATTGAAACCCTGAATTGATTAAGTTATGAAAGGCCTTTTTGGTCCTTTTGGTTTTGAGAGGGTTTGGACCAAATGGTCTCAAGACCGTTTGGGACCAAATGATCCCAAACCGTTTGGAGACTCAATCAATCTCAAGAACATTTGGCTAAACGGTTTCAAGTACAAAATTGTTCAAACGATCTCAAGCCTAGATTCCCAAACGGTTTCAAAACCGTTTGGAGGGCAATTGACTACAAAACCGTTTGGAGTTTTAGAAGGTCAAAACCGATTGAAGGTTCAATATGTATATAATTGACTAGAGACTTCTTTTTTTTTTGTCGCCCAAAACTCTGTTGCTTTTTTTGTATTTTTGTATTTGAGTAAGTACAATGCTTGTCAATCCTCAAGATGAGGATCAACGGAAATAGAAAAACACATCTTTACAGCATCCCTATCTATAAATAATCGGACAAGCGACCAACAGAAGAGAAGGAAAAGGCTAAAGGGTCTCCCGCCTAAACAGGTCTCATGGCTGTAGATATAAAGCTACGGCAGATAGAAAAATAATGATGAAAGTATTGAGGCCTGACTAGAGACTTAAGGTGATGAAAGATCAATTGATTCCATGATTGATAATGATGATTATCAAAGATAAGCACAATGGTGGAATCCTTAAAATACCTAGGTGATTAGTACATTAAAGTGGTTAATCTTTGATGCTTATGAAAGTAGTAACTTAATACACTATGATAACCATAGATGTATGTACTATAATAATGGGTTGATCCAAGTTGATGAGTATGGAGTAATCAACATCCTAGAGAGGATGAGAGAGAGGAATTCATACATGTGTAATTATCATGTGGAAGTTAGGCCTCAATACTTTCAACATGAATATAATATATGTATTTAGGGCATGATCCTTGATGAAGAGATCATGAAACCCTAATCATTAATTGATGAGTCTTAACCCTAAATTCAGGGCAATGCTTCATGTAACCCTAATCTAGGGTTATGACATGAGAAATCCTAATTATGGGTGATTGACTGTAAACCCTAATTGGGATAAATAGTAAACCATAATTATGGGCAATGGAATGTGGAATCCTAATATAACATGATGACATGTGAAACCCTAATCCAGGGTGATGTTATGAAATTCTATATGAAATCCTATCCCTAAAATAGGGTGAAGGTATGAGAAAACCCTAATGATGAAATAGTGGGTAATACCTTATAAAGGTGAAATATCTCAAGTGGTTGATTACAGGAAACTTTATAGTAAGCAATGCCTTAACCTGAGATAAGTCCATATCATTAAAGATAGTTGGACAATTTTAATGTGTGACCTATGCACTTCATGATAAAGGTGATAGGTTAGTGGTTAAAAGTATTAAGAGGGAAATACCTTAATACAAGATCAGCTGATAAACTCAAGTAAAGTTGGAAGTGATGAGAAAAGTGATACATCAAGACATAATAGATATCACATTTAGCATTTCAGGGTTGATATACCTTGGAATCCAATATACTTGGATAAGAAACACAAGAAGTGTGTGTTATGTAAACTGTTACAATAAAGATACAATGAGTTTAATGCACTTTGATAAGTGTTGGCCAACATACCATGAGAAAGGGGTTAAGCCAAGATAATGAGTATGATGTATTCATACCATGGTAAGGATGAGAGATGAACTCATACCTTGAATTGATAATCATTAATGATATATGATGAGAGTAATAAGCATGAGTGAATACTTATGATATCAATGAATGCTCCTAGAGTAGTGGAACAATAAATTAGGGTTGGATTAATAATATAAATATGAAACCCTAATTAATGGGAAATGGGAAACCCTAACCCTAATTTTGGGTAAAGGGATGAAAAGCCCTATTTGATGGTAAACCCTAACCCTGGTAAGGGAATAGTGGTGTTACTATTGTATTGCATGGTGTGATGTAAAATTTGTCATGACTATTATCATGTGTATTAACCATGCAGATATCATGAGATGATGAGCATAGCCAGGTTTGAGCTATGATATTTTTTGATTGGCCTTGTATGCCATTATGTTATTGTTTCTTAGTAAGAAGTAACAAAATGTGCATGATCTTTATGAGCCATTATATTAATTGTTGCCCGATGAGAGGTGACAAGATGTGCAGTGGCCTGGTGAGCCATGTGAGATGATTGTGTAACAAGTATCATGTATACCTTGGTCAAATGACCTGAAGGTAATAGTTACCTAAGAAGTGGTAACATGTTTAGTCATGAACTGAGGGTTTGAATGCCCAGATTCAGTAATCATGATGATGTTGTTGTTGAGAAATGAGTTCTTCCAAGTAATGAGATAAGGGATAGATATCTCAATGTTTTACAAAGTTTTGAAAAGTATTGATGGAAGTATTACATGTTTCTTCGTAGCATTTGTCATAATAATCCTTGTTTGAGAACATGACTTATGCTAAAAGAATATGACAATGTACTTAATTAATTAAGTGAAATCGTATCATGTAGAGCCCTAGCCATATAACCATCAGTGTCAGAACTTGCTGGATGGTGAAACGGGTTGCTCCACGGCATAACCCGGAATGCATATTTATGAATATGCGGGGGTAATGGGCGAAAATATCCTTACGTCCTAATGGAGAAATTGATGTGAGATAAACATTAAATCTCTCAATCCTTCATTACATATGTCGGGGAGGATGTATCACTAATCCCCCGAAGCCAGGATAGATGTATCATGAATCTCTCGATAATATTTATGTCAGATATATGTGAGATAAACATGAAATCTCTCGATTGCGAAGAGAGTACAGCACGCCACTGTAACTCTATAGTGAAGTTGTCAGTATACCCTGGAAAGCTATTTCGAAGAGACACAAAATGTCCCGCATTGAATCTCGTACTGACTGAGATAAGGGAGGTCATGGTAACTGGCTCTACTATTGACCTTGTATGGTACCGATTTCGACTTCGTAATGGTCAGTTGGAGTATGAGCGGTATACCTCATCTTCTCATGGCATAAGTGTGATTGTAAAATATAATCATCCGTATAGAATGTTTGCTTAAGGATTGAATACGAAAATAATTTGTTGATGATACATTTATTTAATGCATCTTTAGTTGATAGATGATATATTTATGTTTCCTTACATTCCTTGCAAAGTAGATAGATGATGTACAAGTCTACCATGGGTAGATGCAATGTCCTCTTAAGAAAGAAGATTATCTTATCTTGTTCATACAGTGATTAACACTGCTGATAATATAAAAGAACTCTTGCTCAGTTTTATTCAATTAAACTGCAATAATAATGTTTCTAGCAGAGAGTTATATCTCTCACTGGGACAATTTTCAATTGTCTCACTCCCGTGGGATCCAACTTTTTAGGTAAACACAACAGAAGAAGCAGGATTCCTATAGCAAGGGAAGAGCTGCAGCAGCAGCAAGGACAACAGTGAATTCTCAGGTGGAGACACTGGCTGTCATGTCTTGTATATGTGTTCATAGAGTCCTATGTGTCGTCTTTGTACTCTTAGGTCCTCGGAGTCAGTAGATAGTGTTTTTATCATCGATCTGAGATTTTGGCTTGAACGCCTCAAGGTTTATGTTGCTTATGTATAGTTTGACAAAGCAATTGTTGTATGTAATCCTTGAGAAGAGATGGTACATGATATTTATTTGTGAACCAGAATGAATATGTAATACTTTGGTTCTTGTTAAAAGAGTTTTCTGGAATTAGATCTCCTTGCAAAAAGTTTTAATTTTTAGTGCCTTTCAGTAACTCCGCTGATAATGATCGCTTATGCTTAAGTAAATCATGTTTTTATAAGTTGGATGACACATACCATATATATGTATCACCTCAAGGAACGCATATTTGAAATTCTAACCAAAATGTAATGATATCATTTGTCTTAGGTTCAAAGTTCTTTCTAGACAAGTCTAGATAATCATGAATATATGTCACTCGAACAAATAAACAAGCAATAAATGATAAATTCAACATGTAACATAGTTCAAATGGGTATAGATGCAAATATTAGAATAAAATAGGTAGCAGGGATAATGCTTGTACCCCAATGAGATTCGCTCCTAAATGAGTAAGAAGATAAACAATGTATATAGAATAAAATTCCACAGACACAAAAGGAAACGGGTGAGAAGTCGTGATGTGTAGATGTTTGTCTTCTTTCTTAGGGACGTCTTGAGAGGAACACAACAACATAACAGTCAACTAGATGTTGGAGTAAAGGATGATTGATGCTAAAAGATTGTCAGTCGATTGCCTCTATTGAGGTGGTCGGTCAAGGTGGTGGTGGTTGATTGTTGTTGAGTGGATGTCGATCAAACTGTGGAATGGTGTTGGTCGATCGAGCATCCTCTATTGAGGTCCGCATATTGACCTTAGGTAGAGGTCAATCAGTCAACCCATCTATTCAGATGGTGGTTGATCAATCCATACAATGGTCAAGTTTGATAGATTTATCTCTTTCGAGGTTAAACAGTCGAGGTGGAGTGCATGATGATCAATCTATCACTTTTGAGATCGATAGGTTGAGCCTTATAGTGGATCAATGTAAGGTAGATTTGTGGATTGAGTTCTGCAGCCTCTAAGTGTATCTAGATGCCTTCAAGTGGAGGAAATGGCCTTCTATTTATAGGATATGGAGAGGAAGACCAACAACCTCCAAGAAATGCAATGTTGCACCGTGGAAAGTGGCAGCTTCCCCAACCGCCTATAGTAAATTCATTGACTAGGAGAAGACGAAGGGTTATTGGTCGACTAGTTGAGTTTGAATATTGGGCCTCAATCAGTGATAGTATATTTTTAATGGTCGATTTATTTGGTCAATCTATGAGGTTTTTTATAAAGTTTGATCGAGGTGTTACATTGGTTGACCTCGATCATTAGCTAGTGCTTGATAGGAAGTCATTGATTAGTGGAATTCAATCATTAGATCTCGATAGGTGGAACTTGATAGGAAGTCATTGATCAGTAACTCAATTAGTAGATCACAATCAATAGTTGGTCATCAACCATTCAATGTTGATTAGGTGGTCGATCAAGATGCTTGATCATGGATTTGTTCCTAGAATGTTTTATTGACTTGCCTTTTGAACATGTCCAAAATTCATTTCGGGCTGGGGCACTGCTCTACACCTTGTGAGAGGCATTCCGTCTTGACTTCCTCCTACTGAAGGACAGCAGCACCCTCTAGGCCACAGTGGTGTGAAGAGATTAAACTCAAATCCTACACAGGAATTCTAGGAAAGTATCAAAACCCTAACAAATTAACATAAAATCTAAATCAAACTAAATAAAGCTATTTCTAAGGCAGACCAAGAAATCTATATGCAAAAATACACTAAAAGTGTGATAAAAATTAGGATAAATATCCATTCATCAGTTATAGTATTGTCTCCCTTAGGAGAAAGAAGGCTTGCAAGAAGTTGAACCATTTAGTATGTAATCTAGATTCTTCAATTTACATTTGTTATTTGAAAGTAGATGATTGGGTTTGCAATTAACATGTAAACCCATCTTGATAGTTCTTTCTTTTTTGTAAAACACTCACAAGAAACCCAAAGTTAGGAAGACAAGGGTAAAAAATTTAGAGACATCCAATACCAAATTGATGTATTTCTTTAGCTTAACTCTTTCTTTCAAAACTCAATAGAAATACCAAAAGTTTGAGTTTTTTCAGTAGCAAGCCAGAAAGAAGCCTTTAGGATATATTTTCCATGTATCCACTTGATCACTAGTATATATTTATTGCTAACATTATGCCAACAATTAAGAATAAAAGCTTTTAAGAGAATTTCTCTTATGGGTTTAATACCCAGGCCTTCATGCTCTACATGTTTGTGAAGCTAATTACTAATATGAATCTTAGATTTTCCTTTAGACCTACCCCATAGAATATCTCTATACATTTTCTCAATATCATTTTCCACGATTCAAGGTAGAGAAAAAGTTTAACACCAACACAAGTGGATATCACATAAGGTAGATTGGATAATCTCAATCGTACCTTCCATATAGAACTATGTACCTTTCCAATCCTCAAGTATTTACTATTTTTATCAACCAAGGGATTGTCATTCAGTCTAATTTGGTCTCCAACAAAATGAAGGAATACCAAGTATGCTATTCCTCTTTAATATTAAGGATTTTAGTGAGTTCTTTACAAGCTTCAACACTGAAAACAACATAACTCTTATCCTTATTCAATCTCAAGCTAGTGAATAATTAGAGATCATGCAGTAAAAGTTTAAGACAAATCACACTTTTTGCACTCTCCATGAAAATCATAAGATCATTGTTATGACCACATCTGAGCTTAATTGGTAAACTAGGGTTTACCTGGATGATTATATGCTTAATTGGATTGATCATTTCTTAAATCTAATTAATGATTATAATTCAATTATGATGTTTTAAACCTAATAAGAACTTTAAGTGTTCTATTGTTTGAGAAATTAGGGTTTGAGAAATATAAACCCTACTTGGCTGAAATTAGGATTTTGATGGTACATGTGATCAGGATAGCAGTGTGGTAAATGATTTTTCATATTTTCTAAAAAAAATTTATTTAATTCAATTTTGGATATGATATGGAAAACTCAATCATGCATATTGGAGAAAAATTTCAGAATATTTTAGTGTTATTTGAATGTGGTTCTCGGTAAAACTATACTTCAACCAAAATGTTGACAGAGTGCTTTTCTGTAGTGTAGTGTTTTATTTTTAATTATTTATTGGTAACTCCAAATGATCTGAAATTTTAATTGGAGATCTGAAACACAATCATAAACAACATTTAAAATTTTCATAATTTTTGGATTCGATTAGACCTTATCAGTAGATGAATTACAGTAACTGACATTTTTGTAGAATTCTGGATAGCATGCACTATTTGATTTTTAATTATTTAATGGAAGCTTGTAATGATCTTAAATTTTAACTGAAGATTTCTAACTAAATTATACACAATATGATAAATTATCATAATTTTTTTAGAATGTTTGATCTCTAAAATACACGAATTCACAGAAACCTTTTTATGATAGAAACATCTGCTGAAATAAGAAAAAGTTTAGTGAGGGGTCAATGTGCAATTAACTCAAGCAGCTCAATTGCTCTATATGGTCAACCTAACACACAAGGATCTCTCATAATTCATGATTCAATCTAGAGAAACTAAATCCTAGAGAGAGAGTTAGGGTTTGAGAGGAGAAATTGATGGAGATGCTGACCTAGGGTTTTACGGTCCGAGGAATGATGAAATCATGTATGTTTAGCTTCTTTGGATATAGTTTCATGGTGAATCTTCTCTCACATGTCAAAATTCCATCCCTCCTCTGATTTGATCCAAAATGGTATCAAAACTTTCCCTTTTCTCACTCTTTCTTCATAATCCCCCATTTTTAGGGTTTCCGAGTTGAAAGGAAGAAGAATTGGGTGAATTGCTACAGATTTGATATGAATTTGAGATTTTCAGGTATGTGATACGTTTTTAAGGTGTTTTCACACCTTAGGGTGAGTGGAAACTTCCTTTAAATAGTATATTTCACAAAAATTGGTTAAAT
The DNA here is from genome assembly GCA_963693085.1 of Alisma plantago-aquatica. NCBI lineage: Eukaryota > Viridiplantae > Streptophyta > Magnoliopsida > Alismatales > Alismataceae > Alisma > Alisma plantago-aquatica. The sequence goes on along the minus strand of OY856409.1, from coordinate 1,898,600,500 downwards.
CAACCATAATCTTTAATTGCTTAGTATGCGACTACAATCCCTGAATTTTCTATTTGTTCTAAGTTGTTGCAAAATGATATGAAATGGATTCTTCCTTTGTTTGAATGAATTTCAGAAGATAAAATCATATTAGAAATGTATACAATGCATTCTATTGAGAATTTCCAAAGTATTCACAGAGGTTATAAGAGTAAACTGAAATATAGGGAATTTGTCTATGACTGAAATTTGATGTATAAGTAAATAAAGAAAGTTGCTTATCTAGATCCACTTGGTTTTGAATGATTGTTTATCTAAATTCATAGTACATATATGTCAGACACTATCTTGGATTTTGTTTAAAGTGATTAGTTATTGTTTGGTATCTTAGTGAAGAGGGTGAAACCCTAGATGCGAGGAAATTTGGATATTTGCGAATAGATATCGTGAAATCCATTTTAAGGAATTTTCTTGACATGATAGACTTTATTTATTCAATGTTATTATTGATGCATGATATCCCAGCAAATGGCATGGAAACTCAAATTCAGCTCAGTTCCAAGGTTTCATACATATATTGATTTTATATGATTTGTTGATAGTAGTCTTTATTCAGTGAATGTTTATGTCACATGAAATCTTTATGGGAGCCATGGGAATAAGTTATTGCCTGGTGAGAGGTGACAAGATATGTGATGGCCTTGTGAGCCATGAGAATACTTGTACAACCAGTGAAATGAATACCTTGGTGTAAGGACCTAGAGGTAATGGTTACCTATTACAGAGGTAACAATGCTACGTGATGATCTAAGGGTTTGAATACCCAGATCCAGTAATTATGTTAATGATGTGAAGGGATGAGAAGTCCCAGTAATGTGATAAGGGATTGAGATCCCAGGTATCATGTGTTGTAAAGATTTGAAAAGTACGCGATAGATGTATTACACCTTTCTTTGTAGCATTTGTTGTGATTAAATGAAACCCTAAGGGTAGGGTATTCAATGAATCAAGTATTGTGATATCAATGTTCTCAGTTATTATTAATAATTCTTGTCATGATAAGTAATTAACTCTTTATTGAGTTATGAGATGCACAACTCAAGATTTGGGTTGATATGCACGTTCTTTGAGAAATTACAGATAAGTTGCAGGTGCTATTGATGATTACTCATATGTCAAGTAATTAACTCTTATGAGTGTAATAAGATGATAAATTGCATGATTCTAGTGTGTATGTGCCAAGTGGACATGTAATCTGTTTATTTAAGAATTTTAGTCTGGTTGCATGTATAGTATGTTGATTACTCAGTATATTACAGTGTTTTGAATATACTGCTCTGCCAAGTTTAGAATGATATACATGTTGTATTATAACTTCAAATAAGTAGATGTGACACCACAGAGATACCAGAGTCAAGTATAAGTAAGAGAAGGGTACACTGTAGAAAGAGCTTTCTAGGAATAATAAAACAAAGAGTCAAGTATAAGTAAGAGAAGGGTACACTGTAGAAAGAGCTTTCTAGGAATAATAAAACAATAGACTTAGGAGCCCTGAATAGCGTAGAACCCCTATGTGAGGTATGCTCCTTAGGGGTGAAACGACCTAACCCTGGAAGCGTCCAGTATACAGGGGTCGGAACGTGCTATCAGGTGGAACGGGGGATGAAGCCCTAGTGGAAGTCTCCTTAAATTATGTTTTGTAGTGTCCAACATCAACCAGAAGTCCTGGTGGCATTAGAGTACAGAAAAGCCAAGAGGTGTCTTGACTCTCCATCTATGTGCTTAGGTTAGAGGAGGAGTCCAGTTTAGGCCAGAGAGCCATTTCCCTATTGCAGACTAGGAGAGTAGTAAGACTTAGCATTTCCCAAGTGTGTCTGCTAAGTCTTGTACGGTGTGATTGTAGTACACTATGAGTCTTCATATGTAGAGTACACAACATATGATCAGGGCATAATAAAATGAATGAGAGGTCAAACAAGTGTGTACAGTTATTCAATTATTCTTTGTATGTTTCTTAATTATTAGTTCTCTTTATGATCAATCAAGAATTTCATATATTGATTCATTCTTATAGATATTTTAGAGTATCCTGCCATATTTATGATTATCAATTATTAGAATCTTTAAAGCTTACTGTTGTTATAATTGATATCAATGTCTCAAAAGTATATCTGTAATTATATCATTGCTTTAGACTGTTTCTTTGAAGTACTCATTCACTGAGCGAGTAGGCTCACCTCTCTACTCAAAATTTTTAGGGAAATCACATGGACTTGAAGAAGATATCATTGCATCAGAGTAGATCTGCCACAAGAGTTAAGTCTGAGTATAGTTAAGTTCAGTCGGTCCTTGTCACTCTAGGTCCTTGTAAAGAAATATGAGAGAGTTGTAAATGATGATGTATAACATTATTCCTCTTTTAGCAATATGTGTGAATCAGCAAGTCTTATGTGCTTAAAAGTATGAGGAACATAATGAATGTTCATACATGCATTTTTACTGTTGAAATCATATTAGAGAAATCAATGTTTAGATTCCCTTGTAAAGTTGGTTTATGTGATTCAATGCAAGAAAACAAAGAGTTTTGAAAGAGAAGAAAAAATTAAGGGTGATCTTTGTATTACGTTAAATCCTCAATTTATGCCCTAATCTCATGATTAGTGGAAATTGTGAGATCAGGGTGTAACAACTTGGTATCATAGCTTAGGCTGAGTTGTCAGGGGCCATTAAGTTAGTTAGTTAGAGTCATAAGTGTGGCAGATAGGAGATGTTATGATGTTAGCTCTGGGGATTTGAGTATTTGGATATCCTGGCCTGGTATCTGAGTACTTGGATCAACCAATATCAAGCTACTCTATCTATTCTTTCATGTATACCCTGGCCAGGTATACGGTGGAAGGATGGGATAGAGGGGAACCCTAGAAATAATAGGGTTAGAAACAAGATAAGTAACATGAATTAAGAGCATAAATATAAAATGAGATAGAACTTTCATTTCATATTGTTGTTTTATTGGAGATGAATAGAAATGCTCTTATATGTTTGAATTCAGATATTCAGTATTTTGAAATATATATGGATCTTTAAGATTTGTTGTACACTATGGAGTTGTAGCATTTATTGATTACATTCTTTATATCAAGTAGACTAGAAATGATCTTTGAATGAACTTTCCTAAGTGGATATTCTTTCCACATGTTTGAGATTAATAGGAGTTGGTTAATCTTAAGTAGCTCTTGGCTTCAGGACTGTAGGTTTAGCCTGGTCCGGCTGGCAGGTTGCATTACTGCAATCTAATGACTCCTATTAACAATATGATAAGAGTAGACTCTGGATAAATTAGACCCACATCATAGAGAGAATGTATGTACACTAAAATGTTGAAACATATGGGAAAGATTAGAATAGATAAGAATCAGTTAGAACTGATATCTGAGACCCAAATTTGGGGCTCATATGAGAAATCCTTAATTGGGAATAAAGGAACATGATGTAAGGTTCAGATTATGTTTAATGATTAATATTATATGAACTCTAAATATGATATATGGAAAAGATATGAGAAAATTATGTAAGGGCCAAGGTAGTAAGAATCAATCATGAGGAATGGATTATATAACTGAGTACAATGTTTTTATGTACTCGAAAGAAAAGGAAAAATAGAAGAAAAGAATTAAATATACGATAAGTAAATATAAGTGAAGAGTCTTCAGAAGAGTTAAAGGAAAGAGAATTAGATAAATATGTAAATCATAAGACTAGGATAAGAAACTAAGTTAAAAACAAAGATAAATGTTGGAAATGATGAGATTAATTAAGGAATGAGGGTTACGATATAATTGAGAGCATGGAATGTATACCTTTATAAATAAGTTTAATACATTCATCCTTACTACCTTTGGATTCCAAGTCTCTATAGAACAACAAACTAGTTTCTAAAAAAAAGAACAAAAGTGTATCTTAACAAAATGAATAAGTTATACAGAGGTAGACTATACTCAGGAAGGAAAAACTTGATATAAGAGAAACTATGTTTTACCCATGCATGAGCCGTTTGATTTAAAATGAAGGATATGTAATGTATTAAACATGAGTTGAAACTAGTACAGAGATTATTGATTTAGAATTTCAAATTCACATTAGTAGAAGGATAAAAAGAAATATGTGCAACATGGTATACATGATCATACACATGAATAAGCAACATGATCATAAGAGAAAAGTAGAATTTAAAGATAACAGGTGGAAGAGTAGTATATGGTAAGAGGATTATGGAAAGTAAGGAAGGGTTTGAAACATGGTGGAGTAATATAGATTATAAAAGAAAGAGGTTAGGAGATTCAATCAAGTGCTAGTTAGTCAAGTATCCTTGTTGATAACTAATTAAACCTACATACGACAAATGTATTAATGGAATGTTTGAAGATAAGAATTCTAAGTCTCAGAACCGTCTTCTCTTCCATATATTACTTAATGAGAGAAATGTGGGAATGAAGTGATAAGAAAATGAATCATATCTGATGCATAACTACCATGGTAGAGGCATCTAGTGGATGTAATAATGACACACAATATGATGATGAAACCCTATAAGGGTATATTGAGAATGTATTCTATCTAAATGGCCAATTAAGATGAATGAAATTCAATTGATAAGATAAGGAAGACTTTAGTAAAAACGTGTGAGATCCAAAGTTTGAATTTCAAATTAAGGGAACAAAGTCACACCACAATAACGTCATTCTACTGATAAAGGCCAAACCCTAGAATGTTTAGAGTTGTAGTAGTTCAAGGGTTGTCATTAGTGATTTGACCTTGAATACTAGCATCTCTATAAAACAAGATCATGAAATTTGCACTATGAGAAGTAAACTAGCACTGATAGTAATCCTAGCTAATATGAAAGGTAGATAAACAATATGGAAATGATTTAGAGCAAAGGTTAAGAAATAGATTTGAAATATAAGAGGTGTATTTTGAACAAAAGGCAAAATACAATATGAGTAAAGTGTGATATGAAATAAATTCTTGCAGTAATAGCAAGAATGATGAATAATCTATTCATACCTTGTATGTTTCAATTTTAGGGTTGTTTAATCTACATGATTAAAATGAGAAGGATAAGTAGCAAAAAGTAAGTAATAATGAATGAGGAGGGAGATAAGAGAAAACAATTGCTTTTAGTAATATGTGAATTTGTTTTCAGAAGTATAATTTGTTGAAGGTATATTAAGGGATGTAAATTGGTTCTATGTATGATTACAGTGTACATGTGCAAGCAATATGTTAATTAAAGGTGTCTGATAGTTTAACTCACTCATACCAGTAATCCATCTTAGTATTCTACAATTGTGGTATGGTGATATGGGTTGAATGATGATGGAACAAATGGAGGGTTACCCTGAATAATGTAGTCTTACCTATTCACTCATATTAATAGAAGGGATGTTAACCATATTGTATTGATATGTAACCCTAATGAGGTGTAGCTTGTTATACCTAGTTTTAATATAACTAAGTGATGGTAATTGGGTATGAATAGTCCTTGAATGACTAATACAATTATGGAGTACTATGTTACTATTGTTGAAACCCTAGTATGCTATAACCCGATGGTTACACCTTGAATTATGTGTGGGTTCATACTTGACAATAGTATAGAATGTGATGGTGATGCTTCACCTTATGCATCCATGATCCAATGGGGATGTCATGAGTAGTAATTTACAATTGTTGTTGAATCTAGTCTTTTAAATCAAGACTATTTTGCTATTTGAGTAGCACAATAGTAAAATTTAAAAGAACACGGTGAACTCTCTTTCGTGATTTAGAGGTAATACATAACAATAGTTCATATTTAGTAGTATGAATTGAGATAGTTGGATCATATTATCGATGTTGAGGTAACACCTCAAGAGTATGAAAATATTAAAATGGATGTTTCTCTCTCTATCCTATGATTGATTGTGGCATAGAGAATTTGTTTGTTATCATTGAGAACTATTTCAAACATGTTGTGATTTAGTAAAGGAATAAAGGACTTAATGTTGAAAATTGCATTCAAGTATGAAATACAAGAATATAATGACATGTAAGATTTTAGAAGCTTAAAATAAACCTTGTATGTACTTTACTTGCATATTTATGTTTCGGGGATGAAACATTTTTAAGGGGAGAGAATTGTTATGACCACATTTGAGCTTAATTGGTAAACTAGGGTTTACCTGGATGATTATATGCTTAATTGGATTGATCATTGATTAAATCTAATTAATGATGATAATTAAATTATGATGTTTTAAACCTAATAAGAACGTTAAGTGTTCTATTGTTTGAGAAATTAGGGTTTGAGAAATATAAACCCTAGTTGGCTGAAATTAGGGTTTTGATGGTACATGAGTATGGAATTTGATCAGGATAGCATTGTGGTAAATGATTTTTCATATTTTCTACAAATTTTTTATTTAATTGACTTTTGGATATGATATGTTTAACTCAATCATGCATATTGGAGAAATATTTCAGAATATTTGAGTGTTCTTTGAATGTGGTTCATGATTGAACTATACTTCGACCAAAATGCTGACAGAGTGCTTTTCAGCAGTGTAGTGTTTTATTTTTAATTATTTATTGGTAACTCCAAATGATCTAAAATTATAATTGGAGATCTAAAAATCAATCATAAACAACATGTAATATTTTATAATTTTTATATGCATTTAGACCTTATCAGTAGATGAATTACAGTAAGTGACATTTCTACAAAATTCTAGATAGAAGTGCACTATTAGATTTTTAATTATTTAATGAAACCTTGGAATGTTATTAAATTTTAATTGAAGCTTTATAACTCAATGATACATAAAATGATAAATTATCATAATTTTTGGAGAAGGTTTGATCTCTAAAATACACGAATTCACATAAACCTTTTTATGATAGAAAAATCTGCTGAAATAAGAAAAAGTTTAGTGAGGGGTCAATGTACAATTAACCCAAGCAGCTCAATTGCTCTATATGGTCAACTTAACACACAAGGAGATCTCATAATTTTTTATTCAATCTTGAGAAACGAAATCCTAGAGAGAGAGAGAGAGAGTTAGGATTTGAGAGGAGAAATTGATGGAGATGTTGACCTAGGGTTTTGCAGTCCGACGAATGATGAAATCATGTAAGTTTAGCTTCTTTGGATATAGTTTCATGGTGAATCTTCTCTCATGTGTCAAAATTCCCTCCTTCCTCTTATTTGATCCAAAATGGTATCAAAACTTCCCCTTTTCTCACTCTTTCTTCATAATCCCTCATTTTTAGGGTTTCCGAGTTGAAAGGAAGAAGAATTGGGTGAATTGCTAGGGATTTGATATGGATTTGAGATTTTCCGATATGTGATACATTTTTAAGGTGTTTTAACACCTTAGGGTGAGTGGGAACTTCCTTTAAATAGTATATTGCACAAAAATTGGTTAAATCAACCATAATCTTTAATTGCTTAGTATGCAACTACAAACCTTGAATTGTCTATTTGTTCTAAGTTGTTGCAAAATGATATGAAATGGATTCTTCCTTTGTTTAAATGATTTTCAGTTGATAAAATCATATTAGAAATATATACGATGCATTCTAATGAGAATTCCCTATGTATTCACAGAGGTTATAAGAGTAAACTGAAATATAGGGAATTTGTCTATGACTGGAATTTGTTGTATAAGTAAATAGAGAAAGTTTCTTATCTAGATCCCCTTGGTTTTGAATGATTGTTTATCTAAATTCATAGTACATATATGTCAGATACTATCTTGGATTTTGTTTAAAGTGAGTAGTGTTTGTTTGGTATCTCAGTGAAGAGGGTAAAACCCTAGATGCGAGGAAAGTTGGATATTTGCGAATAGATGTCAAGAAATCCATTTGAAGGGATTTTCTTGACACGATAGACTTTATTTATTCAATGTTATTATTGATGCATGATATCCCAGTGAACGGCATGGAAACCCAAATTCAGCTCAGTTCCAAGGTTTCATACATATATTGATTTTATATGATTTGTTGATAGTAGTCTTTATTCAGTGAATGTTTATGTCGCATGAAATATTTATGGGAGCCATGGAAAGAAGTTGTTGCCTAGTGAGAGGTGACAAGATGTGTGATGGCCTTGTGAGCCATGAGAATACTTGTACAACCAGTGAAATGAATACCTTGGTCTAAGGACCTAGAGGTAATGGTTACTTGTTACAGAGGTAACAATGTTATGTGATGATCTAAGGGTTTGAATACCCAGATCCAGTAATTATGATAATGATGTGAAGGGATGAGAATTCACTGTAATGTGATAAGGGATTGAGATCTCAGGTATCAGGTGTTGTAAAGATTTGAAAAGTACGTGATAGATGTATTACACCTTTCTTTGTAGCATTTGTTGTGATTAAATGAAACTCTAAGGGTAGGGTGTTCAATGAATCAAGCATTGTGATATCAATGTTCTCAGTTATTATTAATAATTCTTGTCATGATAAGTAATTAACTCTTAATTGAGTTATGAGATGCACAACTCAAGATTTGGGTTGATATGCACGTTCTTTGAGAAATTATAGATAAGTTGCATGTGCTATTGATGATTACTCATATGTCAAGTAATTAACTCTTATCAGTGTAATAAGATGATAAATTGCATGATTCTAGTGTGTATGTGCCAAGTGGACATGTAATCTGTTTATTTAAGAATTTTAGTCTTCCTACATGTATAGTATATTGATTACTCAGTATATTATAGTGTTTTGAATATATTGCTCTGCCAAGTTTAGAATGATATACATGTTGTATTATAACTTCAAATAAGTAGATGTGACACCATAGAGATACCAGAGTCAAGTATAAGTAAGAGAAGGGTACAATGTAGAAACAACTTTCTAGGAATAATAAAACAATAGATTTAGGAGCCCTGAACACCGTAGAACCCCTATGTGAGGTATGTGCCTTAGGGGTGAAATGACCTAACCCTGGAAGCATCCAGTATACGGGGGTCAGAATGTGCTATCATGTGGCCTGGGGGACGAAGCCGTAGTGGAAGTCTCCTTAAATTATATTTTGCAGTGTCCAACATCAACCAGAAGTCCCGGTGGCATTAGAGTACAGAAAAGCCAAGAGGTGGCTTGACTCTCTGTCTGTGTGCTTAGGTTAGAGGAGGAGTCCAGTTTAGGCCATAGAGCCATTTCCCTATTGCAGACCAGGAGAGTAGTCAGACTTAGCATTTCCCAGGTGTGTCTGCTAAGTCTTGTACGGTGTGAGCGTAGTGCACTATGAGTCTTCATATGTATAGTACACTGTATATGATCAAGGCATAATAAAATGAACGAGAGGTCAAACAAGTGTGTACAATTATTCAATTATTCTTTGTATGTTTTTGAATTATTAGTTCTCTTTATGATCAATCAAGCATTTCATATATTGGTTCATTCTTATAGATATTTAGAGTATCCTGCCATATTAATGATTGTCAATTATTAGAATCTTTAAAGCTTACTACTGTTATAATTGATATCAATTGCTCAAAAGTATATCTATAATTATATCAGTGCTTTAGACTATTTCTTTGAAGTACTCATTCACTTAGCGAGTAGGCTCACCCCTCTACTCATATTTTTTAGGGAAATCACATGGACTTGAAGAAGATATCATTGCATCAGAGTAGATCTTCCACAAGAGTTAAGTCTGAGTATAGTTAAGTTCAGTCGATCCTTATCACTAGGTCTTTGCAAAGAAATAAGAGAGAGTTGTAAATGATGATGTATAACATTATTCCTCTTTTAGCAATATGTGTGAATCAACAAGTCTTATGTGCTTAAAAGTATGAGGAACATAATGAATGTTCATACATGCATTTTTACTGTTGAAATCAGATTTGAGAAATCATTGTTTATATTCCCTTGTAAAGTTGGTTTATGTGGTTCAATGTGAGAAAACAAAGAGTTTTGAAAGAGAAGAAAAAGTTAAGGGTGATCTTTGTATTATGTTAAATCCTCAATTTATGCCCTAATCTCATGATTAGTGGAAATTGTGAGATCGGGGTGTAACAACTTGGTATCAGAGCTTAGGCTGAGTTGTCAGGGACCATTAAGTTAGTTAGTTAGAGTCATAAGTGTGGCAGATAGGAGATGTCATGATGTTAGCTCTGGGGATTTGAGTATTTAGATATCTTGGTCTGGTATCTGAGTACTTGGATCAACTAATATCAAGCTACTCTTTCTATTCTTTCATGTATACCCTGGCCATGTATACAGTGGAAGGATGGGCTAGAGAGGAACCCTAGAAGTTTTAGGGTTAGAAACAAGATAAGTAACATGAATTAAGAGCATAAATATAAAATGAGATAGAACTTTCATTTCATATTGTTGTTTTATTGGAGATGAATAGGCATGCTCTAATATGTTTGAATTAATATATTCAATATTTTTATATATATGGGTCTTTAAGATTTGTTGTATACTATGCAGTTGTAGCATTTATTGATTACATTCTTTGTATCAAGTAGACTAGAAATGATCTTTGAATGAACTTTCCTAAGTGGATATTCTTTCCACATGTTTAAGATTAATAGGAGTTGGTTAATCTTAAGTAGCTCTTATCTTCAGGACTGTAGGTTCAGCCTGGTCCGGCTGGCAGGATGCATTACTGCGATCTAATGACTCCTATTAACAATATGATAAGAGTAGACTCCGGATAAAATAGACCCACATCATTGTGAGAATGTACATACACTAAGATGTTGAAACATATGGGAAAGATTAGAATAGTTGCGAATTAGTTGGAACTGATATCTGAGACCCAACTTTGGGGCCTCATATGAGAAATCCTTAATTGGGAATAAAGGAACACGATGTAAGGTTCGTATTAAGTTTAATGATTAATATTATATGAACTCTAAATATGATATATGGAAAAGATATGAGAAAAGTATGTAAGGGCCAAGGTAGTAAGAATTAATCATGAGGAATGGATTATATAACCGAGTACAATGTTTTTATGTACTCCAAAGCCAAGGAAAAATAGAAGAAAAGAGTTAAGTATATGATAAGTAAATATAAGTGAAGAGTCTTCAGAAGAGTTAAAGTAAAGAGAATTAGATAAATATGTAAATCATAAGACTAGGAGAAGAAACTAACTTAAAACAAAGATAAATGTTGCAAATGATGAGCTTGATTAAGGAATGAGGGTTATGATATAATTGAGAACATGGAATGTATACCTTTATTAATAAGTTTAATACATTCATCCTTACTACCTTTGGATTCCAAGTCTCTATAGAACAACAAACTAGTTTCTAAAAAAAAGAACAAAAGTATAGCTTAACAAAATGAATAAGTTATACAAAGATAGACTATACTCAGGAAGGAAAAACTTGATATAAGAGAAACTATGTTTCACCCATGCATGAGCCGTTTGATTTAAAATGATGGATATGTAATGTATTAAACATGAGTTGAAACTAGTAGAGAGATTATTGATTTAGAATTTCAACTTCAAATTAGTAGAAGGATAAAAAGAAATATGTGTAACATGGTATACATGATCATACACTTGAATAAGCAACATGATCATAAGAGAAAAGTAGAAGTTAAAGATAATAGGTGGAAGAGTAGTATATGGTAAGAGGATTATGGAAAGTAAGGAAGGGTTTGAAACATGGTGGAGTAATATAGATTATAAAAGAAAGAGGTTAGGAGATTCAATCAAGTGCTAGTTAGTCAAGTATCCTTGTTGATAACTAATTAAACCTACATACGACAAATGTATTAAGGGGATGTTTGAAGATAAGAATTCTAAGTCTCAGAATCGTCTTCTCTTCCATATATTACTTAATGAAAGAAATGTGGGAATAAAGTGATAAGAAAATGAATCATATCTGATGCATAACCACCATGGTAGAGGCATCTAGTGAATGTAATAATGACATATAATATGATGATGAAACCCTAGAAGGGTAAATTGAGAATGTAATCTATCTGAATGGCCAATTAAGATGAAGGAAATTCAATTGATAAGATAAGGAAGACTTTAGTAAAAACTTGTGAGATCCAAAGTTTGAATTTCAAATTAAGGGAGCAAAGTCACATAACAATAACGTCATGCTACTGATAAAGGCCAAACCCTAGAATGTTTAGAGTTGTAGCAGTTCAAGGGTTGTCACTAGTGATTTGACCTTGAATACTAGCATCTCTATAAAACAAGATCATGAAATTTGCACTATGAGAAATAAACTAGCACTAATAGTAATCCTAGCTAATCTGAAAGGTAGATAAACAATATGGAAATGATTTAGAACAAAGGATAAGAAATAGATTTGAAATATAAGAGGTGTGTTTTGAACAAAAGGAGAAATACAATATGAGTGAAGTGTGATATGAAATAAATTCTTATAGTAATAGCAAGAATGATGAATAATCTATTCATACCTTGTATGTTTCAATTTTAGGGATGTTTAATCTACATGATTAAAATGAGAAGGATAAGTAGCAAAAAGTAAGTAGTAATGAATGAGGAGAGAGATAAGAGAAAACAATGGCTTTTAGTAATATGTGAATTTGTTTTTAGAAGTATAATTTGTTGAAGATATATTAAGGGATATAAATTGGTTCTACGTAAGATTTCAGTGTACATGTGCAAGCAATATGTTAATTAATGGTGTCTGATAGTTTAAGTCATTCATACCAGTAATCCATCTTAGTATTGTACAATTGTGGTATGGTGATATGGTGTCACGGAACCGGAATCCCAGTCCCATGAACCAAATGAATACCAAAGGTGATATGCGGAAGCGTAAAGCTTAGCACACATGAACAAGTAACAAGAAAAAGGCACCCACATAGTCTCAACATTCAACAAGTATAAATTATACAAAATGCATTATATTCATGAATTCAATTACATATTTCCATAGTCAAGGTACAAGTCATTCATGTGCACTAAATCTGGATCTTACAACAAGTACACCTAGCATAGCTCACCAAGCCCATCAACCTTCTAGCCATCTCTGAACCTAAAAACAACACACGAGAAATGGGTCAACACACGAGGTGTTGAGTATGGGGCAGAAAGATACACACATATATAAGCTTTGCATAATTTTGAAAAGATTTCAAGACGAAACAAACAAGAAGAAACATGTTAATTGTTTAACAAATGCGAAATCATATTTTATGTCATTTCACTCCATTATACCAACAATATCAAGCATATTTAAGGCCTTTGACCATCTTCCCGTCGGAAGGGTCCGTAAGGGTGCTCAAGCTTAGCTACCCTTTTTATACGAGAGGGACCTCAAGGACATCACCAAGAGTTAACCCTTTATCAACAATATTATAATGGAGTTTTATACATATATGTGTTCAAGTTATAAAACTGACGAGTCAAGCATCGAGTAACACATATCAATACTACATGGCAATATTTGAGAAAATAGACAAACAAGCATACAATATATGTCTTTTCAAGAAAGAAAGTGGTAGTCATATAACTAGATAAGGCCCATACCTGATTCAGAGATTCATAACCTAACATATCCTTCACCATCTAGCCATATTCCAAACCTGATTAACAACAAGATTATATACATGCATTAGATTCTCATCATTAACCCTAATTGGATGTATTTTAGGGTTTTGGCTAATATGGGTTCCAAGTTGCTTATTGGTTCATTTGATGATCTCATATTGATTTAGAGGGCATCATGATGGTGTGGGTCGAGTTTCATGCCATTATGACGTTCCATGCTCTTTCTATACTCATAACAAGGTTTTAAGGCATTTATATGCATCCTAGGGTCAAACGACTCACAAAAGGGCACCCTAGATCATGATTCATCAAGTCAAGAGGTCTAGATCTAAAAGATGATCTAGATCAGCAATATTAAGTCATTATAAACATATAACAAGATTAAGTGGACGTCCATTAGAAACAAGATTAGCAAATTGGGGTAACGTTCATCATTAAAGTCCAAACTAAGCACATATGTACAAAAAGGGTCATGAGGAACAATAGGGAGAGTAGGACCTTCATTTTAGTTCAAGTATATATCACAAGTATTGATTTAAGGATTGGGGTAGATCGAGCATCAAGATCCACTCATTAATCATAATCATGTGTTAAGCATATTCAAAGTGGTCAAAGGTTACATTTTTAGCAATATAAGGAAACTAGAAGAAGATTCAGGGTCTGGAGATAAGCTCATGTTGTAGGTCTTTTCGAGTTGATCGATTTGATATATAGGTTCATGCATTTTGGACTTAGGGTCTAGGAGTTATCATATTCAAAGAACTGATCTTGAAAGGGGAACTATACCTTATTTTAGCTAGAATTTGGTCTGTTCCTTGGCTGGGCCTTGGCCGCCCATGGGCGTTGGGCCTCCGGTCTTGCTGGTCCAAGCCCAAGCAGGCATCTCCCCCTACCTCGCGATGCTCTGTTCTGGGGTTAGAACAGAGGACAAACAGGGGAGCCCCGCTCCCGCTCCTTGGTGCCGCGATGGTTGCGGCCGGCCTAGAGGAGGGCAACGCGGCTGGTTCTGTGGGGCGCGTCGATCACCAAGTAGCCTCCCAGTCCTCTTCCGTGAACTGGAGTGGATGAGAGGGCGTCCTACCCTAGTAGCATCGGCCGCATAGAAGGATGGCACAGCAGAAGAGAAAAGGTCGAAGCAGCCACCGTTGTCGCCGCCCGAGCTTTAGAGGCTTGCGGACGGACTCGACGTCATCTACTGGTCCTCGTGAGGTGAGGGGCGGCGGCGCCCTTTTTCTTGGCTTTGGCATGGGCGATAGTGGGAAGAAACAGGGGAGTGTGGCGAGAACAGAAGAATAGGGTGAGGGACCCCTTTCAGATCACGTTGGTGGTTGGGTTAAACTAGGAAAGGAGCAAGAAGTCCAAGGGAAGGGGGGTATATAAGGGAGCAAAGGTTTAGGGTTTAGATGGGGGGAGAGTTTCACCTGCCGCCTCCATCTCCCAGTTTCGAAGGGAAGGAGGGCAAATACTGCCCTTTGTGACTTTCCCGATCATGAGAGGGGAGGAAGCTAGCGGCTGGGCCGCGTCGAATTGGGCCCAATGAGGCTGAAGAACAAAGCAAAACAATTAAAACAAGATAAATGAAGCAAAGTTCATGTGGCCATATCCTTGGATACGGTTGTCTGATAGAGGAAAGTTTTATACTGCTGGATTCAGAATTGAAAAATCTACAATATGAAATATATAATAGATCAGAGTGATGACAATGATTAGGTTCAAAATCACTTGCAATGTGGTGATCCGTTAAAGTGGGAGCTATAGTTAAATACTCAAATCTAGGTCACATATTGTTTAAATGATCATTGAGGTCACCAAATTGGATCATTAACACATTCATACTACAGAGTTGACACTTGATTGAGTACGAGATCATTAGATGAGAGGGAAGGAGTATCATGGAGGAGAGAGAAAAGTCAGGTTGTCACATATGGGTTGAATGATGATGGAACAAATGGAAGGTTACTCTGAATAAGGTAGCCTTACCTATTCACTCATATGAATAGAAGGGATGATAACCATATTGTATTGATATGTAACCCTAATGAGGTGTAACTTGTTATACCTAGCTTTAATATAACTAAGTGATGGTAATTGGGTATGAATAGTCCTTGAATGACTAATACAATTATGGAGTACTCTGTTACTGTTGTTGAAACCCTAGTATGCTATAACATGATGGTTACACCTTGAATTATGTGTGGGTTCATACTTGAGAAAAATATAGAATGTGATGGTAATGCTTCACCTTATGCATCCATGATCCAATGGGGATGTCATGAGTAGTAATGTACAATTTTTGTTGAATCTAGTCTTTTAACTCAAGACTATTTTTCTATTTGAGTAGCACGATAGTAAAATTCAAAAGAACATGGTGAACTCTCTTTCATGATTTAGAGGTAATACATAACAATAGTATATATTTAGTAGTATGAATTGAGATAGTTGGATCAGATTATCGATGTTGAGGTAACACCTCAAGAGTATGAAAATATTGAAATGGTTGTTTCTCTCTCTATCCTATTATTGATTGTGGCATAGAGAATTTGTTTGTTATTATTGAGAACTATTTGAAACATGTTGTGATTTAGTAAAGGAATAAAGGACCTAATGTTGAAAACTGCATTCAAGTATGAAATACAAGAATATAATGACATGTAAGATTTCAGAAGCTTAAAATAAACCTTGAATGTACTTTACTTGCATATTTATGTTTCGGGTACGAAACCTTTTTAGGGGGGAGAATTGTTATGACCGCATCTGAGCTTAATTGGTAAACTAGGGTTTACCTAGATGATTATATGCTTAATTGGATTGATCATTTCTTAAATCCAATTAATGATGATAATTCAATTATGATGTTTTAAACCTAATAAGAATGTTAAGTGTTCTATTGTTTGAGAAATTAGGGTTTGAGAAATATAAATCCTAGTTGGCTGAAATTAGGATTTTGATGGTACATGAGTATGGAATTTGATCAGGATAGTAGTGTGGTAAATGATTTTTCATATTTTCTATAAACAATTTATTGAATTGAATTTTGGATATGATATGGATAACTTAATCATGCATATTGGAGAAATATTTCAGAATATTTGAGTGTTCTTTGAATGTGTTTCTCGGTCAAACTCTACTTCGACCAAAATGCTGACAGAGTGCTTTTCAGCAGTGTAGTGTTTTATTTTTACTTATTTATTGATAACTCCAAATGATCTGAAATTTTAACTAGAGATCTTAAAATCAATCATAAACAACATGAAATATTTTCATAATTTTTGGATGTGTTTAGACCTTATCAGTAGAGGAATTACAGTAACTAACATTTATACAAAATTTTAGATAGAAGTGCACTATTAGATTTTTAATTATTTAATGGACCTTGGAATGATAATAAATTTTAATTAAATCTTTGTAACTCAATCATGCATAACATGATAAATTCGCATAATATTTGGAGAAGGTTTGATCTCTGAAATGCACGAATTCATAGAAACCTTTTTATGACAGAAAAATCTGTTGAAATAAGATAAAGTTTAGTGAGGGGTCAATGTGCAATTAAACCTAGCAGCTCAATTTCTCTATATGGTCAACCTAACACAGAAGGAGCTCTCACAATTCGTGATTCAATATAGAGAAACTAAATCTTAGAGAGAGAGAGTTAGGATTTGAGAGGAGAAATTGATGGAGATGCTGACCTAGGGTTTTGCGGTCCAAGAATGATGAAATCATGTAAGTTTAGCTTCTTTGGATATAGTTTCATCGTGAATATTCTCTCACATGTCAAAATTCCATCTCTCCTATGATTTGATCTAAAATGGTATCAAAACTTCCCCTTTTCTCACTCTTTCTTCATAATCCCTCATTTTTAGGGTTTCTGAGTTGAAAGGAAGAAAAATTGGGTGAATTGTTAGGGATTTGATATGGATTTGAGATTTTCAGATATGTGATATGTTTTTAAGGTGTTTTCACACCTTAGGGTGAGTGGGACTTCCTTTAAACAGTACATTGCATGAAAATTGGTTAATCAACCATAATCTTTAATTACTTAGTATGCGACTACAAACCCTGAATTGTCTATTTGTTCTAAGTTGTTGCAAAATGATATGAAATGGATTCTTCTTTTGTTTGAATGAATTTCATTTGATAAAATCATATTATAAATATATACAATGCATTCTAGTGAGAATTCCCTAAGTATTCACAGAGGTTATAAGAGTAAAGTGAAATATAGGGAATTTGTCTATGACTAAAATTTGTTGTATAAATAAATAGAGAAAGTTTCTTATCTAGATCCCCTTGGTTTTGAATGATTGTTTATCTAAATTCATAGTACATATATGCCAGATACTATCTTGGATTTTGTTTAAAGTGAGTAGTGTTTGTTTGGTATCTCAGTGAAGAGGGTGAGACCCTAGATGTGAGGAAATTTGGATATTTGCGAATAGATATCGTGAAATCCATTTGATGGGATTTTCTTGACATGATAGAATTTATTTATTCAATGTTATTATTGATGCATGATATCCCAATGAATGGCATGGAAACTCAAATTCAGCTCAGTTCCAAGGTTTCATACATATATTGATTTTATATGATTTGTTGATAGTAGTCTTTATTCAGTGAATGTTTATGTCGCATGAAATCTTTATGGGAGCCATGGGAATAAGTTGTTGCCTAGTGATAGGTGACAAGATGTGTGATGTCCTTGTGAGCCATGAGAATACTTATACAACCAATGAAATGAATACCTTGGTCTAAGGACCTAGAGGTAATGGTTACCTGTTACAGAGGTAACAATGCTATGTGATGATCTAAGGGTTTTAATACCCAGATCTAGTAATTATGATAATGATGTGAAGGGATGAGAATTCACAATAATGTGATAAGGGATTGAGATCCCAGGTATCGTGCGTTGTAAAGATTTGAAAAGTACATGATAGATGTATTACACCTTTCTTTGTAGCATTTGTTGTGATTAAATGAAACTCTAAGGGTAGGGTGTTCAATGAATCAAGTATTGTGATATCAATGTTCTTAGTTATTATTAATAATTCTTGTCATGATAAGTAATTAAATCTTAATTGAGTTATGAGATGCACAACTCAAGATTTGGATTGATATGCACATTCTTTGAGAAATTACAGATAAGTTGTAGGTTCTATTGATGATTACTCATATGTCAAGTAATTAACTCTTATCAGTGTAATAAGATGATAAATTGCACGATTCTAGTGTGTATGTGCCAAGTGGACATGTTAGAGGAGGATTCCAGTTTAGGCCAGAGAGCCATTTCCCTGTTGCCGACCAGGAGAGTAGTCAGACTTAGCATTTTCCGGGTGTGTCTGTTAAGTCTGGTACGGTGTGATCGTAGTACACTATGAGTATTCATATGTAGAGTACACTGCATATGATCAGGGCATAATAAAATGAATGAGAGGCCAAACAAATGTGTACAGTTATTCAATTATTCTTTGTATGTTTCTGAATTATTAGTTCTCTTTATGATCAATCAAGATTTCATATATTGATTCACTCTTATAGATATTTAGACTATCCCACCATATCTATGATTGTCAATTATTAGACTCTTGAAAGCTTACTACTGTTATAATTGATATAATTTGCTCAAAAGTATATATGTAATTATATCAGTGCTTTAGACTGTTTCTTTGAAGTGCTCATTCACTGAGCGAGTAGGCTCACCCCCTCTACTCACAATTTTTAGGGAAATCACATGGACTTGAAGAAGATATCATTGCATCAGAGTAGATCTGCCACAAGATTTAAGTCTGAGTAGAGTTAAGTTCAGTCGGTCCTTGTCATCTAGGTCCTTGTAAAGAAATCAGAGAGAGTTGTAAATGATGATGTATAACATTATTCCTCTTTTAGCAATATGTGCGAATCAGCAAGTCTTATGTGTGTAAAAGTATGAGGAACATAATGAATGTTAATACATGCATTTTTACTGTTGAAATCAGATGAGAGAAGTCAATGTTTAGATTCCCTTGTAAAGTTGGTTTATGTGGTTCAATGAGAGAAAACAAAGAGTTTTGAAAGAGAATAAAAAATTAAGAGTGATCTTTGCATTATGTTAAATCCTCAATTTATGCTCTAATCTCATGATTAGTGGAAATTGTGAGATTGGGGTGTAACAATCATCATCAAAGTATAAGTGAAATGCCTCCAAGTTTTCTAAACGTTCAAATTATTAAAATTATTCTCAACAATTTCCTTTGGTAACACTTAAGAAAAAGTTTGCACTACAATAGAAAACATATAGGACGTTTAGAAAACATATAGGAAGTGGTACCCACTTGCCTTACTGCATACTAGGTTTGGTCTCAATAACAGGTTCACCGTTGACAAAAAAAATCATAAGAGGTAATGTGTAATATTTCTGTGAACCAAATAATCAATCATTTAGGAAAATCCATCTTGTCTATAATCTTGAAAAGAGCATTTAAATCCACAATGTTATAATCTTTAGAGGTCAAATTTAAAACTCATTGTAGGTTTTCTACTTCTCTTGTTGAAGTCATGAATTGGTTGTTGACCTAGGTATCGCACATTGCCCATATTTTGATAATGACTTAACCATTCCATTCATATGTATCTAACAAATCTATTTGAGATCATTGCAGATATTAGATACAAGAAAAGAATCTCCTTTATCTCCAAAGCTACTCTTCCGGCACATGCAAAACATGTGACTTTTAACCGCTTTGTAATATAGCCCTTAGAGGCTTAGAACATTTTATGTAATCACTCATAATCATGTTTTGCATTGTATCTAAGATGGATAAAATGATTGGGACTCAAAAATCCATCGTTTGTACAGTTTATGAAAATTCCAAAATACCCTTAACAGGGATTTTGTCGGCCGAATTACAAACTCGGCCGATCCATATATTCTGGAATTTTCTGGGCTGTCGGCCGAGTTTCCAACTCAGCCGACCCCTGTTCGGTCGAGTTTCAATGGTAGGAAACTCGGCCGATCCACTGGTTGGTCAAGACTGAAGGTCGACCGATCGGTCGAGTTTCCCCATGGAAACTCGGCCGACAGTCTGCCTCTCAGACTTGTCGCCTAGTGTGTCGGCCGAGTTGCCTTTAATGAAACTCGGCCGATCGAACTGTACTGGAATGCAGAAAAAGCAATTCCAACCGTTGGAGGAGTTGGTGGGACTCAAAATAGATCCGTTGCAAGTTGTAAAACGGCTAGTTTGTGCCACTTAACTCACCCAACCTCAAAGGGACACCCTCAACTATAAATAGGACCTCTTGGACTTCATTCCAAGGTTGCTCATTCACATATGCTTGGTCCTAGCCTTAGTTGAGTGGTTTCTAATCCTTTGAGCCCCTTTCTCTCTCTACCTTCAAAGCAAATTCGTGAGTATGAGTGAGTTAGGATCCCATGTATGAGAGCTATCATTTGTAATCTTGTAAAGCTCTCCTTTCCACTTCTCCTATCTCCATTCTCTATGAAGATTGATTGAAGTTTCTTCTCCGAGTGAAAGAGAAGAAGGTTGCTGTTCTTCCCCAAGTGAAGGAGAAGAAGGCTAGCTGCTCCAGGCCTCCGAGTGAAGGAGGAAGGTGCTAAAGCTCTCCAAGTGAAGGAGAGGTGCAAGGCAAAGCTCAAGCAAGATGGGTAATTCCTGCAAGGCCGAAGACTAGAGCAAGAGTAGGTAAGTCCTTTGAAGAAGGCTGAAGACTACTTGCTTGGTGGGTAAGTCCTTGGTGAGGTAGAAGATCTTGGCTTGATATATAAGTCCTTGGATGGTTGGTTGTTGTAGCTTGTAATCTTATTGTGTGATATATATATAAGAGAACCAAGTTACAAATCCTAGAGCCTAACCAACTCTAGGTAGTGGACTGACATTGCTCCTAAGTTTAGGACATGGAACCACTCTAAACCACCTGTCCAAGTGTATGCTTTCCTTGTCTCTTATCCTTGCTTTGTATGCTAGTTTAGGACAACAAATTGCTGTTTTGAATTAAGTTCTGCACTTAATATAATTTGGTGGTCTAATCACTTTTGTGAAGTTTGTGAAGCTCTATTCAACCCCCCCCTTCTAGAGCCCATTGATCCAACAAGTGGTATCAGAGCAGGTCTTCTCCAAGCTACTTCAACAAGTAGGAGAAGATGGGCGATTCAGCTCTTGGGTCACTCAATCTTGAGGGAAGCTACTCCACGAGACCCCCGGTCTTCGACGGCACAAACTTCCTATATTGGAAGAGAAGAATGCAATTCTACATCCAAGGCGTGAGCTACGAGATGTGGAAGATAGTCCATCTCAAGTATGAAGAGCCGAAGGGGAACATCACCACGTGGACGGAAGATGAGATGAAGCGTGCTCAACTCAATGCTAAAGCTGTGAGCATCATCTACGCCGCCCTTTCACCATCGGAGTTCAACCACATCTCTTCTTGGGACACGGCGCATGAGATTTGGCATAAGTTGTGTGTCACCTATGAAGGGACGGAGCAAGTCAAGGAGGCCAAGGTCTATATGCTCGGCGGCCTACTTGAGAACTTCAAGATGGGGAAGAATGAAAGAGTTGCGGACATGTACACAAGGTTGAATGTCATCTTGAACAGTCTTGCAGCCCTTGGAAGTGTCATGGATAGAGGTACCATCAATGCAAAGATCTTGAGATCTCTTCCAAAGAGATGGGAGCCAAAGGTCACTTCAATTGAAGAAGTCTACAAGTTGAGCGAGTTGTCAACCGAGGAGCTGGTTGGTAATCTCCAAGCACATGAACCAAGGCTCGACAAGCAAGAGGAAGAGGAGAAAAGAGAAGAGAAGGAGTCCAAGAAGATGAAGGACACAGCCTTCAAAGCTCAAGTTGAAGAAATGATGCGGCAACAACAACTTGCCATGAAGTCTCCCTGCCCTTCCTCAAGCGAAGATGAAGGTGCAAATGATCATGAAGCCAACTATTCAAAAGGAAGACATTTCAAGGGCAAACCATCATCCTCCACTCCTAGATGCTACGAGTGTGGTCAAAAGGGCCACTACAAGAATGACTGCCCAAAAGCCAAGAAGGGCTATCATAAGAGCAGCCACAAGAAGGATGACAAATACAAAAGAGAAGCCAAGTACAAGAAGAAGAACAAGAAGGAGAGAAGACCCAAAGATGCAGCTCATGCGGCATGGGAGGAGTCCTCTACTTCAAGTTCCTCAAGCTCCGAGGATGGTGAATGTCACCTTGCACTTATGGCTTCTACTAGTGAAGAAGTAATTGAGGTAAGTGAGGTAAGTAAGGTAAGTGACGAAAGTTTACTTGATTTATCTAAGGAAACCCTCATTGAAATGCTTAATGATTGTCAATCATCTTTTGCTAAATGTAAGGCTAAAAGAAAAAGATTAGGAAAGATAGTTGATGATCTCTATGCCAAGATTGACATTCTAGATCAAAATGAGAAATTACATCTTGATAGCATAGATTCTTTACAAGGGCAATTTCTAGACCTTGAACTTCAATATAATGGAGTAGAGGTTGAGAATGGTACTTATCTTAAAACTATTGAAAATCTTAAGATAGAGAACCAAAATTGCCTAGATGAGCTAGATGTTCTAAAAACTGAAAATGTTGAACTTAAGCTTATTGATGATGCTAGGAGAGATGAAGTGTATGCTTATCAAAGGGAAATTGTAGTCCTTAAATCTGAAAATGCTAAACTTCTTGCACAAACAAATGATTTATCTTCTAGACCTATCTTGCCTAGAAATGAAGTTGCAAACTTAACTCTTGAAAAAGACTCTCTTCTTACTAAAGCCCTCTGTCTTGAGGCCGACCTGTTGCATGCTAGAGAAGATCTTGCTAGTTTATCTACTACCATTACAAATCTTATTGATGATAATGCTAAATTAAGATCTACTTTGCAAAGGTTTCTTTCGGGTAAGAAGTCTCTAAATGATGTTCTAGAGCACTCTACCAAACAAGTTGGTACTAGTGGTCTAGGATACAATGCGACTACTCCAAAAGGTAAGAAGAAGAAAAAGGGTAAGAAAAAGAGTGTGGAAACTCCAATTTTCAATGGAGAGTCTCCCGGCTCTAAAAATCCCATGGTATGTATGCATTGCAAATGTGATGATCATTATTCTACCTATTGTCCTTACAAGCCTAAGGGGACCAACCCAAATATGAAATGGGTCCCCAAGCTAACCCCGGACCCCAAAGTTTGAGTTGGGTTCCGACATCCTCTTTTCTTGCAGGTCACAAAGAAATGGATTGTTGATAGTGGCTACTCTAAGCACATGACTGGAGAAATCAGCCATTTCAACAAATTTGTGAAGAAGAAAGGAGGATCGGTAACCTTTGGGGACAACAAAAAGGGTAAGGTTATAGGTGAGGGTTATGTAGGTAATGATTTGTGCATTAAAAATGTTTTGCTTGTTGATGGCCTACATCACAACTTAATCAGTGTTAGCCAATTATGTGATAATGGTTATCTTGTGCTCTTTACTTCCTTAGAATG
This sequence comes from Alisma plantago-aquatica, assembly GCA_963693085.1. Lineage (NCBI taxonomy): Eukaryota > Viridiplantae > Streptophyta > Magnoliopsida > Alismatales > Alismataceae > Alisma > Alisma plantago-aquatica. The sequence goes on along the minus strand of OY856409.1, from coordinate 1,898,576,503 downwards.
CTTGCTTCTAGATTCCCTGTCCTATAATGTCATATATAAGGGAACTAGAAATGGTAATCTATATGTGATTGTTCTTGATGCTTTAAAGCCCATACTAAATAGATGCTTAGTCGTGGATAAAAACGATCTTTCGCTTTGGCATCGACGTTTGGGTCATGTGAACTTGCATCAAATGAAGAAACTGAACAAAAAGGACTTGGTTCGAGGACTTCCCAAATTGGATTTTGAAAAGGATGAGGAATGTCAACCTTGTACTCAAGGGAAACAAACCAAAGCCTCCTTCAAATCCAAAGGAGTCATGAGTACCAAGAGAGTTCTAGAGCTTCTTCATATTGATTTTTTCGGACCTATGAGAACACAAACGCTTCGCGGCTCCAAGTATTGTCTTGTTATTGTCGATGATTTTTCTAGATTTACTTGGACTTTCTTTCTTGTTTCCAAAAGCGACACACTCGATGTTTTCTCGAGCTTTTGTAAACGAGTTGAAAATGAGGCTTCTTGTCATGTTGTTTCCATCCGTAGTGATCATGGGGGAGAGTTTGAAAATGATCTTTTTGAACGTTTTTGTGAAAAATCGGGTTATTCGCACAATTTCTCTTCTCCTCGTACACCCCAACAAAATGGAGTTGTTGAGAGGAAGAATAGATCGCTACAAGAGATGGCTAGGACCATGCTTCTTGAGTATGACACTCCTAAGAAGTTTTGGGCTGAAGCCGTTAGCACCTCATGTTTTGTGCAAAACCGAGTTTTCACTCATCCGACTTTTAAGAAAACCCCCTATGAACTATGGCGTGGTAGGAAGCCGTCAATTGATTTCTTTCATGTGTTTGGATGTCCATGTTTTGTTTTGAACACCAAGGACTCTCTCGACAAGTTTGATCCAAAATCCTACAAGGCTTTCTTCCTAGGCTATAGCACTACTAGCAGGGCTTTTAGAGTGTTTAACATTGAACTATCTAAAATAGAAGAATCTATAAATGTTAAATTTATTGAAACTAACCCTGGTATTGGCAAGCATTTGGGTGATGATGATGTCGCAGATGAAATCATTCCTATCTTAAAAGAGCTCAACATCAAAGACAAAGGCAAGCAGGTTGAAGAAGAAGAAAAGGAAGAAGAAAGGAAGGATCCCACTCCCCTCTTTGCAAAGAATCACCCCAAGGAGTTGATCATTGGCAACCCGTTTGAAAGAGTGAGGACACGAGCTGCACACAACAAAGAACAAGCAGACAGTGCCTTCATCTCTCAACTGGAGCCAAAGAACATCAAAGAGGCCCTTGGCGATGATGAGTGGATCCTTGCCATGCAAGAAGAGCTTGAGCAGTTCGAGAAGAACCGTGTGTGGACCTTAGTGCCAAGATCAAATGATAGAAAGATCATTGGTACCAAATGGGTCTACCGCAACAAGCTTGATGAGCAAGGAAAAGTGGTAAGGAACAAAGCAAGGTTAGTAGCACAAGGTTACAATCAACAAGAAGGTATTGATTTTGATGAAACCTATGCTCCTGTTGCTAGATTAGAATCTATTCGTATGCTACTTGCCTTTGCTAGTTATAAAAATTTCTTGCTTTATCAAATGGATGTTAAAAGTGCGTTTTTAAATGGTACAATCGAGGAGGAAGTATATGTTGCTCAACCTCCAGGCTTTGAAAATGATAAGTTACCCAATCATGTCTACTTCTTGCAAAAAGCTCTCTACGGACTCAAACAAGCACCTCGAGCTTGGTATGAGAAACTAAAGAACTTTTTGTTAGATAACGGGTATATCATGGGCAAAGTTGATTGTACTTTGTTTCTAAAGCACACTTCTACCCATTTTCTCATAATTCAAATATATGTTGATGATATTATATTTGGCGGAACTGACCTTGATCTTTGCAAAGAGTTTGGTTCTCTTATGCAGAGTGAATTCGAGATGAGTATGATGGGTGAGCTGACCTTCTTCCTAGGCTTCCAAATCAAACAAACCAAGGAGGGTAACTTCATCAACCAAGGCAAATACACACTTGAACTTCTTAAACGCTTTGGGATGGAGAACATGAAGCCAATGGATACACCCATGTCAAACACTGCAAAACTTGACAAGGATGAAGAAGGTGAGAAGGTAGATGAGAAGCTCTATAGAGGTATGATCGGAAGTTTACTTTACTTAACTGCCTCTAGACCTGATATAATGTTTAGTGTTGGCTTGTGTGCCCGCTTTCAATCAAGCCCTAGGAAATCACATCTTATTGCTGTCAAGAGGATTTTGAGGTACTTAGCCAAAACTCCAAATTTTGGACTATGGTACCCTAAGTCAAGGGACTTTACTCTTGTAGCGTATAGTGATGCTGACTACGCAGGTTGCTTGATTGATAGAAAGTGCACAAGTGGCACTTGCTTCCTCTTGGGACCATGCTTGGTGTCTTGGTTCTCCAAGAAACAGAGCACAGTGGCATTATCAACTACCGAAGCTGAATACATTGCAGCCGGAAGTTGTTGTGCCCAGGTCCTATGGATGAAGCAAATGCTCCAAGACTTTAACATTCATTTTGATGCTTCTCCTATTTACTGTGATAATACTAGTGCAATAAATCTTTCTTATAATCCAATATTGCATAGTAGAGCTAAACACATAGAAGTTCGCCATCATTTTCTCCGTGATCACATTGTCAAAAAGGATATTTATATCACACATGTGGATACGGAAAATCAGTTGGCGGACATTTTCACTAAACCGCTTGCTAGAGAACAATTTAATTTTATTAGATCAAAATTGCTTATAACCTCTCTTGATGATGTTGAATTGCTCTCTAATTAGTTGGTTACATCTTATGTGTGTTGCTCTTGCTTATAAATGCTTTGTTTGCTCAAAATGCTTGTTTTTGATAAAATTTATCTTGTTTCTATCTCTTCTTCGGGCTTTTCTCGCAAATCGGGTTTTAATCGACAAATAGTACCCTATGATGATGGGAATGTGCCTAAATATGCTTAATATACAATCTAGTCCAACCAGAAAAATTGCTTCAGGTCATTTGAGGCTAGGACTAGAATCTAGGTTCTTCCCACATCAGGGATTCTGTCGGCCGAGTTGGAAACTCGGCCGATCGGTCGGGGACAGGGCACCTGTGTGTTCTGTCGGCCGAGTTTCCTCTCCCTGGAACTCGGCCGATCGGCGGCAGACTGGTTTAATATATATAGGAATCGGCCGACTTGCTCCCTCTCAACTAGAGCAAAGTCGACCGAACCCTAGTCGCCCAGCCCGACCCTTCTTCCCCTGGTGCTTCTCTCTCTCTCCGGCCGATTTTCTTCCCAAATCGACCTGTTCGTGTGTTCTTGCTGCTTTTGGCGTGCTGCCTGCTCTCTCTCTCCGCGTGGATCGGCTCCTTTCTCTCCGTTCTCCTCTCCAATGAGGTCCCAACGCCGGAAACGTGCCGTTCCCGCCCCTGCTCCTGCGGTGCCTCTTGCACCTAGGTATATGGTGTTTGATAATCTTTCTTTTGTTGACAATGCTGCTATTGCTCGCTACAAAGAGCTCCTTCCTCGCTCTCCCTTTCCTTTTCGAGCTCTTTATCAGCCCCATAGCTATCATGCCGACCTTTACGAAGCTTGTCAACTCTTTCGCACACATCATCTTGAAGCTCTTAGTATTGAGGATGCCCGTTTTTATAACCTAAAATACAGCACCAAAGCTGTACGTCAATTCTACGCTAACTTGCGGTGGAATTACGACTCTTTGGTTCCCCCTTCGGACACCTCAATCGTTTTGACGTCTATGATTGCCGGCCAACCTTTCCATATTACTGAATGCTCGTTCAATCTCTATCTCAATGGCAATGTTGGCACGGCTTCGTGGATTACCGATTACCCTGCTTATCTTGATCTCTTATATCCCGAGGACGTCTATAAGACCATCGAGGTTGACCTGACCGATATTCATAAGTTTCTCAAGCAACCCGATTTTCCTTATAGAAAGAAGGGCACTCTGCCATCTTCAGCCCTGTCCTCTCCTCGCCATGTTTTGGCGTTCGTTCTCAGTTGCAATGTCCATCCAAAGAAAAACCAAACGGACATCGCTGAGAACACAGCTATGATGATGTATCTGCTTTTGAACAACCAAGGAGTCAAATGGGCTCGTTACATCCTTCACCATATGACTTGTTTTGACTCGGGAAAGAACACCAAGGGCACGCATCTTCCATATCCTGCCCTAATTTGTGGACTTTTCCAGCATGCCACTGGAAAATCTCTCTTTTCCGATTTTCTCTACCGCCCCGATCGTAAAGGGGTTTATATCAGTGAGACCACTCTTCAGAAGAGTGTCCCTACCTCTGGTGCATCATCTTCTTCTGCTCCACCTCCACCTCCATCATCATCTGCTGCACCACCTCCTCCACCCTCCACAGCTGCACCACCTCCTGAGCCATCTTTCCGACCTCCTCCGCAGCCGGCTTTTGCTGACTTCCATGTCTCCAATGAGGCCCTCATGGGGTACCTCATGCATCAGCAAGCCTACAACATGCAGGTCCAGCAACATCACCATCAGGATTTGTGCCACATCATGTCGTCCATGTCTTTGTCTTGCCCTCAGCCCTACCCCACCTATGAGCCCTACCCCGGTGGCGACTACGCTTCTTATGCGTATAGTCAGTTCTACCCACCTCCACCACCCTCTGCTTCCGCTGATCACTCTGCAGGTGGATACACTCACTCTTCTCCGGTTCTGGCGCTCCCAGGTGGCCGTATGTCTGAGCTTCTGGCCCAGTACACTTCTTCTGCTCCCCCTATTGAGGTTGCCTATGAGTTACATGCTCTAGGCATGTCTTGGGCCGAGCAGAGTGCGAGGTGGCCCGGGCGTGCTTTTGGTCCTCCCGACGAGGATATGGCTGACCAGGACGATGCTGAGACTGACGCTGATGAGGCTACTGCGACGGATGCCGAAGACGACGATGACGATGCCGATGCTGAAGACGAGGCTACACCAGCTGCTGCTCCTCCTTCAGATGATGGAGATGAGGACTACCAGCCCGATGAGGACATGGAGGCTGCCGTTGATGATGTTGACATCGATTAGTGTAGCTTAGAGTTGATGTGTCTAGTTTAGTCTCGGATGACCATGATATTTTTTTTTGGACTATGATTGTATTATTTACATTAGGCACATCATCTGAGTTGTACTATTGCTACTCCGTTTGTCCGTGTAGTTTTTGTCTTATGTTTGGTTTTGGAAACACTTTGTCTGGCTTATCTTATAGTGTGTTCCATATTTTGATGAATGACAGGTTTTTGCTTTCGTGCTTTATCTTGATATTTTATCTGTTTCTCTATGCTTTGGTTGATTGAGTGTTTGGAGAAGACCTTGCTTTTATGCTCTTCTACCCCCCCCTGCCTTTTTGAGATGACAAAGGGGGAGAAAGATCTCAATCATATTGTTTTTATTGCTTGTATGATTCTTTTCTTGTCTATAAACTGAAATGCATCTAGACTTGTTTAGAATCATATAGTATCTATATATGCTATGTCTGCTTGTGTGTTAACTAACTATGCAGGAACGAGTAAGCATGAATTGAGGGGGAGCACTACAAATTGATCATATTTGCATCCCCTTGCAATTCCCTAAAGAAAAGGTATAATTTTCACATTCTTTTCAATATGTTGAGGAATGGTTTGTCATTGTCAAAAAGGGGGAGAATGTTGACCTAGGTATCGCACATTGCCCATATTTTGATAATGACTTAACCATTCCATTCATATGTATCTAACAAATCTATTTGAGATCATTGCAGATATTAGATACAAGAAAAGAATCTCCTTTATCTCCAAAGCTACTCTTCCGGCACATGCAAAACATGTGACTTTTAACCGCTTTGTAATATAGCCCTTAGAGGCTTAGAACATTTTATGTAATCACTCATAATCATGTTTTGCATTGTATCTAATATGGATAAAATGATTGGGACTCAAAAATCCATCGTTTGTACAGTTTATGAAAATTCCAAAATACCCTTAACAGGGATTTTGTCGGCCGAATTACAAACTCGGCCGATCCATATATTCTGGAATTTTCTGGGCTGTCGGCCGAGTTTCCAACTCAGCCGACCCCTGTTCGGTCGAGTTTCAATGGTAGGAAACTCGGCCGATCCACTGGTTGGTCAAGACTGAAGGTCGACCGATCGGTCGAGTTTCCCCATGGAAACTCGGCCGACAGTCTGCCTCTCAGACTTGTCGCCTAGTGTGTCGGCCGAGTTGCCTTTAATGAAACTCGGCCGATCGAACTGTACTGGAATGCAGAAAAAGCAATTCCAACCGTTGGAGGAGTTGGTGGGACTCAAAATAGATCCGTTGCAAGTTGTAAAACGGCTAGTTTGTGCCACTTAACTCACCCAACCTCAAAGGGACACCCTCAACTATAAATAGGACCTCTTGGACTTCATTCCAAGGTTGCTCATTCACATATGCTTGGTCCTAGCCTTAGTTGAGTGGTTTCTAATCCTTTGAGCCCCTTTCTCTCTCTACCTTCAAAGCAAATTCGTGAGTATGAGTGAGTTAGGATCCCATGTATGAGAGCTATCATTTGTAATCTTGTAAAGCTCTCCTTTCCACTTCTCCTATCTCCATTCTCTATGAAGATTGATTGAAGTTTCTTCTCCGAGTGAAAGAGAAGAAGGTTGTTGTTCTTCCCCAAGTGAAGGAGAAGAAGGCTAGCTGCTCCAGGCCTCTGAGTGAAGGAGGAAGGTGCTAAAGCTCTCCAAGTGAAGGAGAGGTGCAAGGCAAAGCTCAAGCAAGATGGGTAATTCCTGCAAGGCCGAAGACTAGAGCAAGAGTAGGTAAGTCCTTTGAAGAAGGCTGAAGACTACTTGCTTGGTGGGTAAGTCCTTGGTGAGGTAGAAGATCTTGGCTTGATATATAAGTCCTTGGATGGTTGGTTGTTGTAGCTTGTAATCTTATTATGTGATATATATAAGAGAACCAAGTTACAAATCCTAGAGCCTAACCAACTCTAGGTAGTGGACTGACATTGCTCCTAAGTTTAGGACATGGAACCACTCTAAACCACCTGTCCAAGTGTATGCTTTCCTTGTCTCTTATCCTTGCTTTGTATGCTAGTTTAGGACAACAAATTGCTGTTTTGAATTAAGTTCTGCACTTAATATAATTTGGTGGTCTAATCACTTTTGTGAAGTTTGTGAAGCTCTATTCAACCCCCCCCCCTTCTAGAGCCCATTGATCCAACATTGGTTTGTTGGCAAAAGAATAATATATTGAATGCTTTCACATTTGACAAGCATTGGTTGTTACTTGTCAAAGATGGAAGAACCCACTAGATTCTATTAGTGAGGATTTTGGATAATCTTGAACATGACGTTGCACAAAGAATTAGCCTTCTGTTTTTTTATCTCATGAATACTACTGGACCTTAGAGATTCTTTTAATATAGGTAATGTTCATTTCTTTGATAAGTATAGTAGGCTCAAACAAAAAATAGCTTTAATAAATTTACTTTCAGTGGAGCTCCTACTAGTTTTTTATAATACCGTGAAAACCATCAAGACCAAAGCATTTTTCAATATTCATGTTGGAAATAACATCTTTGAATTTTTGCAATAGTAGGATGCTTATCAAAGTGCATTATGTGAATATCTTCAATTTTTGAGAACTTAAGCAGATCACGCTTATCTATAGCAACAACATGACCATTGTTAATACCAATATGTGCTCTTTTATGATGCTCGAGTCGATTCACAAGTTACCATTTATCTCTAAAGGTTTAATGTGATTTAGGTGTCTACTGACTTTGATGGAAGAGTAAAAGAAATTGAAATTAGTCACCGTCCTTATGACATTATACACAAGACTTGTGCCTCAGAAGTGGTTATGCATTATCAAAAGCTTTGTGAGCTTCTTTTCTATAGGAAATAGAACCATCAAGAATGTTAATATTTAAACAACCAACATTTAGCTTTGGCTTGTGCATCAATAGCTTTTCTTTCAAGAGTTCTTGCTACTTCAGATAAATTACCCACAATGCTTTTGAGCCATTTTGAGAGCATGGATGTGAGAACCTCATCTTGAAATAAAATTTGAACATTGATGGCCATAAACAATCATAATCTTGGATTTCTTGATTTATTCAATAAAGTAATTCCTTCCCGCTTGAGGATTTATTTAGGGAAAAGTTGCAATATTGTTTCTTTTCTTGCCAATGAAGAGGTTCATAATATATGATCAGTAGTGATGTTAGAATGAAGAAAACCTAGAAAAAAAGAGACTACATCAAACAATCAAAATTATAAAGAATTTAGTCAACTCTATAGGTGACAAAATCAATGACACTTAGGTGATTATCCCATGAGAATATATGTTCATACCTACCGAGTTTAGAAAGCCTACAGTTAAGAAAAAACATTGAAGTCTTCTATAGACTTCCTAGTAGGTGGATCCTTGCCTAATTTCAAGGTTTTGTTTGTTGCATTATGAGCATCTTTTAATTCAATCTACAATTTGCTTTTGTCATTATCATGGTTGTGACTGTAAATAACATTGATGAAATAAGATCCATCACTTTTTGAAATTCAGCATGAACAAACAGGTGATTCACGTATTTTACCAACAATATACATGTCATCTTTCCGGAGCATGACAATTCTCCCCAAAACATATGAATTATGGCTTGAAGTCGAATGATAATCAAGAAAGTACTTGCTCAAGAGATCTTGGGTTTTCTCTCTCTTACTTTTATTTCAATAAGTACAAAAAAAGGAGGTTTGACCCTCCTCTTATCCTCCAACACCTTAATGGCTTTTAAGTTTAGCCCTATAACCTCTTAAGATGATTTTGAGAGAACAATTAAGTGAAACTACTTTTGGCTAGTGCTTGGATGGATCAATAGATTTATCTTAATCTGTATGAACTTCTAGATCTTTGAATCAATTACTGAATGAGGCAGTAGGACTGAGATCACCTTCTGTTTGGTTATTGTTTCTTGAGATTTTAGATCTCCCCTGTTTCTTTATGTTAGGATTTTGAAAAGCATGCCCATCAAAGTCAATAACAGTTTTAGTATGATCTACGCCATTGGTCGTCAAATAGACAATGAATCTACCCAACATGCTGCTGAAACGAAACACTTGGTGGCAGGAGGAGCACCTGATTGCGAAAGGGCAAAACAATCCATCCATTCGCAGGAAATTCACATTAATTGGCCAGGCCCAAGCTTTGATGACAATACATCTCCTCAAAGCAGAGAGAAAAGGGTTAAAAACACATTATAAAAAGGATGGTACGAGTTCATGTTATGCTATCAACTCGTAGCCTGAGCATCAAAAGACATGGCCAGGGTCATGAATGGGTAACAACACTATTGGTATGTCTACTGCGGGTTTGGCGGGCGGCTGTTTGCAGCGGAGACTCTGGACCCCCACTCGAGCAGCTCTTTGCTGGTGTCGTCCTTATGGCAGATGACCTCAATGAAGCAGAGGCAGTCGTTCTTTTCACCTGTAGCTGTCTCGATCGCCTCCTTGAGCTCCTCCTCACACCAGACCTGAAAGAACATATCCACAGATCAGGAATGACCTCTTTAGAGAAAGAAACAAACAGTTGACAACATGTGCAAAGAGAATAAGAAGAAGAAAAAAACTGACCTTTGCTGTCCAGACTTTGCCTTCGCCGTTGTGGATGGCGTCCACCAGTGCAGTATAGTTCCAGTTCTTGATGACGTTGTATGGACCGTCGTGGATCTCCACCTCAATGGTGTAGCCACCGTTGTTGATGAGGAAGATGATGGGGTTCTGACCACATCGCATCATTGTAGAAATATCTTGGACGGTCACCTGGAACAATACCACAATCGGACATATATTAATGTGAGTCCTAAGCATGACTAATTTCTTCCCAACAGAGGAAAACGGAACAAAAGACAAAAACGTCGTCATGCCGAAGTCAATCACTCATCCAGCACATGAGAGGTGTACCTGGAAGCTGCCGTCACCAATGCAGGAAATGATTCGCTTGTCTTTGGCCGCCTGGGCGTAGCCGAGAGTCGCCCCCACGGACCAACCAATAGATCCATACTGCATTTGGAACTCGTAGCTGCAGACAGAGTCACGTAGAAAATCCAAACGACAATCAATCAGCCACTACTTGAAGAACACAAATATCTATCAATTCTAGAATTTTCTTTTTACTGAATCTAGATGCTGATAGCCAGAGCCACAAATATAGACAGATAATTTAGAATATAATATACTGAGTGTGAGCAGTTCTTACCCGCATCCCTGCGGCAGCTTGAGCTTCTGGCAGTTGAACCACGAGTCCCCAGTCTCGGCGATGACGGCAGTGTCACCGGACAACATCTTCTGGATGTGCTTGAATAGCACGTTGACACGGAGCGGCTCATTGGGTTTTGACTCCAGGGGAGTCCCTTCAGGCACGTATATCCTCTGGTAGTTCTCAAACGCCGTAGTGTTCTTCTTTAACCTCTTGGCCAGAGCCGACAGGAAGTCCTTCATCAGCACACACCCAAACGCCGGTCCATTCCCGACGAAGACGCGATCTGGCTGGACGATGATTGCCTTCTCTTTCTTCAACAGCAAAGAGTACCCGACGGAGCTGTAGTCGTTGAAGATGGGGCCGGCGAAGAGGTACGCGTCGGCGGACTCGACGATCTCGGCACAGAAGGCGGTGCTGACTGCTCCCCAGTAAGTGCCTATGAACCTGGTGAGGTGCTCGGGTACAAGGCCCTTGGCGGACGGCATAGCGGCCACGGGGTACCCGCACGCCTCGGCGAGGTCGGCGAAGGCCTTCCCGGCCTTGGCCACGCGGATCTTGGGCCCACCCACAAGCACGGGCTTCACGGCCTTGTTCAGGAACTCCACTGCCGCATCCAAGGCGGCCTCCAGTCCGGCCGGGTTGCTCTGCCTGCAGTGTCGTGATGATGAATGAGTTAATAATTATTATTTTTCTTTAATAGAAAAATCAAACAGCAGAAATCAACCGGCAGAATCACTCACTTGGGCGCTAGTGAGTAGGGCACAGGGTCGCGGCTGAAGGTGGGGTGAGGGATCGCGGCGAGGTTGCAGCTGATGCTGATGTATACAGGCTTGCTCTCCTTGAGTGCTGTGGAGACGGCTGTGTCGATCTGTTCGTGGGCGTCCTCTAGATTGTTCACAACCGCCTGTAAATCACAAGGATGGATGATCGGCGTTTATATATTTATGGCAAGTAAGATGTTGATCAGCAATGCGATAAGCCAAGACATCAATCATCTTGGTGGAAATGAGGGAAAGCAAAAAAAGGGGAGAAAAAATAACAACTATGTATAAAAATACTCTCGTCTACCTGGTAGCAAGTGACGGTCTGGAAACACCTTAGCTCCTGGCTGAAATCCGGGAGTCCGATGGTATGATGCAGGATCCTGTTGGTCCCGTAGTCATTGGAGTTCGGCCCGCCGGCGATGCAAATAACGGGTAGGTTCTCGCTATACGCCCCTGCGATCGCGTTGAGGACGCTGAGCCCACCGACGGTGAAGGTGACGACGCAGGCCCCGACACCTCGCGACCTGGCGTACCCGTCAGCGGCGTACCCGGCGTTGAGCTCGTTGCAGCACCCGATGTTGTTGAGCCCCGGTTCAGCTATGAGGTGGTCGAGGAGCGTGAGGTTGAAGTCACCGGGGACGGTGAAGACGTCGGTGACGCCGATCTGGACGAGGCGGCGAGCGAGGTGGCGCCCGAGCGTTGCATCGCAGTGGGAGACCGGGTGATAGGCCGGGGATGGGGCGATGGCGTTGCAGTTGGCGTTAGGGAGGCTGCCGACGTCGTTGCAGGCGGGCTTGGCGGAATCGATGGACATGTGGGTGTCCATTGGAGGATGGAGAGGTGGATTGATGGAGTGGTGAGGAGGGAGGAAGGTTGATCTGAGGAGGTGACGGATTGGGTGCGCCGGATTGGCTAGAGAGAGGATTGTGGTGGATGATCAGGCTTCTTTGCAGCTGTTGATTCTTGTCGTCTTTCTCGTTTGTTGTTGCTAATGGTCGACCGGTGCGTTTAAGTGTTGCGATAGACGGTGAGGAGGGAGTGAAGCGAGGGTGGTCGCTAGATATAGGAGCACATCTGGGTCCGACCCCACACACAAGGAAGGAAGAGATCCAGACTGACCATGGCGCGCGTTCACGGGATGGCGGTTTTTCGCAAACCACGGGCAGCCCATCCCTCGCTCGCCCTCTTGGGCTTGGGCTCGCCCGGACTGCCTGCTTGTGCTACAAGTCGATCGCCACGCAGCGGCTCGCGACGCGCCGGCGCGGCGGTATCCCTGACCAGATATTTGTGGCGGTATTCATGTCTTTTTTGGGACATCACGCCCATCTTCAACTGCTCCACGTGTTTACTTTCCTCCCGTCCAAGCTACTTCCCCCTAGTTTAAATCGCCTTTAATAAAATGCCACGAAAAAGGAATTACGCCTTTGTTAAAGCTTTTTTTGTTACCAAAAGTATAAACGCAATTGTCCTAGTTAAAGAAATCTCCGATTAATAGAGACGTATGTAACTCAATACAGAATTTGTACAGATAGTGTGAGGTCGAACGCATGGACAAGGAGAATAACATAATAAGAATGTGAAATTTTTGCTTAGTCTACCTTAATCGAAAACAACCTTGTGGTGTTTCGATTAAGGAATTGATTTAACCTAATTAAGTAGTGAACCTAAATTATGGAAAATCAAAGAAGACAAATAGACGAATTGAGAAATCAAGAGAAAAAGGACTTGGATTGGGTTTCACCAATCAAGCCAACCTCAACCACGTAAAACCTTCACTCCCATTTTATATATATTCGCTACTTGTTTTGCAAACAGTCAAAAGAAAATATATGTCCCTTCCTTCTCTCGAGATCTGGGCAGATGTCTATCTAACGGGGTTCTCTCTCTCGAGTTAATAACCGAAAGATCAGTGGAAGACAATACTACTTTTCATATAGCAACTCCTCACTCTCATGTATCGTTATTATCCTATGCTTCAGATCTTGTTGAATTCATTCTCTTGAACGACATCCATATCAAACGTCAAAGGAAGGTAGCTAATCATCCATTGACACAATTTTAACATGAGTTAAAGAATAAAAATTTAAAGAATATATGTCATAAAATAGGAAGATGAACAATTACATGGTTGGGAGGGTCTGATGGCTGCTCCCAACCCAAGTTAGGGTTTTAGCCACACATGGCCGAAGAAACAAAAACCATACAACTAAAGCAAGTCATGATGCAGAAAAGAGAAAGAGAAGACTAATACAAGGGTAGATCGAATGATCGATCTACCAACTTCTCAGTTGATATCTTGGCAGTCTACAGTGGTGTCGATAGTCTTTCTCCTTATTTCTGATCTTGGCTTGAGGCAAGAAAGCCCTTTCGTTGCTCGGTGATGATGAAGGATTCGGCAGGGAGCAGGATAGACATGACTAGATCATGGGATCCAAGCAGGTCGACAGGTCTCGTCCTCCAGCTCTAGAACTTGAGAAAGTTTGACGGCAGCCTGTCGGCACTCTGACTCCAAAGATTCAAGATCCATGCTATGGTTGTGCTGGGGCGTATTTATAGGGTTAAGGTTGTCGACCCCTTTCCATCGATGTCGATGGTTTCCTATCATTTGGTCTGTCGACGGCCAGGTCGACAATGGATCTTATTACAATATTTGTCGATCAACAGACATGTCGTTCTCTTCTCGTTGTCGACAGAGTTCTCATTTGCAAATGATCTGTCGGTCTTACTGTTGATAGGTCTGTCAAGGTGATTCCTCGATAGTTCTCCTTGGGCATCGATAATGCTATCGATGTAGTCTGTCGGTGGAATAATTTGATGGGACTACCGAGGGTCCTCTACTCAACAGGTGTATCAAGTGCTAGATTGATAGCTTCATACCGACAAGTGTTTGTCGGTGACGACGGACTGGGTTGTCGATGTTGCATCAACAGAGGTAAGTTTTGCCCCTTTTACTCGACACTTCTTCCCTTGACAAGTGGCTGTCGAGGTACTTCAATTCGTCAAGCTGATGCTCGATAAGTCTATCGGGCTTCAATTGACATCCTCTTGGTCAGACCTTCTTGTCGACTGATTGATCGACAGACTGAAGAGAGGTCTTTTGAACAATTAATCAGACTTCATCAATTTCACTTTATTTTTATCCAATTTTCTCAAATATCGCCAAAACTAACCTAGAACTTATTACTTAAGTAAAATAGAATAAAATGGGTAAATCTAAACATCTAAACATTATTTCTATTGTCATTTATTATGTAAAAGGCTATTGAAATTGCACCAAAGCTGATGTTATCAAATCCCCCAAATTTAGATTTTAGCTTGTCCTCAAGCTAATGGAATCGTTATTTCTTTAAAAAGGAAAAAATACAAAAATTACTGAAAATACGAGTTTATACATGTTGGATAAATTGGATATTATGATAAATCCCTTTGTTTCGATGATGACAAACATTTCATTCTTATTAATCTAACGAGCTACTTGAGTGTGCAGGACTAAGATGGATGGCAAAGCAACTAGGGAAAATCCCCAAGCTAAAATGTTTATATTTTCATGCAATGTAATCATTGTTGTAAAAACGTGTACAAATATATAATGTACAAGTACTTAGAATTGCATGTAAATCAAGCATTAGATTTTCCCTAGCCAAACACCATAGTTAGACACGTCATCCCATTTAATTAGGATCACCTTTGCACACTCTCACATATAATTAGTGCCTAAACTGAAATCTTGAAACAGGATCATTCTCGGTCGACAAACTCCTCGACCGAGACACTCTCGGTCGACCATCTTCTCGACCGAGAAAGATCCAAAGTAGCCGTTAGACACAACAGACAAGTTAGTTGGTAGTTGAAGAAAGACGTTGCAAAACACTTGTTCCAGAGAGCCTGTCGGTCGACAAAACTTCGACCGAGTAGGTGTCTCGGTCGACCATTCCTCGACCGAGATGATCTCTGACAGCAACTGTAGAATAAATTATTTAGCCGTTGTTAAAGCAACAACTTTGTACCTAACGGCTAGTTAAGCACTTAGAAACCCCTAGAAGTTGTCTAGAACGTCCTTAAGCATACTTAGGCCATTCCTATAAATAGGACAAGCCATAGGACACTAGAATTCACTTGTTACACTTGAGAATACACTTGAGCATACTTGAGCAATCTTTGCAAGCAAATTTGAGCACTGTGATCATAGGCCTACATTCTCTTCAGCTCAATCTCGTGTCCTATAGGCTAGATTCTCCTATCCACAGCAATTACAAGTTCACATACTTGGCTAGGAGATCTTATGCTTGATCTAGGCATATCAAGCCTCGGGCTTAAAGGATAAGTTGTAATTTCCTTTTTCTTTCTTGTTCCTTGTTATCTTTTGTACTCTCCTTGCTACTCCTAGGGTTGGAGGCTGCGGATTGGAGAGGGTTGACTTCTCGGAGGAGAAGGGGACTTCAAGCTACTTCAAGAAGGCTATCGCACGGGAAGCTACTTCAGAAGGTTGGTGCAACGGGAGTTGGTGCATCTACTTCAAGGGAAGGCTGCTTCGAGTTGGGCGATTACTTCTAGGTGAAGGCTGCTTGAAGGGTTTAGGGAAAAGAGATTGTATTTTATGTAATTCCTTGAGAGGTAATAAAATAAATTTCTTTTCAAATCCCGGTTGGGTAAGCAACCGGGTAGTGGACTGACGGCTATAGTATTTGCTATAGTTGGAACCACTCTAAACCTTGTGTCTCCTTGTCCAATATTTTTCTTTGTGGTTGCTTGATTAATTAATTGTTAAACTTTCTATAAAACTCTATTCACCCCCCCTCTAGTAGTTTTCAATTGGTATCAGAGCAGGCTTTAAGGAACCCTAACCAGGTCTTGAAGAATGAAGGGAGGAGGTGACTACGACCACAGACAAAGGAGCAACTTGGACAAATTTTCAACAAGCTGCAATTGGTGTTTAGGAACAAACCATACAACAATCGGCTGTCCATGGAAAGAAAAGAAGAAAGAGGTCCATAAAAATTGTTTCATTGCTACAACCAATGAGGAAGAAGAAGAAGAGGTAAGCCTTCTTGATTTATCAAAAGAAGAGCTAATTTCTAGTCTTGAAGAAACTCACAATAAGTATATTGAGTGCAAGAAGAAATTAAAGAAATCTAGTAAAACAAACGATGAGTTAAATGCTAGACTTTTTGCTCTTACATCTGAAAATGACGATTTATATGCTAAATTGAATACTCTTGGTTTCGAAAAAGATGACATTGCTTCTGAAAACCGTACTTTGAAATCATCTCTAAGTAATAGTGAAGTGAAGATTTTTACTCTAGAAACAAAGTATGATCTTCTATATCAAGAAAAGGTTGAATTACTTGCAAAGTTAAATGACCTTCAAAAACAACCTATTTTGTGTACACATGTAGATTATGACAATATAGTAAAAGAAAGAAATTCTTTATCATCCAATCTAGATCAAGCAAAACTAGATATTAAGAATAGAATGGATGAGATCGTTAAGTTACAACGAGAAGTTAGTAGGTTAAACAACAATGGAATCCTTGATAGAATATTGGATAACTCCTATCATCAAATAGGGAGAAGAGGACTGGGTTATAAACCTAAAGAAAAATCACATCAACAACCTAGTCGGAGTAAGCCACAAACCTATCAACCCATATATGTACCCAAAAGGACACCCTCACCAAATGACAACACAGGGCAAAATCATAGAAAAAGGCTTGAGGTTGATTCAATTTGTTGCCATTATTGCTCACGCCTTGGACATTATTCTTTTTCATGCCCATACAAGAAAAAGAATGTTGAGATGGTATGGGTTCCAAAACCCCCAAATTAAATTGATTAGACTAAGTTGAGATATGACCAAAAGATCTTAATTTGCATATCCTTATGTCTATCTCAACTTAACATATAGGGATAACAAAATCAAAAAAAATTTTAATTTAAGTATCACTCTGATACACATATGTCTTATCTCAAACTGATCTTTGAAATAGTTGATTTAGATACAGCCTATGGTGCACTTGAAATAAATTTCTGAAAGTTTTCCAGAAAAATGATCGGTCGAGAAGTTGTCGACCGAGTGAACCTCGGTCGAGCAATTGTCGACCGAGCATATCACTGATTTTTTTTGCTGTAAAATTTTTTTTGGGATACACTATATGTGGAAATTATTCTTGAAAGATTATATGGAATAAATATTGAATTGATAAAGCTTATTTAATCATGCTTTTATACTTGAAATGAATAAAATGTTTCAAATTGATTTTTGAACATATTCATTGTGCTCTTATATTAAGCATCACTTAATATGCTTCATCATATTTGAATTAGTCCAAAATAATCTGTAATTCATGAATGGATATCTTTTCGCATGTGAGGCATCTTGTAAATAAACGGATTATAAAGACTATTATTGCAGAGCATACAAAATAAAGGGAGAAATAAATAAAATCTTGTGGCTAAATTGATAATGATCTATGACAAACAGTTCTCCAGAAACATTCTCGGTCGAGTCACTAGTCGACCGAGAACACTGTCGGTCGAGAAATCGTCGACCGAGCAGGTCTCTGTTGTCAAGTCTGAAATAATTCTGCTGCAAATGATTGCTCATCAAATAATTTTAAACCAAGGATGCATGTTGAACATCATTTGTGAAACAGAATATTTTTTTTGCATATGGACAATCTTCAAACATATTGCAAAGCATTTAAGTCTTTATTTGGGATATCTAAGGGGGAGATCATAAAAACAAACTTTGACCATTTGATTGAAGAAGCTTACAAAAACATTGTAACCACCATGTGTAGCTGGAAATTTTCATTGATTATAAAGAAATTTATGAATTTATTGAAAATGGTATCTTGCACTTGAAGGACCTCTCTACCCAAAACAGGGCTTAACATCCGTTGCATTTGGATGGAGACATTTTTATGTACTCAACGATTAGAGGATTCTCATTTAATTTAGGGCTTAACATCCTTTGATAAATGAGAAATAAATATACATTCATCATACGCTTAAGGGAATCTCATATCATTTCAAGGCTTAACATCCTTTGCAAATGATTGAGAAACAAATTGTGGATAAATTAGATAAAAATCCATGTTTCTAATAGGATATCTATTTAAGGGGGAGCATAATATTAAGGGGGAGATGAAAAATAAAATATTCAACTTGGATATCTTTTTGAAATGACAAAGGGGGAGAAAGAATATAAAAATAAAAAATATAAATGAGTTTCATAACATCTTGGCCAGCACTCACTTGCAAAACATAAATGGCTGCAAAAGGTAATTGTCAGGTATGAAACTCACATGCTTTATATTTCCTTATTTCATATTTAGGAAATGTTTGTCATCTTCAAAAAGGGGGAGATTGTTGGATAAATTGGATATTATGATAAATCCCTTTGTTTCGATGATGACAAACATTTCATTCTTATTAATCTAACGAGCTACTTGAGTGTGCAGGACTAAGATGGATGGCAAAGCAACTAGGGAAAATCCCCAAGCTAAAATGTTTATATTTTCATGCAATGTAATCATTGTTGTAAAAACTTGTACAAATATATAATGTACAAGTACTTAGAATTGCATGTAAATCAAGCATTAGATTTTCCCTAGCCAAACACCATAGTTAGACACGTCATCCCATTTAATTAGGATCACCTTTGCACACTCTCACATATAATTAGTGCCTAAACTGAAATCTTGAAACAGGATCATTCTCGGTCGACAAACTCCTCGACCGAGACACTCTCGGTCGACCATCTTCTCGACCGAGAAAGATCCAAAGTAGCCGTTAGACACAACAGACAAGTTAGTTGGTAGTTGAAGAAAGACGTTGCAAAACACTTGTTCCAGAGAGCCTGTCGGTCGACAAAACTTCGACCGAGTAGGTGTCTCGGTCGACCATTCCTCGACCGAGATGATCTCTGACAGCAACTGCAGAATAAATTATTTAGCCGTTGTTAAAGCAACAACTTTGTACCTAACGGCTAGTTAAGCACTTAGAAACCCCTAGAAGTTGTCTAGAACGTCCTTAAGCATACTTAGGCCATTCCTATAAATAGGACAAGCCATAGGACACTAGAATTCACTTGTTACACTTGAGAATACACTTGAGCATACTTGAGCAATCTTTGCAAGCAAATTTGAGCACTGTGATCATAGGCCTACATTCTCTTTAGCTCAATCTCGTGTCCTATAGGCTAGATTCTCCTATCCACAGCAATTACAAGTTCACATACTTGGCTAGGAGATCTTATGCTTGATCTAGGCATATCAAGCCTCGGGCTTAAAGGATAAGTTGTAATTTCCTTTTTCTTTCTTGTTCCTTGTTATCTTTTGTACTCTCCTTGCTACTCCTAGGGTTGGAGGCTGCGGATTGGAGAGGGTTGACTTCTCGGAGGAGAAGGGGACTTCAAGCTACTTCAAGAAGGCTATCGCACGGGAAGCTACTTCAGAAGGCTGGTGCAACGGGAGTTGGTGCATCTACTTCAAGGGAAGGCTGCTTCGAGTTGGGCGATTACTTCTAGGTGAAGGTTGCTTGAAGGGTTTAGGGAAAAGAGATTGTATTTTATGTAATTCCTTGAGAGGTAATAAAATAAATTTCTTTTCAAATCCCGGTTGGGTAAGCAACTGGGTAGTGGACTGACGGCTATAGTATTTGCTATAGTTGGAACCACTCTAAACCTTGTGTCTCCTTGTCCAATATTTTTCTTTGTGGTTGCTTGATTAATTAATTGTTAAACTTTCTATAAAACTCTATTCACCCCCCCTCTAGTAGTTTTCAATACAATCCTCTTAATCTTTATCCAAGATGTCATTATGTCAACAACTTCTTTCTTTATTTGTTTGTGCCTAATGCTTGTCTCTAGTATATATGTCACTTTGTCAAAGTAGCTTTCACTCTCACCTAGGTATTTATGTGGAGAAATTAGATAGGCTTATGGATATTCCTTTCTTCCTCTGGGTCATTCAAGTACATGTTCGTTTATATAGGCGAGCAATCCTTGCATTCCAAACTAGATGGTTTTAGAGTAGTGATTGCACATCCTAAGTATCACTATCCCGAATTGCAATATCTTTAAATAAACTCCATTAGAGTGAGGTAGAGGTTTTAGAGACTAAATAAAATCGACATATATGCGTTCATGAGAGCAACACTCAACCGTTTCAATAGCTATAATTTATGGGATGTCTCTCAGCTTCTTTTTCACTCCTTACTCTTTTTGGGATGAAACATTGGGAGGATAGCACGAGATAGCTCTTTCTTTGTTTTTTTATTAGTATACCTTTGACAAGACAAGACTTTATTAATTATGTTCTTTTTGTAAGAAATAAATAATGACATCGTAAAAGATAATGACATTTTGCTAAGAGGAAAACATAAAAATTGTATCAGTAATAAAAAGATTTTTGTCTTAAAATGTCATGTATAAAGGGATAGTTCAACGAAAAACTAGAACCTTTGTAGAGGGAGTTTTCCATCAACTGCAGCTTCATTTCAAAAACATGTTTGAATTGATAAATGAAAACAAAGAAATTATGAAAAGAAATATTATAGGAAAAGGAAAAGAAGCAAAGTTTGTGATATAATGGATACCTACTCACTGGATTACACCCCCCAAACTTACAACACACATTGTACACATAGTGTAAAACAGAAAGGAAAAGAAAATGTAAACACATGAGTTTGTCAATGAAGGTCCACTATTGCCCATGGGGACTCGAGCAACATCAAAGTGTAATTTCCTCGAAGGCAATGATAATTATCATTGTGAGCTTCTTCAACAATAGCATGGAGAACTCCAATGGTGTACATCCAGTGGATAACGTAGATGCCACAATTATTGGACAACAGACGTTGTTGAGGACAATGATGCCACAATCTGGTTACCTTGCATCTTCTTGGTTCCTGAGAAGAATAACCACTGCCAAATTCGTAGATCACCGGAATAAGCGCTTAGAACATGCATCAATAATACTTTCATGTGTACTGCAAATTAACACTGAGTATTTAGGGCCATCAGGATCAAAAGAAGAATTTGAACTATTGTAGTGCACCACCTCCCTTTCACGAGTAGAGTCAGCAAGAAAAGTCCAATGCGCATAGTGAAGAATAGGTACAAAGATATAGCGTGGAATATATTCCTATAGCCGTCAAAGCAGAAGATCTTTTTCACCTGAATCAGAGTCTCAGCAGATATTGGTGACAAGATTAGGACTGCCCATATAGACATTATCAACATCCTGGCAGATAAGAGATTGCTAAGCTACCATGAGGCTATGAGATAAACATCCTCGCGGTTGAAGAGTCTCCAAGAGGTCATCTTTCATGACCAAAAGGTTATATCTACTAAAAACGACATGATTTCCACCATGCTTGAAGCGGTGCATCAACATCATCAGCTGAGGAAAAGAAAGTTCGTAACATTACTGCAGTCAAAATTCTCAAAACTTGGCTCTATAGTGGTAACGGGGCCATATACCGGAAATGGTGCAGGCTCATAGAGGAATTTCAGTATATCCACAACTTCTTTAACTTTTGTAGATTTTGTAACAGTAGCATGAGGTTCAGTGACAACAAGTGATGGTGTGATCTTCCCTTCTTCTACTTCTTCTTTCTACAAGACATCTCAGAAGGCCTCCTACTCCGGTCAAGGGATAAGTGGATAAAGATCCCTTAGGTTTTCTGGCAGTTCAGGGTTATGAAAGAAGCGCCCATCGTGAATGACTTCCATAGCATAACGCCCATGAAGAGGTGTGAAGCCAATTGGGTCCAGGCTAGACATAGGAGTTTCATGATTGAGGGATTCCATGACCCGGAGAATGATGAAAGCACTATTATTATGCTCAGGATTATGTTGGAAGGCAACTGGTGCAATCACATAATTTATCCAGTTAGGTTGATAATATGGGACTTCTCAAACAGCTCGTTGAAGTCAGATTAGAATATGAGGTAGCTTTTTGGCAGCACAATTTTAAAATCACATATCAGAATGTGTAGGCATTTTGACGCACATGTTGCTATGTAAGTTGTCATTTGTTTAGGTCAGCAACGCATAGGAGCCACAATCCTTTGAAATGAAAGGGTAACAAGATCACCCTTGTCTTCTTATATTCAAGCTTTGCCTTTAAGGTCAAAACAACTTGAGCCTTCAAACAATTCTTAAATAAGCAGCTTGCTAAAGAAGGAGTGGCATTATAATATGGCCAGTTCTAATCACTAGGCATGACATCTTCTAGAATAGTTGATGCAAGGATGGTAAACATTTTTCTGGTGACTTTGGCAGGATTGCGAAAAAGATTCTAGAAATCTTCTCATGTGAGGGTGATGTAACCATTTGTATAGACAATATGGCTACTGATGAATCCTCTAGATTCACCATCTCAGTCACCAATTCTAAGGATTTTGTGCCGCATTTTGACTGATCTACCCTCGCTTTGGTTTACTTTAAGTATCTCTTCAGTTTCATGAAAATAATGCTTTATTAGTTCTAATTACTCTAGTTTTCAGTTTATTTGATCTTATCCCCCCTTACTCACTTTCCTTTTTCCCTACAGATCACTCTCAACCATCCGATCGAGATCCAATGGTTCCTTTTCATCCAACCACTTGGTCTTGTCCTCATTCGGTCTTGACCACCATTCACTCTTGATCCATGCGGTCATCTCATGCGGTCTTGACCTCCATGCGGTCTTGACCTCATGCGGTCTTGACCTCCATGCGGTCTTGACCTCCATGCGGTCTTGACCTCCACGCGGTCTTGACCTCATGCGGTCTGGACCTCCATGCGGTCTCAACCTCATGCGGTCTTGACCTCCATGCGGCCTCGACCTCATGCAGTCTTGATCTCCATGCGGTCTCGACCTCATGCGGTCTTGACCTCCATGCGGTCTTGACCTCATTCGGTCTTGAAATCACTCGGTTTGCTCTCTCGGTCTCAAAACCATGAGCATCTGATGTCGTCCGATCAAGAATCAACATGCCTTTTTCATCTAGCCTTTCGGTCTTGCCTCCACATGAGCCCTCACGGTCTCTAGACCACATGAGCTCTTACGGTCTCAAGACCATAAGAGTCCTCACGATTCCAAGACCGCAAGGAGCGGCAACAATCTACAACAAACCTCGGCGATGGCATCCTGTTCCTCGTGCTAGTAGCACCTACAAACCTGACGGCACCTACAAGCACCACAGGCACCACATCCTTCCTCCGAATCTGGCTTCAAGCAGTGCCGTCGCCATCTGAATTCATCACCAGTTCTAGGTCACACCACCGTCGACATCCATGCTCTGCAGCTCACGCAAGTAGCGCCCATGACTTGCTCCCTGACACCACCGCTACCCACGACGGCCTGCTTGCCACAAGCATCGACATCGTCTTCCTCACTGTCAGCAGCAACGACGGTGCCCGCTCGTCTGCCTCCAATCACAAGCTCCATACCTACGCTAATGTCATCCACTCCTTCACACGTAGCAGCTTGCAACCGATCGACGAGACCGATAGGGAGGCCAACGTAAGATCATTTGGGTGGCTGAACTACAGATCATGCAAGACCGATTGAATAGAAGTGCAACAAGACTGCATGCACACAGCCGTGGAGGCAGGAGCTGCGAAACCGCATGAGCAACCAAGACCGCAGGAACTACGAAACCACATGAAGCAACCAAGACCGCGGGACCACATAAAGTACCAATACCATGAGATCAGGAGAATGCTCCTAGTTTCCAAAACCGTTTAGACACTTGTGTAAGAATGTGAAGCAGCACTGACAAGTGAAGATAGTTTTAACGTGTGCATGAAGAACGCATTGCCCCAAAGACCAGTAGAAGTCCACGTGACTTAGCAAACCAAATGGAGTGGGCAGAGCATTGAAACCAGATGATTTACTAAAAGCCAAAACCGCATGAGCATTTGCGGGAGCAAACCGCATGATCAAACCCCATGGGATAAAAGGCATGCACAAGGTGTGACTCCTTGGCCCAAGATATTTTGGGAAATTTGCAGATCTAACCCAATCCGTCCAAGACACATGCCAAGCCTATAAATAGAAGGGTAGAGGCATGGTCTTGGACATCTATCTCACTACGGCCCAAGGCTTCTAGACTGGGACCAGAGCCAGAAGTCCGGAAGGATGCTCCACTGCCAGTCACTTCCACCATTGCTCCGCCATAGTTCTACTTCATTCTACTTGTGTAATCCCGAAGGTAAACACGAGAATCGAGGCGGAGGGATGGACGTCATCGGCCATGACAGAGCAGTCCCTGAGACTGCGACAATCTACATCGGGTTGTCACAGACGTACTCTTCTACTTCGACGATGCTTTCTTTCTCTCTCTTCTCTTTCCTTGTTTCTCCCTCTATGAGGGGCGAGTAATTTCATCCACTGGGGCGCGGGGACTAGCCCCGCTGACCATGTTTTGTAATTTGTACTAAAAGATGTTATCTTTTCGATTCAATACTAAATCATTTCATACATGCTGGAATGTTGGCCACGTTCTTGTATGCATCTATTGTCTTTCATTGCGGTTTGTCTACGATTACTCTTGGGACTCAAATACCGATTTAGTGTTGGTTTATGGTGTGCGTATCCACCGTGCATCTGTTTCGGTATTTAGGAACGTTTCCTGAAGGATGGAGTAAACTCACCTCCATCGTTACACTTCCGCACTATGAAATGGAATCAGTTGACGTACGAAATTGCAACCTTGATAGGTCGAGGAACACATTCTGTGGAGGGAGTGGTGCAAGGTATTTGACCATTCGTCCAGGAATGGCAGACCTTGCAACAATCCCATGTTTCTCGTAGCTATTCCCTCGAAAGAGGGATAGTCTATAAGGATACTAATCGAATTGATGATTATCACTCGCTTGTTAGTTTTTTTATGCACGTTTCATGAGGTTGAGTAAGGTTCTCTCTTCGGAGGCTACATCTCTTCATCGACACATAGATATGTACCGGATGAGGGTTACTCAACCCGTGAAGGATGTGTACACTACTCTTGTCCTATAAGACATCAGTATTGTATAACATCCATGTATCTTGCTTGCAAGTCTTGCTACGATTGGTACAGGTACAATACATGTGTAGTGGTGGTGAATACTCGCATCACCCCAGTGATCCATCATCATTTGCTAATCTTAGATTTTAATCCTCAAGCTAGTTTTTATTCTTGCCTTTACTTTTGCATGTTTTAGGTTAAATAACTCAAATCAAACTTTTGGTCTTAGATGATTGACTTAGATCGATACGAAATGAGAAAAAGACACTCAGATTATTAACGTTGTCCTTTGGGTTCGATCCTAAATTTGTACTATGATAAGGCTTCCACACTCTTGTGGGGTTGGAGCATTTATCTAGCACCAGTTGTAGGTAAACCTAGAGAGAACATCAACTCCCTAGGGTTTTTGGTGCACATTAGGACTCCCATTGGAAGAGTAATCTTTTGGTGTAAGTTCTAGCTCCATCAAAAAATGGCGCTGTTTCCAGGGACAACATTGTAAGAATCGTCTTTTTCAAATTCCGTGTCAATTTAGGTTTCTCTAGGGTTTTCCATTTTCTTTTCAAAAACCTAAAAAGTGAAGGGCTTAATATCGCACATCTTCTTGGATTTGAAGTGGTTGGTCAAGCCTGATAAACTCTTTCTTTGATTTCAGGTACCAACTCTCTTCAAAATGAAGCAGTCGACACCACCAACTGTTAGATGTCAACTATGTGGTGAATATTCTCATGCATCGATTTACTACTTCAATGTCCCTCCTCTCTACGTGATGGCTCTACGTCAAGTAATCGTGAATCGTATAGTTGGGAAACTCAAAGCAGCCTCTTCATACAACTATGGATATAACGCAAGTTATAATCCATATCACCCTGGAGGCTACTATGAAAAACCTAACTATGATGGAATTCAAGGCGTTGACTATAATGTAGAAGGGAACCTGGAAAATAATGCAATTCAATACTATGATGAGGGGAGCCATTATCAACATCAATCAAATAGATATAGGGAAGAACTTTTTCATGAAGATCAACGCACATCGATGGAAGAACTACGTGCTTTACAGACGTCGGTGGCTCAACAACTAGCTGATCAGACAGCCACGACCAAGAAGTTGATAGCCAATCTTGATCAACGTATGCAACTTGTCAACACTCCTGAGCAACATGTAGAACAACCACCTATTTCAACTAAGCACATCCCTAGTCCACATGTTGGAATCGATTACGATGATGATTATGAAATCATGTGGGATATGCCTTCCAATGATCTTCAAGCATCAGTGCAAGGTAAAGAATCATCTTCAGAATTAATAATTGAACCCAAGGACGATCTCTTCACCACATTACAAGAGAAAGAATCATCTTTCGAGCCAAGACCCGACTCGGAAAGTGATTCTTGCACTATGCCCTTAGGTGAAAGATCGAGTAACCAATATGAGGATTTTCTACAGTTAGGAGATCAATGAGGGATGAACTTCAATACTTACCCACTTTCTAACTTCATAGACTCAAATCCAACCATTGAAGAGCAATTGGCGATAATCAACTCCCTCAATGACAAAATCTCTTCAACTTCAGCTGTCTCATCAATAAAATCCAGAAAAGAAGGGCTTATGTCGCAAGGACTCTACACTCCTTCACAGTCAGACTCAGATGGATATGTGATAGATTCAGATAAAGATATGTCTTTTATGCATGAGAATCAAATGTCCCCATTTCTGGAACAAGATCTAAATTGTCCTTATGAAGAAATTTCTGATCATTCGGCTGATCTAGGAACAGACTTCGAGGATAGGATTGATCAAGATCTTGATTCAGGAATGGACCATACCACTCTCACTGATGAAACAGAATTAAGGGAGGATGATGGGTCTCAAGATGACAATCCTATGACCGTTCCTTTTCATGAGATGATGTTACTTGAGTTACCACCACCACAAGAAGTCCATACGGAGCCAGTCCATGAACAAGAGCATGATCTTTCTATTGAATCTCCTTCTAGTCACTTGAACGAGTTGACAATGCACTATGAAGAGAAACATGAACCACCTCTTAATTTTGGAATGGATTACAATATTTCCGTAGACTCTTGTAATGACAAAAAGGGCATGTGGGAGGACATCGAGTCACAGACCCATCCACTTAGAGCAATTCACCCCTATGAAGAAGACCTTCCTAACATTCAAGAAACTGAGATATGTCTTTTACCTGAGCCAGGTTTCAATATTCCCATAGCAACCCCTCCCGAGCACTCAATAGAACTGGAAGAGTACTATGAAGAAGTACTCAAACAACAATCTGACTCAGAAATGGAGTACTTTAGTCCCAACATCGAAGAAACGGAGTCATCGGGAGATTCTAGCCTTCAAAACATTTTCTCAAGGACTAATCCCTCCCATGAAGAGACATCATTGGAACCACTACTGCGGAATCCCATGATTTCCTCAACTGAGCAAGAGTTTGTCCTACCAGTCGAATCCTCTTCTAGTTACTTGGATGAATTAAGGATGCTCTATGAGGAATATTTTGAACAAAATTTTGAAAAGAAGAATGATGCTCTCATCAATTTCAACATTGATAAAGATGATGATACTTCTCAAAATAACTCCTCTAATGAAGAAACATCATCCTGGCTACCATATCCTACACAAGAAAAGCCAGGTGATGAAATGAAGCTTGAACCGGACCCGACACCTGATCTAGGACAGGAGGAAGTTCAAGTGGCCGACCCTCAATCAACTACTCTGGATTTTAAAGAAAGCAGTTTTACTTTGAACTTCGAGGGTGGGCCACAACTGGAGGATACAAATAGGCATGACTTCGATTACTCACCTGATCCCCCAGTCTCAATTGCTTATATTTCACCTCCCCCATTGATGGGGGAAGGTCTCTGGATTCTTCTGGATGGACAAAGAGGTGAAAGAAATGTGCATTCAAGTCATCCAGAAAACCCGTTCGAGTTACCACGACCACCCAGTCAATAGGTTGTGTCTTCCACTTCCTCGCTCCCAGTTCCGACTATCACAGAACATCTTCACCGAACCTTCTTCCAATTACGAGGACCGCCTGGTTAATACTGTGCAACTCTTCCCCTCCATCTTGAACTTAGTGTTTGCTCAGAAACAAGCAAACTCATAAGTTCGAGGTGGAGGGTGGGTGGTGTGACTCTCACTCCACCCCTACTGCTTTTTGTTTCTCTATTCTAAGTTCTTTTTCACAATTTTTCCACTTTCTAGTTTTTTCTTCTTAAAATAAAGCCTTTACCTAGTCGGCTTTTGTTTTTCGAATCTGTGGTCATCACCTCTTTTCGTTGCAAATCCATGGGGAACAAATGCTTAAAACTAGCTGATAAATGATTTCATCTTGTATAGTCTATGAACCCTAATGTTATATTCTCCAAAAGAATGATAAGCCTCAACAAGTTTGAGATAGATCAAATGCATCATGCCTCTAACTAAATAATGGATCTGCTGTATGGAATTCTCATTTGAAGTTCTATCTTGTCACTTTTTTAGTAGAGTGTGATGGAGAAAAAGAACCCATCTTATGGAATCGCTAAGCAAACTACATTATCGTCCGAACTCTCTTCTACATTTCTTCCTTCATTTTCATACCCTTCCGCTCATCAATCATGCCAAAGCTTTAAGTTTGGTGTGGCACGCCACACTCCTTTCTAGTGAAAACTAGAACATTGCCGAACTCTAAGTTCGGTGTGGTAAACCACAACCACACCTTTGTCGAACTCTAAGTTCGGTGTGGTACACCACACCTCTTTTTCCACTACCGCTTCATCTATACCCCTCAATACATAAACAGGGGTGTATCACATTCTAACTTTGATTCAAAGAGTATACAATGATGATTGTGCACATACCGAGGTTGATGAAAAATCTACCCTGATTCCAAAAAGAGGCTTGGCAGCCAAAATTTACAAAAAATCCAAAAATACCCTCTCTCCTAAGCCAAGTGAGAATGAATAAAAGCCAGAGCGTGAATAAAAACATGAGAGTTGTGCCCTGAATAAGGATAACTGATAAAGGTCTCACCCGACTGGTACATTAGCTGCCCTCACAAAGGCAGATGTGTCGTGACCAGTAGTGAGATCCTAAGGATCCAAAAATGACCCCTTACCTCCTCTCGAAGAGGTAAAATAGACAAAAGCCTTACAACCAACCTATACACACTTCTGAGTTACCTTTAGAAAAAAATCAGGTGTAAGGCTAAGTCAACTAGAGTCGTACACAAAACACTCAAAAGATCTTGATGAATCCACCAATAATAAGAGTCTTGACTCTTATCTCTTGATCACACCCCTACTCTTTCCTTTTCTTAGAAAAACCAACGACAGATCATATACACGTTTGCTTGATTCTGTGGGTCTTTTCAAAGTCTCATAAAAATTTTAAACATGGCTGATACAACAGAGAGTGAGAAGGAAATACTTTAGTAAAATGAACTCTGAAATGAGGATATCATAAGATGTATTATGTGATTTAAGGAAGCCTTGATGTTGTATCGATCTAAGCCATGAACAAAATTACGATATGATAATAGGACGAGGCAATCATGAGATGAACGATTTCATTAGCGATTGTTTTAGGTTTTCCGTTCCTCGGGACGAGCAACACTTAAGTTTGGTGAGGTGATGAATCCTCCAGATTCATCCTCAGTCACCAATTCAAAGGTTTTCTAATGTTTTTTCCCTAATTTTATTTCGCCTCATTTTCCTTTCTCTTTTTCGTGAAAATTCTAACACTTGCACGAAGGTGAGGTATTTACGAGACGAACATGTGTTTTGGCAACCGTCTTGGGCTTTTTCGTTCCTCGGGACGAGCAACGCTTAATTTTGGTGTGGTGATGAATCCTCTAGATTCACCATCTCAGTCGCCAATTCTAAGGATTTTGTGCCGCATTTTGACTGATCTACCCTCGCTTTGGTTTACTTTAAGTATCTCTTCAGTTTCATGAAAATAATGCTTTATTAGTTCTAATTACTCTAGTTTTTAGTTTATTTGATCTTATCCCCCCTTACTCACTTTCCTTTTTCCCTGCAGATCACTCTCAACCATCTGATCGAGATCCAACAGTTCCTTTTCATCCAACCACTTGGTCTTGACCTCATTCGGTCTTGACCACCATTCACTCTTGATCCATGCATTCATCTCATGCGGTCTTGATATCCATGTGGTCTTGACCTCCATGCGGTCTTGACCTCATGCAGTCTTGACCTCCATGCGGTCTTGACCTCCATGCGGTCTTGACCTCATGCGGTCTTAACCTCCATGTGGTCTTGACCTCCACGTGGTCTCGACCTCATGCGGTCTTGACCTCATGCGGTCTTGACCTCCATGCGGTCTCGACCTCATGCGGTCTTGACCTCCATGCGGTCTCGACTTCATGCGGTCTTGACCTCCATGCGGTCTTGACCTCATTCGGTCTTGACCTCACTCAGTTTGCTCTCACGATCTCAAAACCATGAGCATCTGACGTCGTCCGATCAAGAATCAACATGCCTTTTTCATCTAGCCTTTCGGTCTTGCCTCCACGTGAGCCCTCACTGTCTCTAGACAACGTGAGATCTTGCAGTCTCAAGACCACAAGAGTCCTCATGATTCCAAGACCGCAAGGAGCGGCAACAATCTATAACAGACCTCGACGATGGCATCATGTTCCTCATGCTAGCAGCACTTACAAACCTGACGGCACCTGCAAGCACCACAGGCGCCGCATCCTTCCTCCTATTCTGGCTTCAAGTAGTGCCGCCGCCATCCGAATTCATCACCAGTTCCAGGTTGCACCACCGTCGACATCCACGCTCTACAGCTCACGCAAGTAGCACCCATGACCTGCTCACTGACACCATCGCTGCCCACGACGACCTGCTTGCCACAAGCGTCAGCGTCATCCTCCTCACTGTCAGCAGCAATGACGACGCCCGCTCGTCTGCCTCCAATCACAAGCTTCGTACCTACGCCGCCGTCATCCACTCCTCCACACATAGCAGCTTGCAACCGATCGACGAGACCGGTAGGGCGGCCAGCGTAAGATTGTTTGGGTGGCTGAACTGCAGATCATGCAAGACCGATTGAATAGAAGTGCAGCAAGACTGCACGCAAACAGCTGTGGAGGCAGGAGCTGTGAAACCACATGAGCAACCAAGACCGCAGGAACTACGAAACCGCATGAAGCAACCAAGACCGCGGGACCGGGTAAAGTACCAAGACCGTGAGATCAGGAGAATGCTCCCAGTTTCCAAAACCGTTTAGACACTTGCACAAGACTGTGAAGCAGCGCTGAGAAGTGAAGATCATTTTAACGTGTGCATGAAGAACGCATGGCCCCAAAGACCAATAGAAGTCCACGTGACTTAGAAAACCAAATGGAGCGGGCAGAGCATTGAAACTGGATGATTTACTAATAGCCAAAACTGCATGAGCATTTGCGGGAGCAAACCACATGATCAAACCCCATGGGACAAAAGGCACGCACAAGGTGTGACTCCTAGGCCCAAGATATTTTGGGAAATTTGCATATCTAACCCAATCCGTCCAAGACACATGCCAAGCCTATAAATAGAAGGGTAGAGGCATGGTCTTGGACATCTATGTCTCTACGGCCCAAGGCTGCCAGACTGGGACTAGAGCCAGAAGTTCGGAAGGCTGCTCCACTGCCAGCTCACTTCCACCATTGCTCCACCATAGTTCCACTTCATTCGACTTGTGTAATCCTGGAGGTAAACACGAGAATCGAGGCAGAGGGACGGACGTCATCAACCATGACAGAGAAGTCCCAGAGACTGTGACAATCTACACCGGGCTGTCACAAACCTACTCTTCTGCTCTGACGATGCTTTCTTCCTCTCTCTTCTCTTTCCTTGTTGCTCCCTCTATGAGGAGCGAGTAGTTTCATCCACTGGGGCGCAGGGACTAGTCCCGCTGCCCATGTTTTGTAATTTGTACTAAAAGATGTTATCTTTCCGATTCAATACTAAATCATTTCATACATGCTGGAATGTTGGCCGCATTCTTGTATGCATCTATTGTCTTTCATTGCGGTTTGTCTACGACTGCTCTTAGGACTTGAATACTGATTTAGTGTTGGTTTCTAGTGTGCGTATCCACCGTGCATCCATTTTGGTATCTAGGAACGTTTCCCGTAAGGATGGAGTAAACTCACCTCCATCGTTGCACTTCCGCACTATGAAATGGAATCAATTGACGTACGGAAGTGCAGCCTTGATAGGTCGAGGAACACATTCTGTGGAGGGAGTGGTGCAAGGTATTTGACCATTCTTCTGGGAATGGCAGACCTTGCAACAATCCCACGTTTCTCATAGCTATTCCCTCGAAAGAGGGATAGTCTATAAGGATATTAATCGAATTGATGATTATCACTCACTTGTTAGTTTTCTGATGCACGTTTCACAAGGTTGAGTAAGGTTCTCTCTTCGGAGGCTACATCTCTTCATCGAAATGTAGATATGTACCAGATGAGGGTTACTCAACCCGTGAAGGATGTGTACACTACTCTTGTCCTATAAGACATCAGTATTGTATAACATCCATGTATCTTGCTTGCAAGTCTTGCTACGATTGGTACATGTACAATACATGTGTAGTGGTGGTGAATACCTGCATCACCCCAGTGATCCATCATCATTTGCTAATCTTAGATTTTAATCCTCAAGCTAGTTTTTATTCTTGCCTTTACTTTTGCATGTTTTAGGTTAAATAACTCAAATCAAACTTTTGGTCTTGAATGATTGACTTAGATCGATACGAAACGAGAAAAAGACACTCAGATTCTTAACATTGTCCTTTGGGTTCGATCCTAAATCTGTACTATGATAAGGCTTCCACACTCTTGTGGGGTTGGAGCATTTATCTAGCACCAGTTGTAGGTAAACCTAGAGAGAACATCAACTCCCTAGGGTTTTTGGTGCACATTAGGACTCCCATTGGAAGAGTAATCTTTTGGTGTAAGTTCTAGTTCCATCAACTACCATCACATTGATCGTCCAGGATGTCTTATAAGACAAAGATGTCATGAACCTACATTCCCTTTAAGAAATTTGGATCAAATCCACTCATTTTCAGAGGAAGCTGAGGTGTGAGTGGCAACAGAGTATCTAGAAAGATAGGTTTCGAAAGACGAGGGGGTGCGACTGACAAAACAATAAAGAAATCACCATTATCATCATTAGAAGAAACTTCTTCATTGTCGTAAGGTCTTATAGCATCATCGTCGAGGTCCATATGTGTCGTATAAACCCCAATAGATATGTCTTCTTTGGTATGTAGACTAAGCAAAGAGCATATTGGGCTCATATTGAGCAGTGCTTTGTCAAGTTTTTGTTTCATGACCCTTTCATAAATATCTTGGGGCGATGGCAGAGATGGAGGAGGAATATTTTCATATGGTCAATTCTCAGAAGGGCTGATGATAGGTGTTGTCTCAAACTGAGGTAGGACATCCACTAGAGGTTGCGGTGGATGAGGCATACAGAGGCCATTCTTTGACGAAGGTTTAGCAGAGTTGAAAAATAATTCAGACACATGGGATACAGATTCTCAGAATGACCCAACGGCCTGATCAAGAGAGTGGAAACAAGCATATTCACTCATAGTATCGACAACATAAGAATTACCCTCGGTGGAATGGGAAGACGGTGAAGATGATGCTTCAACAGAATTGTGTTGACGCACTCGTCCTTGTTCTCTCCATAGGGTGTTTTGTTCTTCTCTACACTGCCTGGACTTTTCTTGATAAGTCATGTTGAGCAGGAGGTGGTTTTTGACCTTCAATATTTCATCTAACTGGCACTGAAGGGTCACCATTTTTACAGGAATGGTGATTATCTCGTTGACCCATGCATCCATCGCTAGAACCCATTATTCAATGTTTTCTATGGCCTTTCAAAGTTTAGGAAAGGCAGTCATGGGGCACTAGTGAATCTGTGTATAGTGTCAAATTCACAACCAAAGGTGCCTCCCAAACTATCTGCCTCCAAAGAAGATGAATAATGATTATCAAACCTAGGGTCCTGATGAGAAGGAAAGTGCTGATAGGAATGTGGTTGACATCATGGTGGGCTTTTAGGAACATCATGCACCGTTAGTCTGGGAAGAGAGACATGTTTTCTAGTAGCAGCTGTAATTGGGATGGAGGTGGGGTGGATTGTGGTGGATTCAGGTTGCTTGCTTGTAGCAATAGATGGAGTGACTGGGGGGCAATCTTCTTTAGGGACTGGGGGGAGTCTGAGACATGCTCGGGCGATAGTTGCAATTCTTCGAGATCATACTCGACAACTCTTCTTTGATCACTTTCTTCCGATATCTTAGACAGAGGCCTCTTAGGTTGTTTTATAATGATAGGCTTTGGTCGGACCCAACCATGTGACGTGCTTAGTTGTGCTTGGTTCATCTTTCGAAAGTTCTAAACAAGCTCAGTAATTTCCTTCTCTGGAAAAGAGAATTGGTCTTTGTCATAATTCGCCAAACCAGGTAAAGGAATAGATAGCTTGGTTTTCGTGAACCTGTAGATGACAGAATTGTCGCGCCTAACCAAGATACTAGTGGACATTAGGTACCTTATGGTGATAAAGTTGTCTCCTGTTATGTCTTTAAAAGCAATGCATGGCAGGTGTCCGTATGCCTGAAATATAAGTCTTATGAGACCACCCATATAGTATTCTCTTTGTAGAGTAGAGCAAATAAGCATCCATTTATCAATTAGGAGGCAACCAATATTGATAGGGCGGCCATCCATTATCAAAGATAACACATATATTTCCTCAAGGTAGATGCTCCCCGTTTCTACTTTGGTGAAGAGTATGTTGGCTACTGTTTTGTGCATAACTCTCCAGAAACTGAAATGCACCATGGATGCCTTGGAGTGTCCAGATTGATACTTCTTTTGGCCTATCATTTTCTCCCAATATTTAGAAGCATTATGTGGGCTCTGATCTCCAAAACACAAGATAAACATAGCGGAAGCGATTCGATTAATCAGCGGAATACGAAAATCACAAGAAATTAAAACTTTTCGAAAACGAGATCTTAAAAACCTGAAACTCCTTTTATAAAAGTAAGATAAACTGTTTACATCTCTAATAAATCACTTCTCGAGTGATTATATACGTCATGATACAAAATCTCAAGATTTCAAAATTCTCAGATCAACAAACTCCTAGGACCTGAGTGTACAGAGATGACATAAGACTATTCTGACTACAAGACTAGACAGCACAATGTTTCCACCTGAAGTCACTGCTGCTCCTGAATTCACTGCTGTTGCTGCTGTCCACCTGCAGATCGGTGCCTTCGACCTCGACGTCCACCTAAAGATAGAAATCTACGGGGTGAGACAATTTTAAATAATTGTCCCAGCGAGAGTTATAACTCTCCGCCATAAGCTTTATTATAGCAACCAAGAATAACATAGGCAAAAAAAGTTCTAAGGTAATCAGCAGCAGATTGTTATCAATTAGAACAACAACATTTAAGGAATATGAAAAACATGTATACTAAGTAATGTATTATCAACCAATGTATTTCGTGGTTCAACCTAAGCAGATATGCTACGCGGTTGATTATGTTTTACAAACATCATTATGCCCTGCGGAGATGAGGTATACCGCTCATACTCCAACCGATCACTATTAAGTCGCATCGGTATCATACATAGGTCATCAAAAGAGCTGGATTCTTATGACCTCATCTTCCTCAGTCAGTATGAGGATCAACATGCAGGACATCTAATGTCTCTACTACTATAGCTTACCAGGGTATTCTGGTACTTCGCTATTAGAGTCACAGTGGCATTCTGTACTCTCTTCGCCATCGAGAGATTTCTTGTTTATCTCTCATCGATGCGGTATAAAAGAGTTCCTCGGGAGATTAGTATTACATCACCCCGGCATAAACACATAGTGAAAGGGTTGATGGATTTAAGATACATCTACATCAATTCATTCACTAGGAGGTAAGGTTTTACACATCCATATACCCCACATACTCAAAAGTATGTGCTCCATGAGTTCCCTTAGGAAAAACCTATTTCACCATCATTTGGTCTCTGACAATGATGGATCTATGATCAGGGCTCTACATGGAATAATTATACTTGATTAGTTAGGTACATTTCAGTATTCTTTTAATATCATACATGTTCTCAAACATTAATCATTAGAACATTAGCTATGAAAGTAGAATACTAAATGTAACAAGCCTAACTCTCATCAATTATCATTTCTCAATATTCTCATCCCAAGTCATCTCTTAAAGCATGACCTTGATGGTATTCATGACTCTCTCAGCCTAACAATCTCATAAGATGCTATTAACAAGGCATCAGGATATATCATTATTCATAAAGCTAACAACATGCTTTCAATGAATATAGTATCATCATCCATACCTGGATATGATCATTCTCATAAAGGAACATGCATGGTTAAATCAACTGATAACAGTAAATAACTCATTTAAAGAAGTTGCATCTCCCTACTCATACAAGATCTAGGTTTCCCTGGTTTTCATCAATTAGGGTTTACTATTCACATTACATGTCATCACCCTAGAATTAGGGTTTACTATTCACTTCATGGTGAAAAGATCTCATAACATCCTCATGTATGAGAAACATCATCATAAAAGACCTCAGATAAGATTAAGATTCATCAATTATCTTAATTAGGTTTTCCATGATCTCACATAAGTGGATCATACCCTAATCATGCACATTCATGTATATTGAAAGTATTTTACTTGAGTTTCCACCATAAATGGTACTTTCTTTCTCCTCTCACTAGTAGATGGTGACTACACCACTTAGATTAGATTAGGTTAAGTCCCCTTTGATCTACATAAACCAAATCACCACTAACAAGTGATTCGGGTTTGATTAGAACAAGGTATAACTCAATTAAACCTCTCAGGGGCATTTTGGTAAATTACCCGTTGATCATCCTCATGGGTCAATTCATTAATCACTTAGTCTCTTACTATCTTAAGTTACCATTATGGTTTAGATTAGATCATCATTGAACCATTTACACCTTTAAGTGATTAAGTATAATCAACCTTGAAAATCTTTAATTGGTTTAGGGTTTGATCTTCAATCTTCAACCCATTGGATTCTTAGATGGCCTTGAACTCGTTTAACCTCAAACGACCTAGAACCCATTTGGGCCATAAACTAAAGTGCCCCCCTCCTAATCTTAAACGGGTGTGAACCCACCTGAGATCAAACGAGTGTGAACCCGTTTGAGATGAAACAGGTGTCAACCCAATTGAGATGAAACGGGTGTCAACCCAATTGAGATGAAATGGGTGTCAACCCAATTGATATGAAACGGGTGTCAACCCAATTGAGATGAAATGGGTGTCAACCCAATTGAGATGAAACGGGTGCCAACCCAATTGAGATGAAACGGGTGTGAACCCATTTGGACTCAAACGAGTGTGAACTTACTTGGGTCTAAACGGGTGTGGACTCGTTTGGGTCTAAACGAGTGTGGACTCGTTTGGGTCTAAATGAGTGTGGACTCGTTTGGGTCTAAACGAGTGTGGACTCGTTTGGGTCTAAACCACATGGACATGAAAGGTGATACAAAGGTCATGATTGAAAAGGATTTCTTAAGTTGAAGCCTTCAATTGGCCCAAGCCATGTTAATCACTTACAAATTGAGTCAATTAGGATGAGCCTCAATCAATTGGACACCAATTTGACCTTCAATTGAAAGCCAATTATGGTTAAGTCTAACTCAATTAAGGTTTCCAATCGGCTACTCACCAATCTTCAACAATGTGAATCAAAACAAGGTTGAACCTATCAATTGAACTCCAATTGGGCCCAAACTTGGCCCAAACGGTCTTGGGATCGTTTGTATGATCTCCAAACGGTCTTGAGACCGTTTGCCCAAAGTTTGACCGAAATTAAGTTGATTTGATAAGGGTTGAGTCCTAATTAAATTACAATTCAGCACTTTTCATCAATTTATCAATATCTTGTGATTGGACCCTCAAACCATCACATTTCTTTAACCCTAGAGCTTCAAACAGTCTTGGGGTGTCACTAAACAAGTGTGAGATCGTTTGGATGAACACCCAAACGGGTTTGAACTCGTTTGGGTCCTTCAACCCAACACTCATCAAAATCTATATGAAAAATCAGCAGATTTAACCCGATTAGGGTTAGGGTGTTGAAATGCCTTCAACTCTTAATTGGTTAGGAATTAGATCATGATTCTTGGTAGAAATGAAATTCAATATATTATGAACAGGAATCCCAAACGGTCAATGCTTGGTCAACTCCTTCAAACGGGTTGGAACCCGTTTGCCCAAAGATTCAAGTTAATCAGTTTAGAAAACAGCACTTAATTCAATTCGATTGCCTAATTGATTGGCCTTCAACCTACGATTCCTTTGAAGTTAACCCCTCAAATTTGGTGGGTCATTATTATACATAATTGTGAACAGAAATCCCAAATGGTCAATGCTTGGTCAATGCCCTCAAACGGGTTGGAACCCGTTTGGCCAAACCGACCTATTGAACCTGTTTGGATTGAAACGAGTGTGAGATAGTTTGACCTATTGGTCCAAGATCGTTTAGTAAAGTTGGATAAGGACCAACATAGGTATTAACGCCCCTTGTCTTCAACCTTGAAACCAAGGTCTGTTCTTCACGAAAAAGCTTGCAAGGGTGCAAAGAAGGATGGGGAAGAAGAAGAACTAACTAATATTTGCACGAATAAAAGTATGCATAACAAAGCAAAAGGTTTAGAATTATAAAACCCGCCTTAAGGTCGTTCCTTGAGCTCCAAGCTTCCAATCTTCAAGTCATTAATGGCGTCTTGAGCTCCACAGGTCGGCCAAGGTCAATTCTTTATGAAAAAGTTGGGGATGGTCGGCTAGAACAAGGAACCTAAGTAAGAAAACTAGCAATTCAACCTTGTAATACGATTTCCTCCATGAATCCAAGCTAGAAGGTGGTGTTCTCTTACCTAAAGCAGGTTGGTCATCCCCTTGAGCTCTAGAGCTTTGCCTTGGTCGGTTGAGAAATATGAGAAGTGAGGAAGTGAAGGGAATACGTTTTCTTGGTTTGGAAAGAAAGGTGCTTATATAGATTAGGCTGATTTTCACCATAAGGACCTCTAAAACTTTGAAATTCTCATCCAAGTCCTTTCTTATTTAAGGGATCGTCCAGTCTCATCTAAAATTATGCAAATCTCATGAAATCTCAAGATTCTAGGGGTAATTAAAGCCAACTTTCAACTAGGGTACATACATGAAAGGTTTCCTTACTCAAACTTAGTGAATTTTATGTACAAAGGTCATTTTTCTTATCTGATTATTCATTGATGTGTCCCTTTCACCATTGCTACTCTAAATGATGACAAGAGTCATAAAAGATGTTCTAGATGGTGTATTTTACAAGTTGCACCCCTCAAATTGGGTAAACTGCATTTTACTCCAAATTGGGGTTTTTAAGCATAAGGATTATTCCACAAGCTGCATCTAAATGCCCAAGCTTGGGAAATCCATCATGTCTCATATTATTCACTCATATGATGTCTCATTATCAAAAGAACATCTTAACATGTGCAATTGCAAGTTAACCCCTTAACTGGGTAATTTGCACATAAGCCCCTGCATTACCAAAATAATAATACAACTTTGTTTAAAAAGGACAAAATTGAAAGTATATGTTCCTGAGGAACTTAATTACATGTCAAAAGATAAACACCAGGGTTTAATTACATATTTAGGCAAAACACCTAGGGTTAGTTTATAACCCAGGTCAGGGATGTTACACATTACAACTAGAATCCTCTTTCTCTATGAGGCCAGAAGAATCCATGGTACCTTCTTCCTCTGAACCATAGAGAATTTTGTTTAGACTTTGGTCAGTGAGAATGTAGTCAACGTTGTTGATTCTAACTTGTAGCTATTTAGAGTGCACTTCCTTGGTATATGATACCTCCTTGATAGATGACATGCAATTTGTAGTTTCTTCTGCATAGGCTCATGGAGTAGCAAAAGAGAGGTGGGCTAAATTGGATTTAGCCAACATTCCCTTGACTCGTGCCTAGATGCCTATTTCATCAAGGGTGGTGGAAGAGATGAAGCAACTGGGTTTGAAAACTACTCTTTTCATTGCCTTGAATCACTCTAAATGGTCCTTGTTTTGAGGCCTGAAGGTTCCATGATAGGGGAGCTCCAACTGTGAACCTTGTGGAGCCTCTGGTTTTGGTACAGTAGTCTTGGCCCTCTTGTCTACTTCAGTTATGGGTTTCTCAGGAATAGGTCTATTATCCCCCTTCTTTGATGGGATGGTGATTCCTTAGTGAGCCATCACTATAAAGAAAAGAGAAAAGGGCATTGATTAGGTGTGTATTAACTCTATTGATTAGTATTATAGAAGTAGGCGTCGACAGCGTGCACTAATGCCAGTGGTGTCGATTTGAAAATTGAGTACACGGTCAATATGGCAGTCGATAGATCATAATGAAAATAGGTCCACAACGCGATTTGTAAACGATCAATAAGGTTATCGATCGATAGGTATGTCATGGTGGAGGTCGACAGGGGTGTCTATCGGCGTGTACATCTACTTGTCAATCGAATGGGAATGTAGTCGACAGGAACACACAAACAAGGGTGTCGACCAAACATTGATAGGAGGCTTATCAAGTGGTTGTTCTTAGAGGTCGATAGGAGAGCATACGGAGAGGCAAAGCTTTGCTATGAATAGAAAGCGATTAAAATTTCTTAACACTGGGCTCGATATTTATAGCTGAAGTTAAGGTCAGTGAAACTGAAGTCAATTATTCAAATGCGGATCTGGATCCGACAACTTGTTGTCAGTCAATAGGGGTGTTGACCAGGAGGGTCGATAGGTCTCAAATTAATTTGATCAATGACACCAAAAGTTGATCGCTCTTGTGAATATTGTCGATCATGAAGTTGACATCTGAAAACCAAAATGTTGTCGACCCACCAGTTGACAGGAAGCATGTCGATTGTCTCGACTGCAAGGATGACAATCGTTCTAAAAAGAAGATCAATTCTATGTGGTTGACAAGCATGTTGACCGAAGTGGATCGACATCATTGTCGATCTACTATGATTGATAAGGTACTAACTTTCTAAATGTAATATGCGATAAGGAGGATTAGATTTTAGGTCGACATGTCAAAGTAAAATGACTTTATTCCAATCATCATTTTAAAAGAAAAATGATTGTCCTCCTTGATTTAGATCTGACAATCTTTTAAGAAGAGTTTGTATGAGAAGAAACAAAATCATAGAAAACTAATCTAAATGATAGAAAAAGAAAAATTCTTGGGCTGCCTCTGAAGTAGTGCTTTGTTTATAGTCTGTAGCTTGACTCCTTGAACATCTCATTCTACTTCCAGGGCATCTGGCAACTCCAAATCCACCTTCTGGTGATGGTTTCATCTTCGTAGTACTGCTTTAATCAGTGACCATTGACTGAGAATGTTCATGATTTCTCGCTGTGAATGTCCAT
Source organism: Alisma plantago-aquatica (assembly GCA_963693085.1). Lineage (NCBI taxonomy): Eukaryota > Viridiplantae > Streptophyta > Magnoliopsida > Alismatales > Alismataceae > Alisma > Alisma plantago-aquatica. Next base: position 1,898,534,958 of record OY856409.1, on the reverse strand, counting down.
CCAGAGGGATAGATGGTGATTATTGTGAATGCCCCAGACCAATGAGAATGAAGCTTTCCTGGAAAGAGACATAGAGCAGAATTGAATAGCAGAACTTTATCTCCTTCTGAAATATTCTTCCTCCTGGTATGAGAGTCATGCCAGATCTTGGTGGGCTCATTGTAGATCCTTTTATTTTCATAAGCGTACAAGTGAAGCGCTTCTAGATCCTGTAATTGTAATAAGTGATTTTCTTTAGCAAGTCCAACATTCATGTTTAGGGCCTTGAGTGCCAAATAGGCTCTGTGTTCCAACTCCAATGGGATGTGACAAGATTTCCCATAGATTAGCTGATAGTAAATGGTTCCTATGGGTGTCTTGTAAGCAGTATGATATGGCCAAAGAGCATAATCAAGTTTAGACGACCAATCTTTTCTTGATTTGCTCACAATTTTATCGAAAATCTACTTGATCTGCCTATTGGAGACCTTGATCTGACCTACAATCTGAGGGTGATACGAGGTGGCTATCTTATGTCTCACCCCATATCGCTTCAGAAGAGCCTCAAATTACCTTTCATTGAAGTGTGACCCTCCATCACTGATTGTAGTATGTGGAACTCCAAACCTAGGAAAAATGATTTTTGTGAACATATGCATGACCATTTTAGAGTCACATGTTGATGACGGTATGACCTCCACCCACTTTGAGATGTGGTCAATGGCCACGAAGATGTATTTGCTCCCAGAAGATGGTTGGAAAGGTTCCATGAAGTATATCCCCCAAACGTCAAAGATTTCTACCTCGATCCACTCAGCTAGGGGCATCTCATTGCGTTTGATGATATTTCCAGTATGCTGACATGCATCACATTGTTTAGTGAAAGCGTGTGCATCTTTAAATATGGTTGGCCAATAAAAACTAGAGTTCACGATTTTTAAAGATGTCTTCTCAGTGCCAAGATGTCCTCCATAGGGGCCACATGACATTTTTCTAAGATGGAACGAGCTTCGTCGTGATCCACACAATGACAATATACATTGTCTACGCACTTTCAGAAGAGTAGGGGATCATCCCAAAAATAGTTCTTGATGTTGGAAAAGAGTTTCTTCTTTTGATTGTAGGTCATTCCTGGAGGTAGTTGTTGGCATGCCAGGTAGTTGTAGAAATCAGCATACCTTGGTGTTACTTGATCAATATAATGAATAAGAAGCAATGATACATCTTGATTGGATTCATTGATGGGGAGGGGATTGCTTTCTTCCATCTTTATTTGAGAGAGGTGATCAACGATGACATTCTCTGTCCCCTTTTTGTCAACAATCGCATGTTCAAATTCTTGTAAAAAAGGGCCCACCGGAGGAGACGTGGTTTGCTATCTTTCTTATGCATGAGATACTTGATTGCCCCATGAATAGTATATATTCACTACTACAGAAATGTCTTATAACGTCACTTTTAAAGGTGTCAGTTGTAATAATACACCAACACCTAAACAATACAACATCGGTTTATAGAATAAACCGACATCAATATGTGAAGGTCGACCAGACACGAGTATCGCTTTTATTCAGTGTCGGTTCCTTAATAACAAACCGACGCCTAAAAGTAACCGCCAAATCCAAAATTTCCAGCGAAAAAAATTACCTCCAAAAATTAACATACATCGTCGGTTTTTAAAAAAGAAATCGCCGACTAAAGGTTTTCTACGAGACAGAAATTTGATCAATTTTTATCGTCGGTTGTGTTACAATAACTGACGCTATTGTGTTTTCGTGTGCATAACTGTGAAAATTTTCACCTCCCTTTAGTGTCGATTTTTACAAGGAAACCGACGACTATGGTCTTAATTCGAGAACATTTATTTTTGTCAGCATATAAATATAGACGTCGGTTTTTATGTTTGGAACCGACACCTATAATTGAACAATAGTGTTAGTTTTTTGTTGGTAACCGACACCTATAATTTTTATTGTCGGTTATTGTTAATAACTGACACCTATTGTTAACTTAATAGCGCACCCGCGTGAGGCAGACTCTTCCCCTTCTGCTGTTTCATTCATTTCCGCTGAGGGTTTGCTGGTCCAGCGATTCCTCTACTCCACCGCCGCTCGCTGCTGCTCTGCCTCCTCCTCCGCTTCTGCCGCCATTTGCTGGTGCACGCTTTGGTCACCGACACCGCCGCCACTCGTCGCCACTAGTCGCCGCTCCTCTGCCTCCGCACCTCTACTAGCTTCTGCCTCCGCCGCCTCTGCTTCCGCCAGTTGTCGCCAGTTCTCCGGCCGCTACTCTCCAAGCCAGCCGCAGCTCCTAGGGCTCTGCTCCCTGCTCTCTAGGTCACTGCTCCGCTCCGACCATAGATCCTGCGTGCCCAACGCCGCCACAAAGGTACCCTGCTCCTGCTCTTCTTCCTCCTCTTTTTCCTCCGCCCTCAAGCAGGTACCCTGCTCCTGCTCGAATAATGTAGGAAATGCGTAGATTGTGAATAAAAAATGCTCTGATTCACATTAATATTACCATGTTGTATATGGTTTTCATCAGAAAAATGCGTAGATTGTGAATAAAATATACTTAAAGCTCTATTATTCTTCTTGTTAGAAAGGTGTAGTTAGTACACGAATATTAGATGATATTCAAGAAAACCATAGTTTGATGAGCATGTTGTTAATCATGTTAATTATGATTCTTTTATTTATTATGATGTCAGTATATAATTATGCGATCCCAACATCTTAAATTGAATTAGAATGATTTCAATGAATTATAGGGTTTTAAAGTTGATAATCATGTACATGCAGAAATAGGGTTATTAATAACGTAGTATGTTAAATATGATGATTAGGGCTATATATATAATGTCTAGTAAAGATTCCTAGACTTTTTGTCATTAGGGTAATTTTTATACATGTTTGAGTAAATTAGGGTTCTAATCTACCCTTGTGTCCTATATTTGATGCTAATTGTGCATATATGTTGAGTTTCATCTTACTCTTACCTAAGAAATTTTTTTCTTAATCTCTTATACATCACTATATTTAAGGTTAGTCTGTCTACTAGAGTGTGGGGATTAACCATGTTGCCTGTAGTTTATAACATTGCATTGTGAATTATTGCATGTTTGAAACTATTGATTTCTTGATTTATTATTTAATAATGCTCTATAGATTAGGATTAACCATGTTTCCTGTAGTTTATACACATTTATTATATATAAGAATGACAACACATGAATTTGTTGGCCTAGAAACCCGTCTAAGATTTACTCATTAGGAGTAAATCTTGGATAGTCCCCAGTTTGGGACTGTTCTTGAACACCTAATCTCACTTAGGATGTAAGTGTATAATGTGTATTGGGTTTTCAAGAAAATTTCAGCAGCATTTCCCCGTTTGTTCTCTAAGTACATATGTACTTAGAGAATAGTGGGGAAATGCTGCCGAAATTTTCTTGAAAACCCAATACACATTATACACTTACTAGTGAGATTAGGTGTTCAAGAATGGGATAGGTGGTACACATTTATTATATATAAGAATGACAACACATGTATTTGCTGGCCTAAAGTTTTAACCATGCATAAACTCTAACCTATTAACCCTAGACCCTAATCTTATTGTAATATATAGCTTATTTTCTCTTTGATCATAGAATGGATAGATCATGGATTTCCATTCACAATCACTGCACCCCAAAGTTTATATCTAGTCTTGACCAGTTTATTAGATTTGCCGAGGAACATAGGAAACAACCTAGAGATAGGTTCTACTGTCCAATGTGAACTTTACAATGTGAATGTGAACTTTACAATGTGAACAACTTTACTATGTGAATGTGTACTTTACAATGTGAACTTTACAATTAGTGTTACTTTACAATGTGAAATTTATAATTTGAATGTGAACTTTCAGATGGCTGATCAGGAATGTGCTGATGATCACTGTGAGGGTGAGGAAGTGCTTGCACCGCCTGACAATGTAAGTTTTAAGAATATATCCCTGAGGTTTCTATCTATATGTTCAATTATAATAATATTATGTAAGTGTGTTTTTTTAATCAAATTTTAGGTTGGTGATGTACCCCCTGAAGAAATTACAACACTTGATGAGCAGCAAAAGAAAATTGAGAAAGTGAGGGGCATCACAATGATGAACAAGTTAATACAGCAAAGGGGCAATGGACCCAAATTGGTTGTGGATTTCGATCAGCCAGGAAATCCATATGGAGTGAACCGCAACTCATTTGTTTCATATCTTGGGGTTCTTACTCGCAGCCATTGTAGTCCTATCCTAGAATCATGGCATAGAGTTCCTAAGGGGAAGAAAGACCACATATGGAAGGAACTATGCGTGAGTTATTATTATTTGTAATTCTATTTATGTAGATTACTAATTTTTAGGATACTAGTTAATAGCAATTCCATTTAATTTGCAGAGCATATTTGATCTGGATGAAAAGATGCATCGTAAATGTGTGATGAAACGTTGTGGGAGGGTCCTAAGGAACTATAGGACCAATCTCACCCGAGATTACATACGCGATGCTGAGAATAGGTTCTTGATTGATTCCAATTCTAGACATTGATCAGTATTTCACTAACTCTACACTAATAATTTTTGTTTGTATTCTCTTTGAAAAATAAATATAGGAAGAAGGAAGCCACACAGCAATGGAACTACTTGGACCCCAAAGAATGGGAGGAGTTTGTTACCCAAAGAAAAATAGATGAATTCAAGGTATTAAGCGCCACTCCCAATTTAATTAATATACATTATGTATTCACCTATTCAAGATTAACCTTTAGTGTTACTGACCAAATCAATGTGCTAACTAACTAGGCTATCAGCAATGCTCAACGAGCAAGGCGTGCACTGAATGTGCATGACCGCACAATGGGTCCAAGAGGATATGCAGGCGTTCGCCAAAGACTACAGGCTGAGTCTACTCAGCCTACTGCTACTCAGGAGATTGCAGAGTCCTCTACTACTACTCCCGCACCTCTGCCTCGTCATGTTATGTGGATAGCTGGGAGGAAAAACAAGAAGGGAGATATACCGAAGCCCGCAACCACTGAGGCGACTGCAAAAATGGTAAAAATCAACTCTTAGAGCAATCTATCGATATTGATTATTGTTATATTTACTTACGAATTTTTTGTTTATGGTGATTAGCGGGAACTGCACGAGCAGAGGAAGGAAGGCAAGTTCATCCCTCAGGGCACAAGGGATGAACTGATAATTGCTCTGGGTAACCCAGAGCATCTTGGACATATAAGGGTTGCAGGTGCTGGTGTGGGCATCAAAGCATTCTTTGGGCCATCCCAACGCAAACCTGTCCCAAAAGCGGGACTTTCACAAGCTGAGGTAACTTATTCTTATTTTAGAATGTTATTGCGAAAGGGAATTCAATAATAAAAAACTAGCATTTATTTTATCCATGTATAGGTAGATTCCTTAATTGATAGGAGAGTCGAGGAAGTAGTTGATAAAAGACTCCAGGAAGAATTTAACAAGTGGTAGGCATCTCAGACTGCCACTCATACAATACCTATGGCGAACCTCTCTTCTCCTACTGCTCGTACTACAGAGGTTGGGAGTAATCCTACAGACCCACAACCTAGCACGTCCTCTGTAAGTATTTTTATGGCATATATAATAGCTAGTCTATTCAAGATGATCATATGTTTGTGTATATATGCATATAAAATTCTTTATGTAAATTTGTAGGGGTTGAAGCCATGCCGACTACAAAGTGAAGGATATATCATTGCAGATGCATCGACTTACCCACCCCTTAAAGGGTGCATGTTTCATGGGAGTCCAGTACCAGATGGCATGGTACGTGTGAGCCCGATACATATACTCACTGGTTGGATGAATCTTGCAATGCCTCATGCACACCCAGATGCTGAAACACTTGGTGAGGAAGTAGGCGGAGTGATACTGTGGCCCGAAGCGGATGTCCTCTATACTGATATTGTATGATAAATTTTCATTACTTTACTTTGTTAGTGTGTATATATATGAGTCAATTGATATGAAATTATATATACAGGTCAAAAAGACAAGACCCGCTACATCTCGGCATCCACCTCCTCGACTACCAAGTTGGCTTCCAGGGGACCTACACGCCTCGATAGGTCCTAATTGTAGGAGTGTGGCAGTATGGATCGGCGAACATAATCCAAATTGCCCTATAAATGTTACTATTCCGGAGAATGAAGCAGGTAAATCATACAATAATAATCTATTTATACAAGTTTAGCATACGTATTAATGCATACATAATAGAAGTTCTGGATACGTATTAATGCATGTCAAACATTCGGAAACAACATATTTATACAAGATATTTGGGAGTTGTTTAGTTATGAATGGCTGAACACATCTATGATAGAGCTATGGATATGGTGAGATTAATGCATACAACAATCTGGTTTATACATCCATATACCTTGTTTTATATATGACAATCTGGTTTCTTATATATTAATGCATACATAATACATGTTTTGCAGCCACTTATACAAGACATGTACATATTTTGGGTTTTCCCATGTGGGATTTTTGGTTCCATCTTTGATTAGTCTTGTAGATACAAACCCTTCTTCAGTTACTTCATACTGCTATGATGCTTTTGAATATTTTGGTAAAAATAATAAGACAGTGATAATAGCTCCATTCAATGTCGAGTAAGTTTACTTTGCTTGTAATTTGGACTTAAGAAAATTACATTTTTATTGCGGATATTGAGTTATTAATTTTCTACTTTCTTACCTATAGTGCTAATCATTGGGAGTTATTAGTTATTGTCCCCAAGACATTCACCGTCTATTATCTAGATCCTGCGGGGAGTGAGTTGGATGTATTATATGGACATTCAATTAAAAGGCCATTATTCTTGTGAGAAATATTTTATATTTTTATATCTGTTAACATTTGTTACTGCATTACTATTTAATTATGCAATTTAATGTGTTACATTAACATATATAGGGCTTTACAAGAGTACAAAAAATCTGGAGGAAAGGTCCCCAGGAAAAAAAATCTGACACTCATTTGGGAGAATGTGAAAGTAATTTTCTGACTCCAATGTATATATTATTTATGTGAACTATGCTTATTTGTATTTTTGAATATTTTGTATGTTTCAATTTATAGTGTGCTACACAAGACAACGGCTGGGCATGTGCCTACTATGTGATGTGATTTATGGACCTAATCATCAATCATGCCGTATTGGAAATCGATAGCATACAACATGTATTATACATAGTCTCATTAGATAATATGAAATATATGAATCTTATTATATATTATTATAATTATGTATGTACGTCATTCTCTTTGTAGGTCTTTAAAACTGAGGACTTCAACACAGGTGCAAAGCATTTCGATGTACATGCTCCCTATACGAGAGATGAATTAGATGTTGTAAGAGAAGATTGGGCAAAAACCCAGCAAAAAGTGGGAATTTTTCAATATGATTTTGCTGACAATGATGAATAAAGAATAACTTTGTTCTCATAATAAATTTTGTGTGAATGTGAATGAATTTTTATGAATTGTCATATGTGTGTGAAAATCATCAATACATGAATGTTTCTACATGTGTCTGAATGTGAAAAGAGATGAAATAAATGGAACTGCAGGTTGCTACTGGTTTCTACATGTGTGTGATGAAAAAATAATATGAATTAAATGTTCTTATACATGAGTGTGAATCACATATATATAATATTGTCCATCATGTTAATTTTGCAGGTTTGTGGCCTGTTGTTGGCTGATATCAATGGATGTCGTAAAACCTTCAGTTCATAATTGAACTGTAAGTTTCTCATCCTACGACCAGCCGCAACAGGTCTACAGACTGACAGAAAAAAAACTTAAAATAGGCGTCGGTTATTTGTATAAAACCGACGACATATGGTTACAGTTTCGGTTGCCATACTAGTAACTGACGTCGATTTCCCTAATGAGGCCAGCTGCCACGGCCGTGCTGACCCGTGGCAGCGGGTGAGATGGCATCAGTTATCACTAATAAACCGACGCCGAGAGTGCCCCAGATGGAACCCTTTCTGTGATGCGAAGGTATATGATGTCGGTTTCTAAGCTAATAACCGACACCTATACCCCCTACTGGCGTGTTTTCGGCGCATTTTTGGTGGCGCACGAAGGGTTGTGGCGTCAGCCGACGCATAACAGTTGGGCTTTTAGCGGCGCCCACATAGGTGTCGCTTAAAAACTGACACTAAAGGCCTTAAATAACTGACACTAAAGGCTGGTTATGTACTAGTGATTGTCACCTTCCCTCCTAGAAGGTAGGATCTGAATTTGACAAAGGTGTAGACGATGACCAGCCTCTCTTTCTCAGTGGTGGTGTAATTAATTTGAACCTCATCAGGAGTTTTGATGGCATAGTAGATGACATGATGTTTTTGTCCTTATATTATCCTAGGACAACCCCTACTACATAATCACTATCATAACACATTATTTCAAAGGGGAGGTCCCAATACAAAGCTTGTATAATGGGAGCAGTGGTCAAGGCATCCTTTTGTGTATGGCCCCTAAACTTGCTTAATGAGTTGAATAAGATTAATTATCATAATTAAATTCTTATAATCCTAATATAACCTTATGATATGCTTTTAAATCATAAGACAAGCTTAATTTTCAAATTTGGTCTAATTTGGACACTGTTTGAGCAAGTTATGCAATTTTATGCACATTTTGGACTTTTATGCAATTTACCCAATTGAGAGGTTTTCTTTTCGATTTATCACTTGCATTATGTTCCTTGGATATTCTACCATAATTATTGATCTTGTTGAGCCATGGGGCACCTATTTAAACCTTGGTTTGAAGGTATTTGCTCCAAGAGTATTTTAGGGTTTTCCCCCTTCACGGATGAGCTACCTTTAGTAGCTATCAACTAATGAATTATTTGATTGAGTGCAAAATTCGACAAAGGAAAGCTAAGAAGGTCTATACACATGATGGGTAAGCTACTTGTATGTGTTCTTGTATATTCTTAATAAATTAAGGCCATGGACACTTGGATAGATACTAGAACTTCAACTTTTTCTTTTCTTTATCTTAAAGTGTCATATACTTATCCCCAAGCACCAAAACGAGCCATTTTCTCTCCACCACCTCCTTCCTTCTCCCAACCTTGTTCCCCCTCTGTTCAGCTGCAAAATATTCTGCCCAAGGAAGAAGAAAGTGGGGATCTTCTTGGAGAAAGGCTCTAAGGTTGAAATTGACTTCATTTTAGGGTTGAAAAAGCTTCCTTCTAGTGATCTTGACCTAAAAGTGTAAGAATTCCCTTCTTTCCTCTGTCTATTTCTTTTTTATCCTTCTTCCTAGCTTTCTCCAGGTCGGAACCTTGCTGTTCCATGGTATAAATTTCTCTAAAGCTCTAAAACCCTACCTTTCTTGCTCCTTATGATCAGGGTTTGCTCATTTGATGAAGAAAGGTGCTAGATGGACGAATTCATAGCTTACTCTTGGATTTTATACCCTACATGCTCGATATTTCTTCAGTGTGGGGTTTTATCTTCTCATTAGAGGCAAGTTTTATAACTTGCTCCACGTTTATTGCTTACCATAAGCTTTCTAGATCATGTTCTTGCTTGAAAATGATGATTCATGCACTAAAAAGCTATGCTTGACTTGGATTTTGATTTTTATAACGTTCTCTATTCTGATTTCAGTTCTATATGAACCTGTGATCACATGTACATTATTAAAAAGGTATATTTTGACTTGGATCAGGTTGGTTTGACAACCTATGGTGCTAAGCACCTATCAAACAATGGTTAATTTTAGGGTTTAAAGCTGATTTCTTCTATAAACCATGACCCGATGATGGTACCATTGCAACAACCCTATGGTGTTGTCTTCATAACAACTCATGGTCGTGATCAAGGGTGTCAAATGATGGTGACAACCTATGGTCACCCCCTTAGGTCAGGTTTTGGATCAATTAGAAGTTTAATGATGAACCATTAAGTACCCTACTGATGTTATCAATCAATGTTGACATTAGCTTAATATTTGATGTTGATTAATGAATATAGTGTTGATGTAACAACCTAAGGTGACTTAATGGTCACTAATAATGGTGGATCAGGTCTGTACAACCTATGGTGAGTTAAGCATTGTAGTGTAGCATCAATTAAGCCTTAAACAAATGGTTTCTTGGGTCACTTGATGCAATGGTCAAACTTGTATTGTAATTGATGGTTTTAACATATGAAATTGACCCAATGGTCGAGATCTACTATTTATTCCTCCATTAAGGTGTAATTATGGATAATGTAATATGTTATTCCTACTAATGTTATTTAGATGGTTTCCTTTATATGATCAACTTAAGGAGCTTACTTGTTGACAATGGATGGCTTGTTTTAAACAAACAGTCGATTGTGAGTTTTACCCTACTCTCAATGGAACTTTTTGTGTTAATTATCAAGCGATGTCTAGGGTTAGATGATAACTCTTTCTATATCACAATTCAAGGAATTCATAGGTGGTTTATCCAAGGTGTTTACCTATGTAAACAACCAATAGTCTTACCTTTTAAACATCCAATGGTTTAGGGTGACATTGTGGTATAGTGATATGGGTTGAATGATGATGGAACAAATGGAGGGTTACCCTTAATAAGGTAGTATTATCTATTAACTCATATGAATAGAAGGGATGATAACCATATTTTGTTGATATGTAACCCTAATGAGGTATAGCTTGTTATACCTAGCTTTAATATAACTAAATGATGATAATTGGATATAAATAGTCCTTGAATGACTAATACAATCATGCAATACTCTATTATTGTTGAAACCCTAGTATGCTATAACCTGATAGTTACACCTTGATTTATGTGTGGGTTCATACTTGAGAATAGTATGGAATGTGATGGTGATGCTTCACCTTATGAATCCATGATCCAATGGGGATCCCGTGAGTTAGGGTTTGTGTATAAGTTCTGATTAGTAACATTGATATAATTTATCATGTTGAACCTAACTCTAATGCAATTAGATAAAGATGAGTATTCATGTTTAACATTCTTGTATGATGAAATGATGGTAGAATAACCTCCTTAACATGATCATAACCTTAATGTGTTAATTGGTGGTTATCATATCCACATGGCTGATACTTTCTTATGATGAACATGTGCATTATGAATATGATGAGTGTTAATCATATATAGATTCCTTACATGTTGATGTAATAAAGGAATGATCTTAATGTTAACATAACCCTGCTATGATTGTTTATGAATATCTCCTAGCTCATGAATGTAAGATTGTGCTAATCTGGTGTATTATGTGTAAGTGATGTTGTTGAGCCTTGTTATAAGGCATGGAAAGATAATGATGATCTTGCAAGGAGTAGTATGATGGTCTTTGTAACATCCCTGACCCGAGTTATGAATTAACCCTAGGTGTTTTGCCTATGATATGTAATTAAATCCTTGTTATTATCTTTTGGCATGTAATTAAGTTCCTAAGGAACATACATTTTCATTTATGTCCTTTTTAAACAATGATTGTAGTATTGTTTGGTATTACAGGGACCTATGTGCAAATTACCCAATTAGAAGGGTTAACTTGAAAATAACACAGGTTAAGATGTTACTATAATAAAGAGACATCATATGAAGGAATATGATGAGGTATGATGGATTTCCCAAGTTTGGGCACCAAGGTGCAGCTTGTGGAGCAATCCTTGTGCTTAAACCCTAATTTTGGTGTAAAGTGAAATTTACCCAAAATATGGGGTGCAACTTGTGCTATACACTTTCTAGAATATATTTTATGACTCTTGAAATCATTTAGAGAAGAAAGGATGAGAGGGCCACTTCTATTAAATAATTGGATAAGAAGGATGACCTTTGTAGTGAAAACACCTAGTATGAGTAAGAAGACCCTTCATATATATATATATACCTTAGTGTGCATATTGGTTTTCTTTACCCTTAGATCTTGATTTTTGATGGGCTTTGATTATGTTTTGATAGCTTGAACGTGCCTTAGAAATAAGGAGGGACTTGGATGAGAATTACATGCTTTAGAGGTCCTTATGGTGAAAATCAGCCTAAGCTATATAAGCACCTTTCTTTCCAAACCAAGCAAACGTTTTCCTTCACTTCCTCACTTCTTATCTTTCTCAACCGGCCAAAGCAAAGCTCAGGAGCTCAAGGGGACGACCATCCTGTTCTAGGTAAGAGAACACCACCTTCTAGCTTGGATTCATGGAGGAAATCGTATTACAAGGTTGAATTGCTAGTTTTCTTACTTAGGTTCCTTGTTCTAGCCGACCATCCCCATCTTTTTCTTGAGGAATTGACCTTGGCCGACCTGTGGAGCTCAAGACGCCATTAAAGGCTTGAAGCTTGGAAGCTTGGAAGCTCTAGGAACCACGTTTGAGGCGGGTTTTATAACTCTAAACTCTTAGCTTTGTTATGCATATCTTTGTTCTTGTTTTCTATGATTAGTTCTTCTTCTACCTTCCTTCTTCCTTGCTCTTTTGCAAGCAAAACGGTGGAGGAACCGACCTGAACAGAGGTTGAGGATGATGGGCATGGATTCCTAGGTCACTTTATGAAATGACCTTGGACCCTTTTGGTCCAAACGGGTGTAACTCGTTTAAGGTCAAACGGGTTCAACCCGTTTGATCTCAAACGATCCTGCAAGATCGTTTGGATCAAAACGACCCTAAGACCATTTCATAGGGTTGACCAAGGTACGACCGTTTGAGGGTCTGTTAATAATGTATTGAATTTCTTTCCTACAAAGAATTATAATCTAATTCCTAACCAATTGAGAGTTGAAGGCACTTCAACACCCTAACCCTAATCGGGTTGAAATTGCTGATTTTAATTATAGATCTTGTTGAGTTTTGGGTTGGAGGATCCAAACGGGTTCAAACCCATTTGGGGTTCACCCAAACGGACTCACACTCGTTTAGTGACACCCAAGACCGTTTGGAGGTCTAGGGTTAAGGAAAATTGATCCATTGTAGGTCCAATTTCAATAGGTTGAAGAATTGATAAAAGTGCTGATTTTAGACCTAATTAGGGTTCAATCCTAATCAAATCAACTTAGATTTTGGTCAAACTTTGGGAAAACGGTCTCAAGAACTTTTGTAGGTCATCCAAACGATCTCAAGACCGTTTGGGCCAAGTTTGGGCCCAATTGGAGTTCAATTGATGGGTTCAATTACAATTTGTTTCACATTGTTGAGAATTGATGATTAGCCGATTGGAAATCCTAATTGAGTTAGACTTAACCCTAATTGGATTTCAATTAAGGGTCAAATTGGAGTCCAATTGATTGAGGATCATCCTAATTGACTCAATTTGTAAGTGTTTAACATGGCTTTGGCCAAGTAAAGGCTTCAACATAGGAAACCCTATTCAAACATAATCTATGTGTCACCTTTTATGTTCATGCGGTTTGGACCCAAGTAAGTTCACACTCGTTTCAATCCAAACGGGTTCACACTCGTTTCAACTGAAATGGGTCACACTCTTTTCAATACAAACGGGTTCACACTCGTTTCAACTGAAATGGGTCACACTCGTTTCAATCCAAACGGGTTCACACTCGTTTCAACTGAAATGGGTCACACTCGTTTCAATCCAAACGGGTTCACACTCATTTCAACTGAAATGGGTCACACTCGTTTCAATCCAAATGGGTCACACTCGTTTCAACCCAAATGGGTTCTAGGTCGTTTGAGGTTAAACGAGTTCAAGGTCATTTAAGAATCAAATGGGTTGAAGGTTGAAGATCAAACCCTAAACCAATTGGAGATTTTCAAGGTTGATTATACTTAATCACTTGAAGGCGTAAATGGTTCAATGATGATCTAATCTAAACCATAATGGTAACTTAAGATAGTAAGGGACTAAGTGATTAATGAATTGACCCATGAGGATGATCAATGGGTAATTTACCAAAATGCCCCTGAGAGGTTTAATTGAGTTATGCCTTGTTCTAATCAAACCCGAATCACTTGATAGTGGTGATTTGGTTTATGTAGATCAAAGGGGGCTTAACCTAACCTAATCTAAGTGGTTTAGTCACCATCTACTAGTGAAAGGAGAGAGAAAGTACCATTTATGGTGGAAACTCAAGTAAAATACCTTCAATATACATTGAATATGCATGATTAGGGTATGATCCACTTATGAGAGATCACGGAAACCCTAATTATGGTAATTGGTGAATCTTGATTTTATCTGAGGGCCTTAATGATGATGTTTCTCATGCATGGTGATGTAATGAGATTAATTCACCATGAGGTGAATAGTAAACCCTAATTCTAGGGTGATGACATATATTGTGAATAGTAAACCCTAATTCTAGGGTGATGGCATATATTGTGAATAGTAAACCCTAATTCTAGGGTGATGACATATATTGTGAATAATAAACCCTAATTCTAGGGTGATTACATATATTGTGAATAGTAAACCCTAATTGATGAAAATCAGAGAATCTAACCCTTGTAAGAATATAAGGGTACAACTCTTGATATGAACTGCTTACTATTATCAGTTGAATTAACCATGCAGGTTTCTATACATGATGGTGATCAGATCCAGGTAAGGATTATGATTTCATATTCATTGGAAGCATGTTATTAGCTTTATGAATAATGACATATGTTGATGCCTAGTAAGTGGCATCTTATGAGAATGATAGGCTGTAAGAGCCATGAATATCATCAAGGTTATGCTTGTCAAATGACTTGTGATTGGACGATTGAGAAATGATAATTGATGTGAGTTAGACTTGATACATTTAGTATTCTACTTTCATAGCTTCTATGCTAATGATTAATGTTTGAAAACATGTATGATGCTAAAAGAATACTGAAATGTACCTAATAACCAAGTTTAATCATACCATGTAGAGCCCTGATCATAGATCTATCATTGTCAGAATTTAAATGATGGTGAAACAGGTTTTCCTAAGGGAACTCCTGGATCACATACTTTAGAGTATGTGGGGGAATATGGATGTTTATATCCTTACATCCTAGTGTAGGAGTTGATGTTGATGTATCTTAATCCATCAACCCTTCACTATATGTTTATACCGGGATGATGTAACACTATTCTTCCAAGGGAATCTTTTATACCGCATCGATGAAAGATAAACATGAAATCTTTCAATAGCGAAGAGAGTGCAGAATGCCACTGTGACTCTAATAGCGAAGTACCAGAATACCCTGGTGAGCTATATTAGCAGGGACACTAGATGTCCTGCATGTTTATCCTCATTCTGACTGAGGTAGTTGAAGGTCATGAGAATCCGGCTCTTTCGATGACCTAGTATGATACCGATGCGACTTACTAGTGATCGGTTGGAGCATGAGCGGTATACCTCATCTCCGCAGGGCATAATGATGTTTGTAAAACATAATCAACCGCGTAGCATAACTTCTTAGGTTGAACTACGAGGAACATTGATTGATATTACATTGCTTGTTTTTAATATCCTATTCAAGCATTAGCATACGTGTTCTTCATATTCCTTAAATAAAGATGAGTATTTGTTATCAAGCCTGCTGTGAGTAACCTAAATTACCTGCTCATGATATTCCTTTGATTGCTTTTAACAAAGTTTCTGGCTGAGAGTTATAACTCTCGCTGGGACAATTATTTAAAATTGTCTCACCCTGTAGATTTCTACCTTTAGGTGGACGTCGAGGTCGAAGGAACCGATCTGCAGGTGGACAACAGCAACAGCAGCAAATTCAGGAGCAGCAGTGACTTCAGGTGGAAACACTGTGCTGTCTAGTCTTGTAGTCAGAATAGTTTTATGTCGTCTCTGTACACTCAAGTCCTAGGAGTTTGTGGATCTGAGAATTTTGAAATCTTGAGATTTTGTATCATGACGTATATAATCACTCGAGAAGTGATCTATCAGAGATGTAAACAGTTCATCTTACTTTTATAAAAGGAGTTTCAGGTTTTTAAGATCTCGTTTTCAAAAAGTTTTAATTTCTCATGATTTTCGTATTCCGCTGTTAATCGAATCGCTTCCGTTATGTTTATCTTGTGTTTTGGAGATCAGAGCCCACAATTAGTGGTATCAGAGCTCTAGGTTTGCTGAGTCTACAGAGACATAGGACTTAGAGTGTCAAGTCTATCCTTAGTACTTCTTTCTTATCTAATAGAGTCTTCTGATCCTCAGGAGAAGAAGATAATTAAGGATGTCTGGACCACAGGAGGAGTATGAGGCCGAAAGTAGTGTTGTTGCGCCTCGAGAAGGTGCAAGGAACCTAGAAATAGAGCAACTTGTACTTGAGCCACCTGTGGAGCCACCTCGGTTTGACCCAGCTGATATGGGAAACCCATCTGTTCAAACTATGTTTAGGCAGTTTATGACTGCCATGACACATATCACCGACAGGATGCCCATGCCTGCACCTAGGGCACCTGTCCAGTCTGAGGGTCAAGGTATCGGTAAAACGTTCGAGCGACTTCGTCGGGTCAGAGTAACTGAATATTTTGGAACAGCTGACCCTGCTGATGCTGATCTGTGGTTAACTGAGTTGGAGAAAGCTTTCAGAATCCTTAACATCCCCGAAGGTGAGAAGGTTAAACATGCTGTCTATCTTCTCAAAGGTAGTGCTGGTCACTGGTGGACCATGGAAGAGCAGAAGAGGCCTGGAATAGAGATCTCGTGGGAAGACTTTCGTCGGGAATTTGTCCGCAGATATTTTCCAAAGACCTTCCTGGACGAGAAGATCTCTCAGTTTGAGAGACTGAGACAGGGTATGATGAACATTAGGGAGTATGAGGCTAAGTTCATGGAGTTGTTGCGATTCTGTCCGCATATGGCTACCACAGATGAAGAAAGGATTAGGAGGTTTGAGAAGGGTTTGAATGCCGACATGACTACTCCCGTGTCTGCACTAGAAAACCGGGAGAGATTCTCTACCTTTGTTGAGTCAGTCCGAAGGATAGAGAGATCCGTAGTCGAGAAAAGACAAACCCAAAAGAGATATCCACAGTTCCATGGATCTTCATCTAGAGACTTTAAGAAGCCTAGATTCTCTGCACCTACACCTCCACCACCCAGATCGAGTTCTCAGACTCAGTGGTCCCCAAGTAGAGGTAGAGGATGAGGTTTACCGCCACGAGAGACTCACAGTTCAGCATCAATATCGGTCACAGGACCGCCAAGACCACAACAACTGGAGAGAAGTTGCTATAACTGTGGGAAGGTGGGACATCTGATGAAGGACTGTAGGTCTAGGCTTGTCAGTGTGACACAGCCTCTGAGGTAGGATCAACAGGGATCACAGAGAAGGCAGTCTCAAGGAGCAGCTAGAGGATGTGGGCAAGCGTCTCAGGCTGGATCGTCAGCACCAACTCAACCTCAAGCGACAACGAGGTTCTATGCTATGAACCCACCAGAAGCAGTAGTCAATCCACGGGTTATGGCAGGTCAGATGGAACTTTTATATTCTGATATGTCTAAATCCTGTGTGGTATTTGTTTTGATTGACCCGGGTGCTACGCACTACTTTGTCACTCGAAGAGTGATTCGTAACTGCAATATAACAGTTAGACATAGGAAAAATAACTTGTTGATTGAAACTCTGTTGAGAGGATCTGCTGTTTTGCAAGAGGTATGCTCTCCCTGCATCCTCTTCTTTTCTGATCATCGCATTCAAGTGGATCTTATACCACTTGATATGCAAGGATTTGATATAATCCTGGGGATGGATACCTTGGAAAGGTATAGAGTGGTCTTGGGTTGTGAATCCAAGCAGGCTGTGTTTGCTGATGAGAGCAACACATGGATCTTTCAAGGAGAGAGAAAGATTCTACCCACCTGTCTTGTGTCTGCCATGGTTGCTGATAAGATGATGAGGCAAGGATGTTATGCATTCTTGGCCCATGTGATAGATACCACCATGAAGAGTCCTAACCTTGCTGAAGTTCCTATAGTCAGGGAATTTGAAGATGTATTTCCTAAAGAACTTCCAAGTATGCCACCGCCTCGGGAAATTGATTTTGAAATCAATTTGATCCCAGATACCCAACCTATAGCACAAACACCGTATAGGATGGCACATGCTGAGATGGCAGAACTCAAGAAACAGCTTCAAGAGTTGCTTGAGAAAGGTTTTATCCGACCGAGTACTTCACCTTGGGGTGCTCCGATTTTGTTTGTTAAAAAGAAAGATGGATCAATGCGATTATGCATCGATTATAGACAATTAAATAAAGTAACAATAAAGAATAAGTACCCTTTGCTGAGAATTGATGATCTTTTTGACCAGTTGCGTGGTGCAACCGTCTTCTCGTAGATAGACTTGAGGTCAGGATATCATCAACTTCGTATTAAGGACAGTGACATACCCAAGTCTGCTTTCAGGACAAGGTATGGTCACTATGAGTTCACAGTTATGTCGTTCGGACTAACTAATGCACCAGCTGCATTTATGGAACTCATGAATAGAATTTTCCGACCTTTCCTCGATCAGTGTGTTGTTGTCTTTATAGATGACATCCTGATCTATAGTAGAGATACTCATCAGCATGAACAACATCTTCGTCAGGCTCTAACTTTGCTAAGACAACATAAGCTATACGCTAAGTTTAGCAAGTGTGAGTTCTGGATGCCGGAGGTATCTTTTCTTGGACATGTGATATCTGCCTCGGGAATTCGCGTTGACCCTAAAAAGGTAGAATCTGTTCTACAGTGGGAACAACCAAAAACACCGACGGAGATTCGTAGTTTCTTAGGGATGGCTGGCTATTATCGAAGGTTCATTAAAAACTTCAGTTCTATAGCCCTACCCTTGACAAAGTTGGCCCAGAAAGATGTTCCTTTTGCCTGGAGTGATAAGTGTCAACAGTCTTTTCAGTTGCTGAAGGAGAGGTTGACAAGTGCACCTGTGCTTGTGCTACCTGAGCAAGGCAAAGGATACATAATTTTCTGTGATGCCTCTAAGAATGGACTCGGGTGTGTGTTGATGCATGATAAACAAGTGATTTCGTTTGCTTCCCGACAACTTAAGAAACACGAGGAGAATTATCCGACACACGATTTAGAGTTAGCTGCTGTGGTTCATGCCTTGAAAATCTGGAGACATTATCTTTACGGAGAAACCTTCCAGATTTTCACAGACCATAAGAACCTTAAGTATATCTTCTCTCAGCATGACCTTAACATGAGGCAACGTCGTTGGATGGAGTTAATCAAGGATTATGATTGTACAATAGATTACCATCCAGGAAAGGCCAATGTAGTTGCAGATGCCTTGAGTAGGAAATCAGCAACATCATCCTCTGATAGGGCACAATTAAACTCTTTAGTATGCCCTAGGAGAGATATGCTTATCTCCTTAAGGCAAGACAATGTACAGATGAAGGTGTCATGGATTGCCGGGTTGTTGGCTGAGATGCATATCAAACCCACCCTAAGAGAACAGATTAAGGAGGCACAACAAGTTGATGTTGCAGTTCAGCAGATCAGATCTGAGTATGGTGATGAAAAGCGAGAAGGTTTTCATGAATCAGATGATCAAGTGGCATGCTATCATGGGAGGATGATAGTACCAGATGTAGATAACCTGAGGAAGTTAGTCTTGGAAGAAGCTCATTCTTCAATGTATGCTATGCATCCAAGAAGCACCAAGATGTATCGAAACTTGAAAGATATGTCTTGGTGGCCTGGGATGAAGAAGGACGTAGCTGAGTTTGTTCTGAGGTGTCCAGTGTGTCAGCAAGTTAAAGCTGAACACAAGAAGCCTGTAGGAACAATGCAACCTTTACCCATACCACAGTGGAAGTGGGATCATGTAACCATGGACTTTGTTGTTGGTCTACCTAGAACAAACAAAGGACATGATTCCATTTGGGTAATTGTTGATAGGTTGACTAAAACAGCGCATTTCTTACCTGTCAAAACAACCTATTCTGCTGAAAGGTTATCCCAGTTATATGTTCAAGAGATAGTGCGTTTGCACGGAGTTCCTGTCACCATAGTTTCTGACAGAGGTCCTCAGTTCACAAGTCATTTTTGGGAACAGATACATAGGGCACTAGGCACCCAGTTAAGGTTTAGTACAACCTTTCATCCACAGACGGATGGACAGTCAGAAAGGACTATACAGACCTTAGAAGATCTGTTGAGAGCATGTGTTCTCCAGTTCACAGGAAGTTGGGATCTGCACCTAAGCTTGATAGAGTTTGCCTATAACAATAGCTATCAACATAGTATTGATATGGCACCTTATGAAGCCTTGTATGGCAGACGTTGTAGATCACCCTTATGCTGGTATGAGACTGGTGAACATCAATTGTTAGGTCCTGATCTTGTGCAGCAGACTACGGAAAAGATTAAAGTAATACAACAACAGATTAGGACTGCACAAGATAGGCAAAAATCTTATGCTGACAAGCGTCGTAGATCGTTGGAGTTCCAGGTTGGAGACAGAGTGTATCTCAAGGTCTCGCCTTGGAAAGGAGTCCTTCGCTTTGGAAGGAAAGGGAAGTTAGCTCCTAGATTTATAGGGCCTTATCCAATCATTGAACGGGTTGGAAAGGTAGCCTATAGACTAGAGTTACCACCAGAATTACAAAAACTACACCCTGTGTTTCACATTTCTATGCTAAGGAAATGTCATCCCGATACCGAGTCAGTTCTACAACCTATGGAAGTA
The DNA here is from genome assembly GCA_963693085.1 of Alisma plantago-aquatica. Taxonomy (NCBI): domain Eukaryota; kingdom Viridiplantae; phylum Streptophyta; class Magnoliopsida; order Alismatales; family Alismataceae; genus Alisma; species Alisma plantago-aquatica. Next base: position 1,898,514,270 of record OY856409.1, on the reverse strand, counting down.
GAATTGAATGAAGATATAACTTATGAGGAAGGACCGATGTCAATCCTTGATAACAGAATTAAAAACCTAAAGAAGAAAGAGATAAGTCTTGTAAAAGTTCTCTGGAATCACCGTGGTGTTGAAGAAGCCACTTGGGAACTAGAGGAAGAAATGAGAAGGAAATATCCTACTCTTTTCTCTTAATACGTTTTATCGATTTTGAGGACAAAATCCTTGTAAGGGGTGGATAATTTGTAACATCCCTGACCCGGGTTATGAATTAACCCTAGGTGTTTTGCCTAAGATATGTAATTAAATCCTTGTGATTATCTTTTGGCATGTAATTAAGTTCCTAAGGAACATACATTTTCATTTATGTCCTTTTTAAACAATGATTGTAGTATTGTTTGGTATTACAAGGACCTATGTGCAAATTACCCAATTAGAAGGGTTAACTTGCAAATAACACAAGTTAAGATGTTCCTCTAATAAAGAGACATCATATGAAGGAATATGATGAGGTATGATGGATTTCCCAAGTTTGGGCACCAAGGTGCAGCTTGTGGAGCAATCCTTGTGCTTAAACCCTAATTTTGGTGTAAAGTGCAATTTACCCAAAATATGGGGTGCAAATTGTGCTATACACTTTCTAGAATATCTTTTATGACTCTTGACATCATTTAGAGAAGAAAGGATGAGAGGGGCACTTCTATTAAATAATTGGATAAGAAGGATGACCTTTGTAGTGAAAACACCTAGTATGAGTAAGAAGACCCTTCATATATATATATACCTTAGTGTGCATATTGGTTTTCTTTACCCTTAGATCTTGAGTTTTGATGGGATTTGATTAAGTTTTGATATCTTGAACGTGCCTTAGAAATAAGGAGGGACTTGGATGAGAATTACATGCTTTAGAGGTCCTTATGGTGAAAATCAGCCTAAGCTATATAAGCACCTTTCTTTCCAAACCAAGCAAACGTTTTCCTTCACTTCCTCACTTATTATCTTTCTCAACCGGCCAAAGCAAAGCTCAGGAGCTCAAGGGGACGACCAACCTATTCTAGGTAAGAGAACACCACCTTCTAGCTTGGATTCATGGAAGAAATCGTATTACAAGGTTGAATTGCTAGTTTTCTTACTTAGGTTCCTTATTCTAGCCGACCATCCCCATCTTTTTCTTGAGGAATTGACCTTGGCCGACCTGTGGAGCTCAAGACGCCATTAAATCCTTGAATCTTGGAAGCTTGGAAGCTCTAGGAACCACGTTTGAGGCGGGTTTTATAACTCTAAACTCTTAGCTTTGTTATGCATATCTTTGTTCTTGTTTTCTATGATTAGTTCTTCTTCTACCTCCCTTCTTCCTTGCTCTTTTGCAAGCAAAACGGTGGAGGAACTGACCTGAACAGAGGCTGAGGATGATGGGCGTGGATTCCTAGGTCACTTTATGAAATGACCTTGGACCCTTTTGGTCCAAACGGGTGCAACTCGTTTAAGGTCAAACGGGTTCAACCCGTTTGATCTCAAGCGATCCTGCAAGATCGTTTGGATCAAAACGACCCCAAGACCGTTTCATAGGGTTGACCAAGGTACGACCGTTTGAGGGTCTGTTCATAATGTATTGAATTTCTTTCCTAAAAAGAATTATAATCTAATTCCTAACCAATTGAGAGTTGAAGGCACTTCAACACCCTAACCCTAATCGGGTTGAAATTGCTGATTTTAATTATAGATCTTGTTGAGTTTTGGGTTGGAGGATCCAAACGGGTTCAAACCCGTTTGGGGTTCACCCAAACGGACTCACACTCGTTTAGTGACACCCCAAGACCGTTTGGAGGTCTAGGGTTAAGGAAAATTGATCCATTGTAGGTCCAATTTCAATAGGTTAAAGAATTGATAAAAGTGCTGATTTTAGACCTAATTAGGGTTCAATCCTAATCAAATCAACTTAGATTTTCGTCAAACTTTAGGCAAACGGTCTCAAGACCGTTTGGAGGTTATCCAAACAATCTCAAGACCGTTTGGGCCAAGTTTGGGCCCAATTGGAGTTCAATTGATGGGTTCAATTACAATTTGTTTCACATTGTTGAGAATTGATGATTAGCCGATTGGAAATCCTAATTGAGTTAGACTTAACCCTAATTGGCTTTCAATTAAGGGTCAAATTGGAGTCCAATTGATTGAGGCTCATCCTAATTGACTCAATTTGTAAGTGGTTAACATGGCTTTGGCCAAGTAAAGGGTTCAACATAGGAAACCCTATTCAAACATAATCTATGTGTCACCTTTTATGTTCATGCGGTTTGGACCCAAGTAAGTTCACACTCGTTTCAATCCAAACGGGTTCACACTCGTTTCAACTGAAATGGGTCACACTCGTTTCAATCCAAACGGGTTCACACTCATTTCAACTGAAATGGGTCACACTCGTTTCAATCCAAACGGGTTCACACTCGTTTCAACTGAAATGGGTCACACTCGTTTCAATCCAAACGGGTTCACACTCGTTTCAACTGAAATGGGTCACACTCGTTTCAATCCAAATGGGTCACACTCGTTTCAACCCAAATGGGTTCTAGGTTGTTTGAGGTTAAACGAGTTCAAGGTCATTTAAGAATCAAATGGGTTGAAGGTTGAAGATCAAACCCTAAACCAATTGGAGATTTTCAAGGTTGATTATACTTAATCACTTGAAGGTGTAAATGGTTCAATGATAATCTAATCTAAACCATAATGGTAACTTAAGATAGTAAGGGACTAAGTGATTAATGAATTGACCCATGAGGATGATCAATGGGTAATTTACCAAAATGCCCCTGAGAGGTTTAATTGAGTTATGCCTTGTTCTAATCAAACCCGAATCACTTGATAGTGGTGATTTGGTTTATGTAGATTCAAGGGGGCTTAACCTAACCTAATCTAAGTGGTGTAGTCACCATCTACTAGTGAAAGGAGAGAGAAAGTACCATTTATGGTGGAAACTCAAGTAAAATACCTTCAATATACATGAATATGCATGATTAGGGTATGATCAACTTATGAGAGATCATGGAAACCCTAATTATGGTAATTGGTGAATCTTGATTTTATCTGAGGGCCTTAATGATGATGTTTCTCATGCATGGTGATGTAATGAGATTAATTCACCATGAGGTGAATAGTAAACCCTAATTCTAGTGTGATGACATATATTGTGAATAGTAAACCCTAATTCTAGGGTGATGACATATATTGTGAATAGTAAACCCTAATTCTAGGGTGATGACATATATTGTGAATAGTAAACCCTAATTGATGAAAATCAGAGAATCTAACCCTTGTAAGAATATAAGGGTACAACTCTTGATATGAACAGCTTACTATTATCAGTTGAATTAACCATGCAGGTTTCTATACATGATGGTGATCATATCCAGGTAAGGATTATGATTTCATATTCATTGGAAGCATGTTATTAGCTTTATGAATAATGACATATGTTGATGCCTAGTAAGTGTCATCTTATGAGAATGATAGGCTGTAAGAGCCATGAATATCATCAAGGTTATGCTTGTCAAATGACTTGTGATTGGACTATTGAGAAATGATAATTGATGTGAGTTAGACTTGATACATTTAGTATTCTACTTTCATAGCTTCTATGCTAATGATTAATGTTTGAAAACATGTATGATGCTAAAAGAATACTAAAATGTACCTACTAACCAAGTTTAATCATACCATGTAGAGCCCTGATCATAGATCCATCATCGTCAGAATTTAAATGATGGCGAAACAGGTTTTCCTAAGGGAACTCCTGGATCACATACTTTAGAGTATGTGGGGGAATATGGATGTGTATATCCTTACATCCTAGTGTAGGAGTTTATGTTGATGTATCTTAATCCATCAACCCTTCACTATATGTTTATACTGGGATGATGTAACACTATTCTTCCAAGGGAATCTTTTATACCACATCGATGAGAGATAAACATGAAATCTTTCGATAGCGAAGAGAGTGCAAAATGCCACTATGACTCTAATAGCGAAGTACCAGAATACCCTGGTGAGCTATATTAGCAGGGACACTAGATGTCCTGCATGTTTATCCTCATTCTGACTGAGGTAGTTGAAGGTCATGAGAATCCGGCTCTTTCGATGACCTAGTATGATACCGATGTGACTTACTAGTGATCGGTTGGAGCATGAGCGGTATACCTCATCTCCGCAGGGCATAATGATGTTTGTAAAACATAATCAACCGCGTAGCATAACTGCTTAGGTTGAACTATGAGGAACATTGATTGATATTACATTGCTTGTTTTTAATATCCTATTCAAGCATTAGCATATGTGTTCTTCATATTCCTTAAATAAAGATGAGTATTTGTTATCAAGCCTGCTGTGAGTAACCTAAATTACCTGCTCATGATATTCCTTTGATTGCTTTTAACAAAGTTTCTGGATGAGAGTTATAACTCTCGCTGGGACAATTATTTAAAATTGTCTCACCCCGTAGATTTCTACCTTTAGGTGGACGTCGAGGTCGAAGGAACCGATCTGCAGGTGGACAGCAGCAACAACAACAAATTCAGGAGCATCAGTGACTTCAGGTGGAAACACTGTGCTGTCTAGTCTTGTAGTCAGAATAGTCTTATGTCGTCTCTGTACACTCAGGTCCTAGGAGTTTGTGGATCTGAGAATTTTGAAATCTTGAGATTTTGTATCATGACGTATATAATCACTCGAGAAGTGATCTATCAGAAATATAAACAGTTCATCTTACTTTTATAAAAGGAGTTTCAGGTTTTTAAGATCTTGTTTTCAAAAAGTTTTAATTTCTCGTGATTTTCGTATTCCGCTGTTAATCGAATCGCTTACGCTATGTTTATCTTGTGTTTTGGATATCAGAGCCCACAGTCTTAATGACCTTTGGGCATGGTTTAGCCCTGAATGAGGTGTAATCCTATTATGTTGATAAGGGTTGATACCCTATGATATTGTGAAAAGGATTTATATCTTGTGTTAATATGTTGTGTAGTGTAGTCTCATGAATGGCAAGTGAATAATACCATGTGATGATGAGATGAGAAATTATGCTTCATACATTTTTATATCTTTTCAAATTTTGATATTTATATGCTTTCTAGAAGTGAATTAGGGTTTTTTATGTCCACTTGTTTCATGCAACCTTAATTCACCCAATTGGATAACTAATCAAGTGCAACTCTAATCATGTAGTGCCATGTGCCGTAGAACCATCTTCAGTGTCAAAACTTGCTGGATGGTGAAACGAGTATTCCTAAGGGAAACTCGAAGCGCATACTATTGAGTATGTGGGGGTGGCAGGTTGAGGATATTTCCTTGTCATCCACTATGCAGATTGTGGAGGTTGTCTATAGTCATGCCTCATACATCTGATGTGATTGAGAACGGCTGCGGTCATGTCTCGATGATTATAACATGATGTGATTAGAGGACAACTGCGGTTGTACCTCAGTGATTGGGTTTGAATACCCTAGTTTCTAGTGTCATGACTTGTACCAAGGTCAGACTAGTGGTTATCAGCTTGACTATATGTCACTGTGGTGGCAACTTTGACTGATATGTCACTGCCTTTTTACTCGTACTGACCGAGGGGAAGAGATCTTAGGATACCGGCACTCCTAGATCTTGTACGGAACTGAATAACCCTTCATAAGGGTCGGTTGGACTTTGAATGGTACGATTCACATTCCCCAGGGCATAATAAAAGATGTAAGACATCCGTGTAGCATATCTATTTAAGGTTATACACAATGCTTCATATTGGATGAAAACCCTTGTTTGCTTTCTTTTCACTGAGATCATGTATAACACAATAAGAGATAATAGATATGCTTATGATGTAGTTATGCTAATGTTGTAAACATGCTTATGTTGTTACATATACTGACATTGATGGTTAAGATGTTGTTTCTAGCTATGTTTAATATTGTTGGCCATGTTTTGTAACTAGAGATGCATATATTGCTAATCATGCTTAACCAGATAGTTGTGCTTATGTTGTTAGCTCTTTTTATGATGTTGACAAGTTCAACCTATTAGACATGCAAATGTTGTTAGCTATGCTTATGTGGCTAGACTTATTCTTAATGATAGATATTCTATGTTACTAGACTTGCTCATGATGCTAGATGTGCATATGCTACTGAATTGATTATATTGTCAACAAGATAAAGGATGATAGTTTGGCTAATGAGGATAGTTATTATCTGCTCATTTATGTAATTTATTTATCATCAGTTTTGTTGAGCTTATTTGTTATATCTGATTAAACTGCTTAACTATTTAATTACTTTAAAATGTGGTAATCAATAAAGGTTGTTGGAGGTTATATCTCTTGTTGGGACATGGGTCTCACCCTTGTGGTTCGCCACATTTTTTTAGGTAATCGGCAGCGACGACAATATAACCGTGGAAGTAAAGAAGAACTATAATAATGAATCTTTGAGAAAGTTGATTAGATGTCTAGTGTTTCCTAGAGTCATCCTTGTACTCTCAGGTTCGGGTAGGAAAAGTTTGTATATGGTGTTTCAAACGAATCAGACTGTTGTTAGCATATTAATGCTTGTTTGAGTGGCATATATGAATATTGTTCTCCTGTGCATATATATTATAGCTAAGGTGATTGAACAATTTGTATCAAATTCTTGGCATAGTATGGATAAAAGAAAGATGTTGGACTCTTATGCAAGTGTTTCTGAGCAGGTGCTGATGTTGAAATCAGTTTTAATTTACCCATATTTTTGGGTATGAGATTAATTAGTGATTGATTGTGTTTTATGTTTTGAGTAATCTTGTTTAGTGTAACGAGTTCTTACAGGTTGGTATTAGAGCTTTAGGTTCACTGAGTCTATAGGGACACTAGGAATTAGGGCTAGGATGATGTCTAAGTTAGGAATATGACATGAAAATATGGTGTATACTTCCTAATTTGAGTATTTGGGTGCCCTGGCCAGGTATTCAATTATTGAAGAAAGGTAAGTATGGAACTCTTAATTTGTTATCTTTCTGATTAATCTGATCAAGTAGTCATTTTGAGACAATCTAAAGAGCATAATGAATAAGAAATCATGGTGTGAATATCTCAATCCTACCTTAAAGAAGATGAGAATTTCATCATTATTTATCAAAACTTGAATGTTTGGTAACTATAAGAGAAAGTTACAACACCATGGTATCTTAATTTGAATACAAATAAGAAAAAGAGGAGTTCTTGAAGATGTGATTCATGAAGATAATAAAGTAAAAGACAGATAAGTCTATGCTTATAAAGTGATTCAAGGTATGAAATCCACATAAGATGGAGATAACTCCAATGATAAGTATAAAATGAGAAGATAAATGAGAACAATGACAAAGAAATAAGGTGGAACCTGATTTAATCTCAGACCAACCTATGTGTGTAAGAAAGTGTTAATGAAAAATCAGCATGGCATGTGAAATAAATTAAGAGATGATCCATGTTTGATGAAGAAAATGAAGAATATGATGATTTACTTGTTGATAAGTGGTTGAAAAATATAATAAAATAAGAGAACATACCCAAGTGTGATAAATAGTCATCAAGGAAGGAGTAATGAGATATGTTAATCATGATGATTCCTATGCTAATGGCAAGAAACCCAAAATGAAAAAGGTAAAATGATACATAAGAAGTTGTAACCTGCATAATGAAAATAGAATTGGTTACCTTTTTGCTAGTGACCCTTGAAAAATACTACTATGGTATGGGAAGTGTGTTTCCCTTTGTGTCTTTCCTTTCTAGGGTACAACTTTCAAGTGGATCATTGCCACTTGGTACATGTGGATTCACTGCAAACATGAAGGTGGATCACTTATTATAGTATAAGGTTGCTTGGACTATGGTTCCAAGATCATAAAGTTTGTGATGAGTTTGTTTTTGATCCTTCCAATAATTTGGGAGACTCCTCTTATATGTTTTTAAATTTATTATGTTGGTAAAAGTATATGAGATAAGCATGTGAGTTCCTTATAGCACATGAGGTAGATACCAAGGTAATGAATCCTAGTATCCAAGATGTATCAACAATATGAGATATATGTGAAGGTTGGAGATGTTTATTAAATGAAAATTCCAAGTGTTTCTTTCCCTTTGAGAGAGAAAGAGAGTTTATGATGACCCTCTAAATGTTGTTTGAAAAAAAGTGATTCTATAATGTTGTGTATGGTTCAGTGATAGCTGGACAAGACCACTATCAAGGATAGATGGTTTGTAGGTAAATAGACATGTGATACCTGATGTTTTATGTTTGGTAAGATCTAGTGAGTCTGGCCTCTAAGTGATGTGTGATACAACATATATAATAGTTCAAGATGACAATCAAGTCCCAAAGTTGAAAGTTACTATTAGATTTGTACAGGTGGCACAACAAGTTTCTATGTTCCATATTTGCAAATGTCTTCTTATGTGGGGGGGTTTTTGTGTTGACCCAAGATGAGATATGTATGAATGATGTGACATCACCATGATATGAAAGTAACCATGTGAAGGTAATAGGATGAGGTGCATAGGAAGTACCCATCTTTGTTTACCTTGGATTTCGGGGGCAAAATCCCTGTTAGGGGTTTATAGTTGTAAGGCCCCTAAACTTGCTTAATGAGTTGAATAAACTTAATTATCATAATTGAATACTTATAACCCTAATATAACATTGTTACATGCTTTGAAATCATAAGACAAGCTTAAGTTTCAAATTTGGTCCAATTTGGACACTGTTTGAGCAAGTTATGCAATTTTATGCACATTTTGGACTTTCATGCAATTTACCCAATTGAGAGGTTTTATTTGCAATTTATCACTTGAATTATATTCCTTGGATATTATATCATCATTCTTGAGATTTTTGAGCCATGGGGAGCCTATTTAAACCTTGGTTTGAAGGTGTTTGCTCCAAGGGTATTTTAGGGTTTTCCCCCTTCACGGATGAACTACCTTTAGTAGCTATCAACTAATGAATTTTTTGAATGGCTGGGAAATTCGACAAAGGAAATCTAAGAAGGTATATACACATAATGGTGGATCTACTTGTGTGTGTGCTTGTATATTCTTAATAAATTAAGGCCATGGACACTTGGATATATGCTAGAACTTCAACTTTTTTTTTAATCTTAAAGTGTCATATACTTATCCCCAAGCACCAAAACGAGCCATTTTCTCTCCACCACCTCCCTCCTTCTCGCAGTCTCATTCTACCTCTGTTCATATGCGAATAGTTCTGCCCAAGGAAGAAGAAAGTGGGGATCTTCTTGGAGAAAGGCTCTAAGGTTGAAATTGACTTCATTTTAGGGTTGAAAAAGCTTCCTTCTAGTGATCTTGACCTAAAAGTGTAAGAATTCCCTTATTTCCTGCGTCTATTTCTTTTTTATACTTCCTCCTAGCTTTCTCTAGGTCGGAACATTGCTGTTACATGGTATAAATTGCTCTAAAGCTCTTAAACCCTACCTTTCTTGCTCCTTATGCTTAGGGTTTGCTCATTTGATGAAGAAAGATGCTAGATGGACGAATTCGTAGCTTACTTTTGGATTTTCTACCCTACCTGCTCGAGATTTATTCTGTTTGGGGTGTTATCTTCTCATTATAGGCAAGTTTTATAACTTTCTCCACGTTTATTACTTACCATAAGCTTTCTAGATCATGTTCTTGCTTGAAAATGATGATTCATGCACTAAAAAGCTGTGCTTGACTTGGATTTCGATTTTTATAGTGTTCCCTATTCTGATTTCAGTTCTAGATGAACCTGTGATCATCTGTACATTATTAATAAGGTATAATTTGACTTGGATCCGGTTGGTTTGACAACCTATGGTGCTAAGCACCTATCAAACAATGGTCAATTTTAGGGTTTAAAGCTGATTTCTTCTATAAACCATGACCCGATGATGGTACCATTGCAACAACCCTATGGTGTTGTCTTCATAACAACTCATGGTCATGATCAAGGGTGTCAAATTATGGTGACAACCTATGGTCACCCCCTTAGGTTAGGTTTTGGATCAATTAGAAGTTTAATGATCAACCATTAAGTACCCTACTGATGTTAACATTAGCTTAATATTTGATGTTGATTAATGAATATAGTGTTGATCTAACAACCTGTGGTGACTTAATGGTCACTAATGATGGTGTATCAGGTCTCTAAAAACTATGGTGAGTTAAGCATTGTAGTGTAGCATCAATTAAGCCTTAAACTAATGGTTTCTTGGTTCACTTGATGCAATGGTCAGACCTATATTGTTATAGATGGTTTTAACATATGAAATTGACCCAATGGCCGAGATCTACTATGTATTCCTCCATTAAGGTGAAATGATGGATAATGTAATATGTTAGTCCTACTAATGTTATTTATATGGTTTCCTTTATATGATCAACTTAGGGAGCTTACTTGTTGACAAAGGATGGCTTGTTTTAAACAAACAGTTGATTGTGAGTTTTACCCTACTCTCAATGGAACTTTTTGTGTTGATTATAAAGGGATGTCTAGGGTTAGATGGTGACTCTTTCTAGAGCACAAGTCAAGGACTTCATAGGTGGTTTATCCAAGGTGTTTACCTATGTAAACAACCAATAGTCTTACCTTTTAAACATCCAATGGTTCTGGGTGACATTGTGGTATAGTGATATGGGTTGAATGATGATGGAACAAATGGAGGGTTACCCTTAATAAGGTAGTATTACCTATTCACTCATATGAATAGAATGGATGATAAACATATTGTGTTGATATGTAACCCTAATGACGTATAACTTGTTATACCAAGCTTTAATATAATTGAATGATGGTAATTGGATATAAATAGTCCTTGAATGACTAATACAATCATGAAGTACTCTATTATTGTTGAAACCCTAGTATGCTATAACTTGATAGTTACACCTTGTTTTATGTGTGGGTTCATACTTGAGAATAGTATGGAATGTGATGGTGATGCTTCACCTTATGCATCCATGATCCAATGGGGATCCCGTGAGTTAGGGTTTGGGTATAAGTTCTGATTAGTAACATTGATATAATTTATCATGTTGAACCTAACTCTAATGCAATTAGATAAAGATGAGTATTCATGTTTAACATTCTTGTATGATGGAATGATGGTAGAATAACCTCCTTAACATGATCGTAACTTTAATGTGTTAATTGGTGGTTATCATAGCCACATGGCTGATACTTTCTTATGATGAACATGTGCATTATGAATATGATGAGTTTTAATCTTATATATCCTTACATGTTGATGTAATAAAGGAATGTTTTTAATATTAATATAACCCTGCTATGATTGTTTATGAATATCTCCTAGCTCATTAATGGAAGATTGTGCTGATCTGGTGTATTATGTGTAAGTGATGTTGTAGAGCCTTGTTATAAGGCATGGAAAGATAATGATGATCTTGTACGGAATAGTATGATGGTATTAATGTCCTTTGGGTATGGTTGAACCCTGAATGAGGTGTAATCCTCTTATGTTGATAATGGTTGATACCCTGTGATATTGTGAAAATGATTTATATCTTGTGTTAATATGATGACTAGTGTAGTCTCATGAATGGCAAGTGAATAATACCATGTGATGATGAGATGAGAAATTATGCTTCATACATTTTATATCTTTTCAAGTTTTGATATTTATATGCTTGCTAGAAGTGAATTAGGGTTTGTATGTCCACTTGTTTGATGCAACCTTAATTCACCCAATTGTCATAACTAATCAAGTGTAACTCTAATCATGTAGTGCCCTGTGTCGTAGAACCATGTTCAGTGTCAGAACTTGTTGGATGGTGAAACGAGTATTCCTAAGGAAAACTCAGAGCGCATACTGTTGAGTATGTGGGGGTGGTAGGTTGAGGATATATCCTTGTCATACACAATGCAGATTGTGGAGGTTGGATATGGTCATGCCTCATACATCTGATGTGATTGAAAACGGCTGCGGTCGTGTCTCGGTGATTATAACATGATGTGATTAGAGGACAACTGCGGTTGTACCTCAGTGATTGGGTTTGAATACCCTAGTTTCTAATATCGTGACCTATACCAAGGTCGGACTAGTGGTTATCATCTTGACTATATGTCACTGTGGTGGCAACTTTGACTGATATGTGATTGTCTTTTTACTCGTACTAACCGAGGGGAAGAGATCTTAGGATACTGACACTCCTAGATCTTATACGGAACCAAATAGCCCTTCGTAGGGGTCGGTTGGACTTTGAATGGTACGATTCAAATTTTCCAGGGTATAATAAAATATTTAAGACAATCGGGTAGCATATCTATTTAAGGTTATACACAACACTTCATATTGGATGAAAACCCTTGTTTGCTTTCTTTTCACTGAGATCATGTATAGCACAATAAGAGATAATAGATATGCTTATGTTGTAGTTATGCTCATGTTGTAAACATGCTTATGTTGTTACATATACTGACACTGATGGTTAAGATGTTGTTGCTAGCTATGTTTAATATTGTTGGCTATGTTTTATAACTAGAGATGCATATACTGCTAATCATGCTTAACCATATAGTTGTGCTTACGTTGTTAGCTCTTTTTATGATATTGATATGTTCAACCTATTAGACATGCTAATGTTGTTAGCTATGCTTAAGTGTCTAGACTTATTCTTAATGATAGATATTCTATGTTACTAGACTTGCTCATGATGCTAGATATGCATATGCTACTGAATTGCTTATTTTGTCAACAAGATAAAGGATGATAGTCTGGCTAATGATGATACTTATTATCTGCTCATTTATGTAATTTGTTAATCATCAATGCTACTGAGCTTATTTGTTATATCTTATTAAACTACTTAACTATTTAATTACTTAAAAATTTGGTAATCAATAAAGCTTGTTGAAGGTTATATCTGTTGTTGGGACATGGGTCTCACCCTTGTGGTTTGCCACATTTTTTTAGGTAATCGGTAGTGGCGACAACAGAAATGTGGAAGTAAAGAGGATCTATAATAATGAATCTTTGATAAAGTTGATTAAATGTCTAGTGTGTCTTAGAGTCACCCCTGTACTCTCAGGTCCGGGCATGAAAAGTTTGTATATGGTGTTTCAAATGAATCAGACTTTTATTAGCATATTAATGCTTGTTTGTGTGGCATATATGAATATTGTTCTGTTGTGCATATATATTGTAGCTAAGGTGATAGAATAATTTGTATCAAATTCTTGGCATAGTATGGATAAAGGAAAGATGTTGGACTCTTGTGTAAATGTTTCTGAGCAGGTGCTGACGTTGAAATCGGTTTTAATTTACCCATATTTTTGGGTATGAGATTAATTAGCGATTGATTGTGTTTTATGTTTTGAGTAATCTCATTTAGTGTATCGGGTTCTCACATTTAGGGTGTGGAAGGTCTTCTTTCACTCTTCATCAAAGACAAACAAAGTGCCTTTTATCAATAGTTTGGACAAGGGCTTTGCAATCCTTGAAAAGTCTTTAATAAAACCACGATAATATCCTATATGTCTTAGAAAACTGCAGACAAAAGAGATTGAAGAGGGAGGTGGAAGCTTAGAGATTGCCTCTATTTTACTTTTATCCACCTCTATACTAGTTTCAGACACCTTGTGTCCTAGGACTATTCCTTCTCGTACCATAAAGTGGCACTTCTCCCAGATGAGGACTAACTGCCTCTCTTCACATCTTTTGAGGACCAGGGATAGGTTCTTTAAACAATCTACAAAAGATGACCCATACACAGAGAATTCATCCATGAAGACTTCCATGACCTCTTATATTAGATCAGAAAATATGGCTGACATGCACCTCTGAAAGGTGGTAGGTGTGTTGCACAAACCGAACGACATGTGCCGAAAATCATATGTCCCATACAAACAAGTGAATGTGGTCTTTTCCTGATCTTTTGGATGAATGGGGATCTGATGAAATCTAGAATACCCGTCTAAATAATAGAAATGTGAATGATGTGCCAGCCTCTCCAAAACTTGATCAATAAAGGGAAGGGGGAAATGATCTTTGCATGTTGTTGCATTTAGTAGTCTGTAATCTATGCACATGTGCCAACCAGTCAATGTGTGTGTGGCTAATTCCTTCCATTTGCTATCCTTTAATATTGTCATCCCACCTTTCTTGGAAACCACATGAACTAGACTTACCCAGTTGCTTTCACTTATAGCATAGATAATACCTGCATCCATAAGTTTGATGACTTCCTTGCGTATGACCTCTCACATTTTGTCATTCAACTTTCTTTGACCTTGGACTTGTGGCCTTGTGTCATTGTCGAGGTTGATTCTGCACATGCACACCGTTAGGCTGAGACCTTTGATAGCATCTATAGAGTATCCGAGAGCCTTTTTCTAATGCTTCAGTTCAGATAAAAGTTGTTCTTGCTGATTGGAGGGCAGTTGTGCATTAATGATCACTGGATTTCTCTTTTCTTCGTTGAAAAATTCGTACTTTAGACCTTCCAAAAGTGGCTTGAGTTATGGTAGTGGTTTTAGAACTGAAATGTCTTTTGGTTCACGCTGAAGAGAGACATATCGTACCATTTCAGTAGCACCATAAAACTCTTCTTCCTCATCTGTGGTTGCCAAGTAATCCAAGATTTCTTCAACCTCGGGTTGTCAAATCTAGATGAAGGGTTGTTTAATGGGTGCATCAGAGGATCAACTATAGAATTATGCTCTGCTATTTTTGCGAATAACTGATTGCAACAATCATCAAAGTAACTTGTTTCTGTTGAAGAGTGTCCCCACATGTGATCGAATATGTGGAAATCGATAGATTCGTTCCCAACTCATATTGTGATTGACCCATCAGCCACATCAATCAATGTCCATGCTGTTGAAAGGAAAGGTCATCTAGATATCATTGGACATGTGGGATCTTTAGCTACGTCGATGATGACAATGTCACAAGGGATGAAGAAATTCCCTATCCCGATTGGTACATCCTCCACCACCCCAATTGGTTTAGTATAAGAATTATCTACTAATTGAATTCTCATATTTGATTTAATAATATAGGCGAGGCCCAACTTGGCTGCTAAACTGTACGACATCAGACTAATGTTGGTTCCTAGATCTACAAGACCACATCTTGTCAATGAATCACCAATGAGAAATGGTATAGTAAATGCACCAAGATATTTTTGTTTGGTCGAAATATTCAATTAGTAAAAGGTGGATGCCATTTTTGTAAGGCATATTGTCTCAACTTCTCCCCTCTTCCTCTTCATTGTGATGAGGTCCTTCAAAAACTTGGCATATGTATGCATCTCGTCGATGACGTCAAGGAGAGGAATATCTAGAATTTTCTTAATGGTGTCAAGGAATTTGGTATACCTTTTCTCAAGTTGTACCTTAATGAAGCGATGTGAATAAGGGGCTCTAGTGGGAAATTTGGTCACCTTTAATGACATAATAGAATTTGTGGCTCCATTTGAATTTTTGCATACTTGGGCCTCTTTTAAGTTGTTGATGCTTCCTTCCATGATTGGTACTTTAGGTTGTGCACTAGAAGTAGAACTCTTAGAGCAGAGTGTGGCCATTCTTGTTGTTTTGTTCTTGGGATTTTGTTCGGTGTTAGATGGAAATTGTCCTGATGATCTTCCAATCGATGCAGTACTAGAAGCTAATTGTTGATCGATCATCCAATTGTGAGTTTGAAGATCACTTATTTGAGTATTCACGATGTTCATCTATGTCTACATGTTTTCTAGTATGTTGTTGTTACTCATGATACATTCCCCCATCCTTTTTGTTAAAGATTCCAGACTAGAATTAGACTTTTGATGCTATTGAAAAAGGCTCCCCCTCTGCCCATTGAAGGTTCCCTGTTGTTGTGGCTGAGATATGTTTTGTTGAAATTGGGGTGGCATTCCTCTTCTGACTGTTTTCCCTCTGCCCATTGCTTGAGGATATTGATTGAGTTGAAATGAGTTTTCTACTGTCGAGGTGTTCCCATAAGAGAATCTAGGATGGTCTAGACGTTTATAGTTCACATAAGACACATTATTAATTTGTGTGTCTTCTAATTCATGGGTGTAGATGCAATGATCAATACCATGAATCCCTTCTCCACATGTGATAAACTTTATGAATGCCTCAATAAATCATTTGGAATTGACTTCCTTTAGATTCTAGACGTCAGATGCCATTTTATCAAGTTTGTTTTTCAATTTCTCCAATATCTTAGTGTCTAGGGACTCGTTGCCACGGACATGGTCACTGAAGAACTCCTGTTAAAATCTTGACCTTCTTGAAGAGCTGCCATGTTATTGATTATCTCTTTGGAGTTTTCAGCATCATGTTTCATGAAATTGCTGCCAGCTGCAATGCTTAAAGACGTTCTTGTAATGACCACATTTATGCTTAATTGGTAAACTAGGGTTTACCTAAATGATTACATGCTTGAATAGATTGAACATCGTTTAGACTTCATTAATGATAGTAGCTCAATTGTGATGTTTCAAACCTAAGAAGAAACTCTAATTATGATTTTAGTTTGAAGAATTAGGATTTGATAAATGTAAACCCTAATTAGCAAAAATTAGGGTTTTGATAGTACATGAATATGGAATTTGATCATGATAGCAGTGCGGTAAATAATTTTTCATATTTTATAAGAATTGTGTATTTAATTGAATTATGGATATGATATGTATAACTCAATCGTGCATATTGGAGAAAAATTTTAGAATATTTGGGTGTTCTTTAAATGTGGTTCTCCGTCAAACTATACTTCGACTGAAATGCTGACAGAGTGTTGTTCAACAGTGTAGTATTTGATTTTTATTAATTTACTTATAAATCCAAATGAACTTAAATTTATATTGGAGCTATAAAATTACATTTCAGACATCGTGCTAAATTATCATAATAATTTTAGGATGTTTTACCTCTAAAATAAATGAATTACAATAACTTTTTTATAACAGAAAAATCTGCTGAAATTAGAAAAAGTATAGTGAGGGGTTAATGTGTAAATTACCCAAGCACCTAAATTGCTCTATATGAGCAAGCTAGCGCCCAATTAGATCTCATATTTCATGATACATTCCAAAGAAATGAAATCCTAGAGAGAGATAGGGAGAGTTAGGGTTTGAGAAAAGAAAGTGGTGGAATTGCCGATCTAGGTTTCTCTATCTGAGATATGATGAAATCAAGTAAGTTTAGCTTATTTGCATAGCCTTTCATGGTGAATCTTCTCTAACATGGAAGTTTGCGAATAGATTCATGAATTCAACTGATGTGATTATTTATTGTTATAAATTCATTTATTTAAAATTATTCTTGATGCATGATATTTTAATAAATAGCTTGGAAACCTTAGTTAAATTCATACCAGGGTTTCATATGCATGACTAATTGAAATGAGTTATGTGATTTTTCAAGTTTCTAGTTGAATATCATTTTATATGGATACACATTTTGATTTGTAACACAAAAATCTCTAGCTAAGTTAATTGACATGAAATGCATAAGTTGTTATGGTAATTTAAGAAACTAGAAAAGGCATTTCCCTAGACAGGGATGCCATTGATGTCATGCATGAATACAAGAAATGTTGAATGTAAATGTTTATATCATCAGACATGATATCTGTTTGAACATATGAGAATTATTATGTAACATACTCAATCCCAGGCACATAAGCTTATTCTCCGTTCTTCTATGCCCCTATTTGATTATGTGGATATCCAATCTTTTTCCCCTTTTTAGTTAACTACCTTTCAATATCTATATTTCATTGTGTTAGAGTAGACTAAACCACATTAGGATCTAATGACCCTATTTGACTAATTATGGTTCCTTGGTTATGAAATCAAAAGGATATTGTCGCCATAAATACCTAAATTGGGAATTAATTAGTAATAAGAATAACCAAGATGTATTGACCATAATAATGAATACCAGTATAGACTTGGTATCCTATAAGGACTTACTAAGAGATTATATGTATGGACTTTCAAATTTGATCATGTAATTGAAGTTAAAAGCGATAATTAGGGTTTATAGCACCATGGTAGAAAATAGGACGCTACAAACCCAAGAATATAAATCTAATTCTATAATTGGGTTCATGATGTCATTATTACCTAACCCTCAAAATTTGGGGTCATTTGGATGTCAGATGCACCCTTAAATAGACCCTAGGGGATAATGTGTAATTAAACATAAGGTCTTGAACAAATTTATTGGTCAAACTTTGAACCAAGGTCCAGGGCCAGTTTATTTCTTTTTTCACAGACCATCATCTGGGTCGGGTTAGGAAAAGACCTCATCTTCTACCCCCAAAGTCCCCGCGGGTGCAAGTCTTGTTCAAGCCAACGATGTTCATCCTCGTCGTTCTCTCGCCTCAATAAGCCGATTCTCACGTTTACTTCGCCTTCCACTTCGGATTACACTAATGAACACAATGAGCCCTAATTCTTCCCCTCTCGTAGACTAGAGACAAAACACCCAATATCCCTTCCTTCCCTTCTGATGGACTCCACTCTCATCTCCTCTATGACAAACTGCACAGGCTCACACCTACCTGGAAACTCGCGCATGGTCTTCCTTCACCTTCTACCTCTCTCAATTGATCCTGAGGATTACTGGTTTGGGCCCCGAGCTCCACATTCTTCTCCAGAGAGAAAGCTCAGAGCGTAGTGCCTGGAGCCACCTCAAAGCAATTCCTCTTCAGGTAACCATCTAGGACACTCCTCCGTTCTGTCTGTGTACTCGCCTTGCTCTGTTGTTGCCTGGTTTGCTCAGTCGACAAGGTGCCCCTACCTTCCCCTATTACAGCTGCCGTCTATGTTTTGTTGAAATTTTTGTGTTCGGTCCTACCACACCCCCAAAACGTGAGTGTCTCCATTTTATTATCTATGACTAGACCATGAGACGCCTCCAATTGAGATTGATACGCCCACTGGATCCCCTGGCTAGGTGTTTGGTTTTAGTATGATGAGATGCCATTTGTCTGGTCAGCGATGGTCTTCTATGGCTCATGACACCACCGAACTTCCTCTTGCCTGCTCCTTCACGAACCTTCATTCAAGGTGTTTCCCCACTGACTCATAGCATTACAGGATATGCTCATGAGTTTTCCCCTCGCTTCATCTTCGCCAGGGCCATCTGTGGTCGTTCCCTCCGTGGGGCTCACCTCGACCCTGGCTACCTCAGGACTGGAGCGGTCGTTCTTTAGGTCCAGGGTGGAGAGTCATGTGTAGTGAGCCTTGTGCTCCTTTTCCTGGAGCCTGGATCCAAAGTTGTTGCTTGGGACCTCAGAGTATCGTGTTCACAAGGTTTGCTTGACCCGCAGATCGACTGCTTTCTCAGATTCCCTTCTCGTCTCCTAGCCTTCACAGGACCAGAGCAAAAGCTCTTTGAGTCCGGAGTGATGAGGCAGAGTCAATGAAATGTCTTCCCACTCGTCTAGATGCCTAAATTGAAGAATTATTCCTTGGCCCGAGCTCTGTGGAGCAGTCATGGCGCGGAACACAGGGTTTCAATCCCTGGGATAAAAGTCCAGTTTAGCCCATGGTGGCCAATATATCAATGTCATGCCCATGGGGGCATATTGGTAATTTTAGTCTCATTTGACTTGATTGACCGAAACTTAGTTTCCCCTTTTATTTCTCTATAGTTCACGTGACAGTGAAACCTGATGATTCACAAAATCATACAGGGGTAAATTTGTCATTTCACAATTCAATTTTGTATTTAGCTAGAAATGATTTAAACTTGTAAAATTCTTAAGAAATTAACCGTTTATCCAAATAGGGCATATAGATACAGTTTTGAAATAAGAAAAATACGATTGATTTATTGGGATATGTTTCATTCCCAGATTTGCAACCTACTATAAGGTTGATTTCTAAGAAAAAGATTTAATGCATATTATATTAATCGAATGCACATATATTGTGACTAGGTTGAAACAATCTTGACCCTGAACTTAGGAGGTGTTATTGAATATCTAGGACTGATCATAAGGTATGTACATCTTCTATTTTATTTTGGGCATTATTTGACTAAAACCTACTTTCTTTTAATGAGGCATCTTTTGAACTATTATTCCTTATCAAATCTAAATTCTTGAACATTTACATTTCCTGATGTTGACTCATTATATCCATGTAGCTTTTGGACTACCTTGTTTATATGGGTACTTGTACCCCACTTGCTATGAATGCCTTTTCATGAAAAATGACTGAAATGCTAGTCTTGCCTCTCTATTTAATGCATGCTACATGTTTGACTAGAATTGTAACATCCCTGACCTGGGTTATGAACTAACCCTAGGTGTTTTGACTAAATATGTAATTAAATCCTTGTGATTAACTTTGGGCATGTAATTAAGTTCCCCAGAAACATATATTTCAATTTTTCTCCTTTATATATATAGTTGTAGCATTGTTTTGTAATACAGGGATCTATGTGCAAATTACCCAGTTAAGGGATTAACTTGCAAATTGCACATGTTGAGATGTTACTCTGATGTTGAGACATCATGAGGATGTTTATGATGAAGTTTGAGGGTTTTCCCAAGCTTGAGCACCAAGGTGCAGCTGTGGAAGCAACCCCTGTACTTGAAAACCCTAAATTGGTGTAGAGTGCAATTTACCCAATTTAAGGGGTGCAACTTGTAAAATACATCATCTAAAATATCTTTTATAACTTTTGTCATAATTTAGAGTAGAAATGCAGAAGAGGGCACTTCATTTGAATAATCATATAATAAAGAACACCTTTGTGATTGAATAATCAAGGTGTATGTATAATAGCCCTTTTATGTGTATGCTTTAGTGATGGGTTGATCCTCTTTGCCTTCAATTCTTGATCTTAGAAGGAGTTTGTCCTTAGAAATAAGATGTGGGTACGTGCAAAGAAGAAAGGAAGGACTTAGATGAGAAATGAGGAAAACATATATTCTTATGTTGGAATTTCACCCAATATATATATACCACTTCCTTTGCAAGCAAAGGAACGTTTCTTTCATTCCCTCACTTATTCCCCTTGCTCAAACCGACTAAGGAAGAGCTCTGGAGCATAGGAGAACGACCAGGGAGTTCAAGGTAAGTTTGGATCATCCCTTTTGCTTGAATTCATGGAGGAAACTCGATTTCAAGGTTGAATTCATGGCTAGCTCACCTAGCTTTATCTTTCTAGCCATTCCTTTCCAACTCTTCCTTGGAGAATTCACCTTGGCCGACCTGTGGAGCTCAAAGACACCATTAAAGACCTGAAGCTTGGAAGCTTGGAGCTCAAGGAACAACCTTTAGGCGGGTTTTATAACTCTAAACCTTATGCTTTGATTATACATCTTTTTCTATGCATATAGTTGCTAGTTTTTTTTTCTTCTTCCCTATCTCCCCTTGCATCCTTGCAAGCAAAATCGTGAAGAACTGCTACTTTTCTTGAGGTAGAAGATAAGGGCGTTAATTCCTATGCTTATCTACAGATTTCCACTTTACTAAACGGTCCTAACCAATTGCCCATGCGGTTTGCACAACCGTTTGGTGGGCAAACGGTTTCAGGGTCGCATGGAGGAAAACGGTCTTCAAGACCGTTTGGTCCAGTTGAACAAGCAACGACCGTATGAGAATCCTGTTCCTAATTATGTAGGCGGATCACCCACAAAAATTGAGGGGTTAACTTCAAAGTAATCGTGAGATATAAGCAAATCAATTAGAAAATCCAATTGAATTAAGTTCTGATTTTCAATCTATTTAATTTGCCCTTTTTTGGCAAACGGTCTCAAGACCATTTAAGATGGTTGACCAAGCGTTGACCGTTTGGGATTACTGTTCATAATGATGTTGATGAATGACTCACCAAATTTGATGGCTTAATTCCAAACGAGTCATGAGTTGAAGGCTAATCAATAGGGCAAACCCTAATTGAAATCAGTGCTGAAATCCCAATGAGTTAATTAGAGATTTTGGGTTGATTAGCCCAAACGGTCTCAAGACCATTTGGGGAATCATCCAAACGGTCTCAAGACCGTTTGGGGATCACCCAAGACCGTGTAGAGGTCTGGGGTCAAGTATAGTTGACCAATTGAAGGTCCAAAGGTACCAAACCATATTGCAATTAAGTATTGATGTAATGATTAACTCAATAGATCAAACCTTGATGAAGTTTCACTAGAGTCCAAAGGATGGATGGGCAAACGGTCTCAAGACCATTTGGAACTCATCCAAACGGTCTCAATACCGTTTGGTGTCAACCCAAGACCGTTTGTAGGTCTAGGGTTAAGGTAATTTGATCAATTGAGGGCCCAATTATAGTGGGTTATTGAAATAATCAAATTGCTGATTTGTGACTTAATTAAGGTTCAACCCCTATCAAATCAACTTAGATTTTGATGAATTCTTGGGCAAACGGTCTGAAGACCGTTTGGAGGTCATCCAAACGATCTCAAGACCGTTTGGGCCAAGTTTGGGCCCAATGGGAGGTCAATTGGTAGGATCAACCTTGAATTGATTCACATTGTTGAATATTGATGACCATCCGATTTGAAACTCTAATTGAGATGAACTTAACCCTAATTGGCTTTCAATTGAGGGTTAATTTGGTGTCCAATTGATTGAGGCTCATCCTAATTGACTCAATTTATAAGTGGTTAACATGGCTTTGGCCAATTGAGGGCTTCAACATACTTAATCATAAACATTTGTAACTTTTGAACCATGTTGGAGGTCCAAACGGGTTGAGCCCATTTGGACCAAACGGTCTCAAGACCGTTTGGATTCAAACGGTCTCAAGACCATTTGAGGCCAAATAGTCTCAAGACCGTTCGGGTCCAAACGGTCTCAAGACCGTTTGGGCTCAAACGATCTTAAGGTCGTTTGGACCAATCGATCTCAAGACAAGTTGATCAAACGGTTTCAAACCGCATAAGCTCAAATGGTTTGGAAAGTCAAACCTAGCATACGGTCAACGCACCCAAATAGTTTGGGCAAATGACCTTGAGGTCATACGGTCTTGGAGTCAAACCTAGCAAATGGTCAACGCACCCAAACGGTTTCAAACCGTTTGGTGGTTGAAGGTTGAAACCGTTTGGAGGTTTTCAAGGTTATTTATACATAATCACTTGAAGTTGTATTTGGTTCAATGGTGATCTAATCTAGACCCTAATGGTAACTTAGAACATTAAGGGACTAAGTGATTAATTAATTGACCCATGATGGTGATCATGAGGTAAATTACCAAAATACCCTTGAGGGGTTTAATTGAGTAATACCTTTTTCTAATAAAACCCTAATCACATGTTAATGGTGTTTTGGCTTATGCTAGCCAATGAGGACGTAACCCAACCTGATCTAGAGTGGTGTTATCACCATCTACTAGTAAGAGGAGAGAGAAAGTATCATAAGAGAGAGAAAGTACCCTTTATAGTGGAAACTTAAGTAAAGTACCTTGAGTACACATGAATGTGCATGATTAGGGTATGATCCACCTATGTGAGATCATGGAAACCCTAATTATGATGTTTAGTGAATCTTAATCTTATCTAGGAACTTTAATGATGATGTATCTCATACATAATGATGTTATGAGTTCAATTCGCCATGAGGTGAATAGTAAACCCTAATTCTAGGGTGAGGACATGTATTGTGAATAGTAAACCCTGATTGATGAATATTGGGGAACTTGACTCTTTTAAGAGTTTGAAAGTGTAACTTCTAGAATGAATTGTTTACTGTTATCAGTTGAATTAACCATGCAGGTTGTCATGAGATGATGATCATATCCAGGTATGGATTATGAAACTATATTCATTGAAAGCATGCTTTAGCTTTATGAATAGTGATATATCCTGATGCATTGTCAATGGCAACTTATGGATTAAAATGGGCTGTGAGAGCCATAATTACCATCAAGGTCATGCTTTAGAGATGACTTGTGATGAATGTATTGAGATATGATGATTGATGAGAGTTAGGGTTGTTACATTTAGTATTCTCATTTCATAGCTGTTATGCTAATGTTATTGTTTGAAGAACAATGTATGATGTTAAAAGAATACTGAATGTACCTAACTAATCAAGTGTAATGTAGAGCCCTGATCATAGATCCATCATTGTCAGAGATCAAATGATGGTGAAACAGGTTTTCCTAAGGGAACTCCTGGATCACATACTTTTGAGTATGTGGGGTATATGGATGTGTAGAACCTTACATCCTAGTGTAGGTGTTTGATGTAGATGTGTAATCCATCAATCCTTCACTACAATCCTATACCGTATCAGTGGATGGTAAACATAAAACCTCCTGATGACGAAGAAAGCACAGATATCTGTATCAGTGGAAGATAAACATGAAATCTCTTGATGACGAAGAGAGTACATAATGCCACTGTAACTCTAAAATAGTGAAGGACCAGATTACCCTGGTAAGCTATTATAGTAGAGGCACGAGATGTCCTAAAAGTAATCCTCTTACTAACTGAGGAAGGTGAAGGTCATGAGAATCCGACTCTTTTGATGACCTAGTATGATACCAAGGCACTTAGCAGTGATTGGTTGGAGGATGAGTGGTAAACCTCATCTCCACAGGGCATAAAAGTAATGTTTGAAAAACATAATCCACAGCGTAGCACACCTGTTAGAGATAACTATGAGTTGATTGATTTATGTCACACTGTATAGTGCAAATGTCTTCATGTTTCATAACTGTTGAACTCATGCTTACTATTAAATCTGATGTTGAATACTTTGAAGCTTTTACTGCTTAAGTTATTCTTTGAGGTACTATAATAAAGCTTCTGGCGGAGAGTTATAACTCTCTCTGGGACAATTATGTAAAATTGTCTCACCCCGTAGACTTCAACTTTTTAGGTGGACGTCGAAGACGGAGGAACATGTCTACAGGTGACCAGTTCCAGCAGCAGCAGCACCAGGAGTAGCAGTAAAATCTCAGGTGGAGATTTAGCCTTCCATGTGGTGTAGTTAGAGTCAGTCCTATGTGTCCTCTGTACTCTCAGGTCTTGGAGTCTTTTGGTCTGAGATTTTGGTTATGAGTTCTTGAGATTTTGTATCATGTTGTATATAATTACTCAAGAAGTAATTATCTGAGATGTAAATAGTTTATCTCCTTTTATGAAGGAAGTTTTATGGTTTCAATGCTTTATCTCAAGAAGTTTTAATTTCCACTGATTTTTGGTATTCCGCTGCTAATCGAATCACTTCCGCTACGTTTAAATCGTGTTTATATCGTGGTTTGGAGATCAGAGCCCACAATTAAGTGGTATCAGAGCTCTAGGTTCGCTGAGTCTATAGAGGCATATGATTTAGGATGTCGAGTCTATCCTTAGTATCTCTTCCTTATCTAATAGAATCTTCTGCTCCTCAGGAGAAGAAGATACATAAGGATGGCAGAGCCACATGATGAGTACGTGGCAGAGAGTAGTGCTAGTGCACCTCGAGGCGGTGCAAGGGTTCCAGAAATAGAACAGCCTGCACCTGAACCAGCCCAGTTTGACCCAGCTGATATGGGTAACCCAGCGGTTCAGACGATGTTTGGGAAGTTTATGACTGCCATGACACACATAACTGACAAGATGCCCATGCCTGCACCTAGGGCACCTGCCCAGCCTGAAGGACAAGGTATCGGTAAGACGTTCGAGCGACTTCGTCGTGTCGGAGCTACTGAGTACTTTGGGACTGCCGACCCCGCAGATGCTGATCTGTGGTTAACAGAGTTGGAGAAGGCTTTCAGGATTCTTAATATCCCGGAGGCTGAGAAGGTTAGACATGCTTTCTATCTTCTCAAAGGCAGTACTGGTCACTGGTGGAACATGGAAGAGCAGAAGAGACCTGGGATAGAGTTCTCGTGGGAAGAGTTTCGTCGGGAATTTATCAATAGATATTTTCCAAAGACCTTCCTAGATGAGAAGATCTATCAGTTTGAGAGATTGAGGTAGGGCATGATGAACATTAGCGAATATGAAGCTAAATTCATGGAGTTACTGCGGTTCTGTCCGCACATGGCTGCCACAGAAGAGGAAAGAATCAGGAGTTTCGAGAAGGGTTTGAATGCTGATATATCAACCCCTGTGTCTGCCTTAGAAAACCGAGAGAGATTCTCTACCTTCATTGAGTCAGTCCGAAGGATAGAGAGATCTGTGGTTGAGAAGAGGCAAACCCAGAAAAGATATCCACAGTTCCAGGGTTCTTCATCTAGGGATTTCAAGAAACCAAGATTCTCTGCACCTAACCCTCCACCACCCAGATCAAGTTCCCAAACTCAGTGGTCACCAAGTAGAGGCAGGGGACGAAGCCTACCTCAACAAGAGACTCACAGTTCTGCATCAATGTCAGTTACTGGACCACCAAGACCACAACAACTGGAAAGAAGTTGATACAACTGTGGGAAGGTGGGACACTTGATGAAGGACTGCCGATCTAGGCCTATCAGTGTGACACAACCTCAGAGGCAGAGTCAACAAGGATCTCAGAGAAGGAAATCTCAAGGAGCAGCTCGAGGACGTGGACAAGCGTCTCAAGCTGGATCATCAACACCACCTCAACACCAGGCGACAGCAAGGTTCTATGCTATGAACCCACCTGAAGCAATGGTCAATCCACGGGTAGTGGTAGGTCAGATGGAACTTTTATATTCTGATATGTCTACATCCTGTGTTGTATCTGTTCTGATTGACCCGGGTGCTACGCACTCTTTTATCACTCGGAGAGTGATTCGTAACTGCAATATGACGGTTAGTCATAGGGCAGATAGTTTGTTGTTGGAGACTCCGTTGAGTGGGTCTGCCGTTTTGCAGGAGGTATGTTCTCCCTGCATCCTCTTCTTTTTTGACCATCGCATTCAAGTGGACCTTATACCACTTGATATGCAAGGATTTGATATAATCCTCGGGATGGATACCTTAGAAAGGTATAGAGTTGTCTTGGATTGTGAATCCAAGTTGGCTGTGTTTGCTGATGAAGGCAACACATGGATCTTTCAAGGTGAAAGAAAGATTTTGCCCACCTGTCTTGTATCAGCTATGGTTGCTGATAAGCTGTTGAGGCAAGGATGTTATACATTCCTGGCCCATGTGGTAGATGTTACCAAGGAAAGTTCCAATCCTGCTGAAGTTCCCATAGTCAGGGAATTCAAGGATGTGTTTCCTGAAGAACTTCCTGGTATACCACCACCTCGGGAGATTGATTTTGAGATCAATTTGGTCCCAGATACGAAACCCATAGCCCAGACACCGTATAGGATGGTGCCTGCCGAGATGGCAGAACTCAAGAAATAGCTTCAAGAGTTACTTGAGAAGGGTTTTATCTGACCGAGCACTTCACCTTGGGGTGCTCCGGTCTTGTTTGTTAAAAAGAAAGATGGGTCAATGCGGTTGTGCATTGACTACAGACAACTTAATAAAGTAACAATAAAGAACAAGTACCCTCTGCCGAGGATTGATGATCTTTTTGACCAGTTGCGTGGTGCAACAGTCTTCTCAAAGATAGATTTGAGATTTGGATATCATCAACTCCGTATTAAGGATAGTGACATATCC
The DNA here is from genome assembly GCA_963693085.1 of Alisma plantago-aquatica. Classification (NCBI taxonomy): domain Eukaryota; kingdom Viridiplantae; phylum Streptophyta; class Magnoliopsida; order Alismatales; family Alismataceae; genus Alisma; species Alisma plantago-aquatica. The sequence goes on along the minus strand of OY856409.1, from coordinate 1,898,486,742 downwards.
AAGTCTGCTTTTAGGACAAGATATGGTCACTATGAGTTCACGGTTATGTCGTTTGGACTAACCAATGCACCAGCTGCATTCATGGAACTCATGAATAGAGTTTTTCGACCCTTCCTTGATTAGTGTGTTGTCGTTTTCATAGATGACATTCTGATCTATATTAAGGATGCTCAGCAGCATGAGCAGCATCTTCGCCAAGCTTTGACCTTGCTAAGAGAACACAAGCTGTATGCTAAGTTTAGCAAGTGTGAGTTCTGGCTGCCGGAGGTATCTTTTCTTGGACATGTGATATCTGCATCGGGAATTCGTGTTGACCCTACAAAGGTAGAATCTGTTCTACAGTGGGAACAACCGAAGACGCCGACAGAGATTCGAAGCTTCTTGGGGTTAGCATGCTATTATCGAAGGTTCATTAAGAATTTCAGTTCCATAGCCTTACCCTTGACTAAGTTGACCCGGAAAGATGTTCCTTTTGTTTGGAGTGATAAGTGTCAGCAATCTTTCCAACTGTTGAAGGAGAAGTTGACAAGTGCACCCATACTTGTGCTACCTGAGCAAGGCAAAGGATATATAGTTTTCTGTGATGCTTCTAAGAATGGACTAGGGTGTGTGTTGATGCAGGATAAACAAGTAATTTCTTTTGCTTCTCAACAGCTTAAAAAACACGAAGAGAATTATCCGACACACGATCTGGAGTTAGCTGCTGTAGTTCATGCCCTGAAGATCTGGAGACATTATCTTTATGGAGAGACGTTTCAGATTTTCACTGACCATAAAAACCTTAAGTACATCTTCTCTCAGCATGAGCTCAATATGAGACAACGCCGCTGGATGGAATTAATCAAGGACTACGATTGTACGATTGATTACCATCCGGGGAAGGCTAATGTGGTTGTTGATGCCTTGAGTAGGAAATCAGCAACATCAACCATGGAAAGGGCACAACTAAACTCTTTAGTATGCTCTAGAAGGGATATGCTTATCGCGTTGAGGCAAGACAATGTACAATTGAAGGTGTCATTGTTAGTCGGGTTGATGGCTGAGATGCATATTAAACCTACCCTAAGAGAGCAGATTAAGGAGGCACAACATGTTGATGTTGTAGTTCAGCAGATTAGATCGGAGTATGGAAATGAGAAGCGAGATAGTTTCCATGATTCAGATGATCATGTAGCATGTTATCATGGGAGGATGATAGTGCCGGATGTGGACAACTTGAGGAAGTTAGTCCTGGAAGAAGCTCATTCTTTGATGTATGCCATGCATCCAGGGAGCACCAAGATGTATCGAAACTTGAAAGATATGTATTGGTGGCCTGGAATGAAGAAGGATATTGCAGAGTTTGTTCTAAGGTGTCCTGTGTGTCAACAAGTTAAAGCTGAACACCAGAAGCCTGCAGGAACAATGCAACCTTTACCCATACCACAGTGGAAGTAGGACCATGTTACCATGGACTTTGTTGTTGGCCTACCCAGGACAAGCAAAGGACATGATTCCATTTGGGTAGTTGTAGATAGGTTGACTAAGACAACACATTTCTTACCTGTCAAAACAACCTATTCTGCTGAAAGGTTATCACAGTTGTATGTTCAAGAGATAGTGCGTTTGCACGGAATTCCTGTCACTATAGTTTCTGACAGAGGTCCCCAGTTTACAAGTCGTTTTTGGGAACGACTTCATAATGCTTTAGGCACCCAGTTAAGGTTTAGTACGGCCTTTCATCCACAGACTGATGGACAGTCGGAAAGGACCATACAGACCTTGGAAGACCTGTTGAGAACATGTGTTCTCCAGTTTACCGGAAGTTGGGATCTACACCTAAGCTTGATAGAGTTTGCCTATAACAATAGCTATAAGCATAGTATTGATATGGCACCTTATGAAGCCTTGTATGGTAGACGTTGTAGATCACCCTTGTGTTGGTATGAGACTGGTGAGCATTAGTTGTTAGGACCTGATCTTGTGCAGCAAACTACAGAAAAGATTAAGGTAATACATCAACAGATTAAGACTGCACAAGATAGGCAGAAATCTTATGCTGACAAGCGTCGTAGACCCTTAGAGTTCGAGGTTGGAGACAAAGTGTATCTCAAGGTCTCGCCTTGGAAAGGAGTCCTTCATTTTGGAAAGAAAGGGAAGTTAGCTCCTAGATTTATGGGGCCTTATCCAATCATTGAACGGATTGGAAAAGTAGCCTATAAACTAGAGCTGCCACCAGAGTTACAGAGGTTACATCCTGTGTTTCACATTTCTATGCTAAAGAAATGTCACCCAGACACTGAGTCAATTCTACAACCTATGGAGGTAGAATTGAATGATGATATATCTTATGAGGAAGGACCCGTGTCAATCCTTGATAATAGTATTAAAAAGTTAAAGAAGAAAGATTTAAGCCTTGTGAAAGTTCTCTGGAACCACCGTGGTGTTGAAGAAGCCACTTGGGAACTAGAGGATGAGATGAGAAGGAAATACCCTGCCCTTTTCTCTAAATACGTTTTATCGATTTCGGGGACAAAATCCTTGTAAGGGGTGGATAATTTGTAACATCCCTTACCTGGGTTATGAACTAACCCTAGGTGTTTTGACTAAATATGTAATTAAATCCTTGTGATTAACTTTGGGCATGTAATTAAGTTCCTCAGAAACATATATTTCAATTTTGCTCCTTTATATATATAGTTGTAGCATTGTTTTGTAATACAGGGATCTATGTGCAAATTACACAGTTAAGGGATTAACTTGCAAATTTCACATGTTGAGATGTTCCTCTGATGTTGAGACATCATGAGGATGTTTATGATGAAGTTTGAGGGTTTTCCCAAGCTTGAGCACCAAGGTGCAACTGTGGAAGCAACCCCTGTACTTGAAAACCCTAAATTGGTGTAGAGTGCAATTTACCCAATTTAAGGGGTGCAACTTGTAAAATACATAATCTAAAATATCTTTTATAACTTTTGTCATAATTTAGAGTAGAAATGATGAAGAGGGCACTTCATTTGAATAATCATATAATAAAGAACACCTTTGTGATTGAATAATCAAGGTGTATGTATAATAGCCCTTTTATGTGTATGCTTTAGTGATGGGTTGATCCTCTTTGCCTTCAATTCTTGATCTTAGAAGGAGTTTGTCCTTAGAAATAAGATGTGGGGACGTGCAAAGAAGAAAGGAAGGACTTAGATGAGAAATGAGGAAAACATATATTCTTATGTTGGAATTTCACCCAAAATATATATACCACTTCCTTTGCAAGCAAAGGAACGTTTCTTTCATTCCCTCACTTATCCCCCTTGCTCAAACCGACTAAGGCAGAGCTCTGGAGCATAGGAGAATGACCAGGGAGTTCAAGGTAAGTTTGGATCATCCCTTTTGCTTGAATTCATGGAGGAAACTCGATTTCAAGGTTGAATTCATGGCTAGCTCACCTAGCTTTATCTTTCTAGCCATTCCTTTCCAACTCTTCCTTGGAGAATTCACCTTGGCCGACCTGTGGAGCTCAAAGACGCCATTAAAGACCTGAATCTTGGAAGCTTGGAGCTCAAGGAACAACCTTTAGGCGGGTTTTATAACTCTAAACCTTATGCTTTGATTATACATCTTTTTCTATGCATATAGTTGCTAGTTTTTTTTTCTTCTTCCCTATCTCCCCTTGCATCCTTGCAAGCAAAATCGTGAAGAACTGCTACTGTTCTTGAGGTAGAATATAAGGGCGTTAATTCCTATGTTTATCTACAGATTTCCACTTTACTAAACGGTCCTAACCAATTGCCCATGCGGTTTGCACAACCGTTTGGTGGGCAAACGGTTTCAGGGTCGCATGGAGGCAAACTGTCTTCAAGACCGTTTGTTCCAGTTGACCAAGCGACGACCGTATGAGAATCCTGTTCCTAATTATGTAGGCTGATCACCCACAAAAATTGAGGGATTAACTCCAAAGGAATCGTGAGATATAAGCAATTCAATTAGCAAATCCAATTGAATTAAGTTCTGATTTTCAATCTATTTAATTTTCCCTTTTTGGGCAAACGGTCTCAAGACCATTTAAGATGGTTGACCAAGCGTTGACCGTTTGGGATTACTGTTCATAATGATGTTGATTAATGACTCACCAAATTTTATGGCTTAATTCCAAACGAGTCATGAGTTGAAGGCTAATCAATAGGGCAAACCCTAATTGAAATCAGTGCTGAAATCCCAATGAGTTAATTAGAGATTTTGGGTTGATTAGCCCAAAGGTCTCAAGACCGTTTGGGGAATCATCCAAACGGTCTCAAGACCGTTTGGGGATCACCCAAGACCGTTTAGAGGTTTGGGGTCAAGTATAGTTGACCAATTGAAGGTCCAAAGGTACCAAACCATATTGCAATTAAGTATTGATGTAATGATTAACTCAATAGATCAAACCTTGATGAATTTTCACTAGAGTCCAAAGGATGGATGGGAAAACGGTCTCAAGACCGTTTGGAACTCATCCAAATGGTCTCAAGACCTTTTGGACTCAAGACCGTTTGGTGTCAACCCAAGACCGTTTGGAGGTCTAGGGTTAAGGTAATTTGATCAATTGAGGGCCCAATTATAGTGGGTTATTGAAATAATCAAATTGCTGATTTGTGACTTAATTAAGGTTCAACCCCTATCAAATCAACTTATATTTTTATGAATTCTTGGGCAAACGGTCTCAAGACCGTTTGGTGGTCATCCAAATGATCTCAAGACCGTTTGGGTCAAGTTTGGGCCCAATTGGAGGTCAATTGATAGGATCAACTTTGAATTGATTCACATTGTTGAATATTGATGACCATCCGATTTGAAACTCTAATTGAGATGAACTTAACCCTAATTGGCTTTCAATTGAGGGTTTATTTAGTGTCCAATTGATTGAGGCTCATCCTAATTGACTCAATTTATAAGTGGTTAACATGGCTTTGGCCAATTGAGGGCTTCAACATACTTAATCATAAACATTTGTAACTTTTGAACCATGTTGGAGGTCCAAACGGTTTGAGCCCATTTGGACCAAACGGTCTCAAGACCGTTTGGATTCAAACGGTCTCAAGACCATTTGAGGCCAAACGGTCTCAAGACCATTTGGGTCCAAACGGTCTCAAGACCGTTTGGGCTCAAACGATCTTAAGGTCGTTTGGACCAATCGATCTCAAGACAAGTTGATCAAACGGTTTCAAACCGCATAAGCTCAAACGGTTTGGAAAGTCAAACCTAGCATACGGTCAACGCACCCAAACGGTTTGGGCAAACGAACTTGAGGTCATACGGTCTTGGAGTCAAACCTATCAAATGGTCAACGCACCCAAACGGTTTCAAACCGTTTGGTGGTTGAAGGTTGAAACCGTTTGGAGGTTTTCAAGGTTATTTATACATAATCACTTGAAGTTGTATTTGGTTCAATGGTGATCTAATCTAAACCCTAATGGTAACTTAGAACATTAAGGGACTAAGTGATTAATGAATTGACCCATGATGGTGATCATGAGGTAAATTACCAAAATACCCTTGAGGGGTTTAATTGAGTAATACCTTTTTCTAATAAAACCCTAATCACATGTTAATGGTGTTTTGGCTTATGCTAGCCAATGAGGACGTAACCCAACCTGATCTAGAGTGGTGTTATCACCATCTACTAGTAAGAGGAGAGAGAAAGTATCATAAGAGAGAGAAAGTACCCTTTATAGTGGAAACTTAAGTAAAGTACCTTCAGTACACATGAATGTGCATGATTAGGGTATGATCCACCTATGTGAGATCATGGAAACCCTAATTATGATGTTTAGTGAATCTTAATCTTATCTAGGAACTTTAATGATGATGTATCTCATACATAATGATGTTATGAGTTCAATTCGCCATGAGGTGAATAGTAAACCCTAATTCTAGGGTGAGGACATGTATTGTGAATAGTAAACCCTGATTGATGAATATTGGGGAACTTGACTCTTCTAAGAGTTTGAAAGTGTAACTTCTAGAATGAATTGTTTACTGTTATCAGTTGAATTAACCATGCAGGTTGTCATGAGATGATGATCATATCCAGGTATGGATTATGAAACTATATTCATTGAAAGCATGCTTTAGCTTTATGAATAGTGATATATCCTAATGCATTGTCAATGGCAACTTATGGATTAAAATGGGCTGTGAGAGCCATAATTACCATCAAGGTCATGCTTTAGAGATGACTTGTGATGAATGTATTGAGATATGATGATTGATGAGAGTTAGGGTTGTTACATTTAGTATTCTCATTTCATAGCTGTTATGCTAATGTTATTGTTTGAAGAACAATGTATGATGTTAAAAGAATACTGAATGTACCTAACTAATCAAGTGTAATGTAGAGCCCTGATCATAGATCCATCATTGTCAGAGATCAAATGATGGTGAAACAGGTTTTCCTAAGGGAACTCCTGGATCACATACTTTTGAGTATGTGGGGTATATGGATGTGTAGAACCTTACATCCTAGTGTAGGCGTTTGATGTAGATGTGTAATCCATCAATCCTTCACTACAATCCTATACCGTATCAGTGGATGGTAAACATAAAACCTCATGATGACGAAGAAAGCACATATATCCATATCAGTGGAAGATAAACATGAAATATCCTGATGACAAAGAGAGTACAAAACGCCACTATAACTCTAAAATAGCGAAGGACCAGATTACCCTGGTAAGCTATTATAGTAGAGGCACGAGATGTCCTACAAGTAATCCTCTTACTGACTGAGGAAGGTGAAGGTCATGAGAATCTGACTCTTGCGATGACCTAGTATGATACCAAGGCACTTAGCAGTGATTGGTTGGAGGATGAGTGGTAAACCTCATCTCCACAGGGCATAAAAGTAATGTTTGAAAAACATAATCCACAGCGTAGCACACCTGTTAGAGATAACTACGAGTTGATTGATTTATGTCACACTGTATAGTGCAAATATCTTCATGTTTCATAACTGTTGAACTCATGCTTACTATTAAATCTGATGTTGAATACTTTGAAGCTTTTACTGCTTAAGTTATTCTTTGAGGTACTATAATAAAGCTTCTGGCGGAGAGTTATAACTCTCGCTGGGACAATTATGTAAAATTGTCTCACCCCGTAGACTTCAACTTTTTAGGTGGAAGTCAAAGATGGAGGAACAGGTCTACAGGTGACCAGTCCCAGCAGCAGCAGCACCAAGAGTAGTAGTAAAATCTCAGGTGGAGATTTAGCCTGCCATGTGGTGTAGTTAGAGTCAGTCCTATGTGTCCTCTGTACTCTCAGGTCTTGGAGTCTTTTGGTCTGAGATTTTGGTTATGAGTTCTTGAGATTTTGTATCATGTTGTATATAATTACTCAAGAAGTAATTATCTGAGATGTAAACAGTTTATCTCCGTTTATGAAGGAAGTTTTATGGTTTCAATGCTTTATCTCAAGAAGTTTTAATTTCCGCTGATTTTTGGTATTCCGCTGCTAATCAAATCGCTTCCGCTACGTTTAAATCGTGTTTATATCGTGGTTTGGAGATCAGAGCCCACAAGAATATCTAGAATAGTGGTACTTATGTACAACCATACTTATGTAGGGCATGTGTTTCTGCCCGGGATGTGCGTTTCACCCTTATTTATTTCTAGGCCACGATCCTATGGTGTTATGGCCCTATTTTAGGTATATTTAGTCTACATTGTTATGCATGTAAATGTTTATTGTTCAAATATGAATCTGTGGATGATTGTTATGGCAAGACACTTTTATTATCATGCTTGTAATCTGAATTTAATATGCCTCATTTCTTTTGCTTCATTTCTTTTGTTATATTCCTTTTGAACTTACCTAATTGCAAATAGCCCCCTTCTTGTGGGAACATCTCTTTTTGCACTTTTACCCCAATATAATGCCCAAAGTTTATTATGTGTACATACTAAGCCTTTGCTGACCTCTATGTTGCTTCCTATGTTCTGGGTGATGTCCCCTTCCACCCAGGTTTAGGTACATTGGAAGACAAGAGCTCGAAAACATCACCAACATGACATGAACTTAAGGATAGCTTGGAATGGCTGGGTTACCCTCTGTTACTGGCTTTAGTTGTACTTAGTTCAAGTTTTTATAAAATCACCTATTATGGTGAGGAACAATTGTATAAATGAATCATATAGTGACTTTGTAATAGTTTTGTTTCTACTACTTATTCATTATCATGCTCTGTAATGTACCATTTGAGAAATGAATGAAATTCCTCCTTTCCTTCTTACCCTTCTGGTATGTTTGGGATTGGATGGACTTATTCTTCAATTTCAGTGAAGAGTGGATCCCCTATCAGGTCTCACTCTTTACAAAATGGTATCAGAGCCTAAGCAGTCGGTAACTTGACTATTTCAAGTTATCCTAGGATGACCCTTAATTATGTAGGTGTTCCTTAGAGGTTATTGGAAAACTAATTACCTAGTAGTAGAATACCAATTAGGGTTTTCAAACCCTAATTATTTTGGGTACTTACACTCCTCAACCCACCTATATGGACGGGAGTTAGTCTCTAGTAACCCCTAACACCCATGCCCTCTTTACCAGGGTGGGATGAAGCCACACATAATTGACTCTTGTAGTGTTGGTACATATCGATTGATTTGAATAGTCATAGATAGGCATATTCTTGTTCTCATCTTAAATCCCTTTACCTTTGTTGTTCTCTAGCACACCTTAAATACCCTACTATGGTGGTGTTGGGAACACATGAGTTAAAAAAAAAACTGATGTAAATCTTAGGAATTTAGATGATTCCCTTGTTACTAAGTGATGGCATGAACGAGCTTAATTATTGTTAGGCATGCCTTGCCTTCAATGTGAAGAATCACAACATAGGTATGTCCCAAGACCACTTATCTAAAGTTTAGATACCATGTTGGATTAGCTTTTATGCCTCATACATGAGGTTTAGTGGGTGGAAGCTATTAAGTTTTGTATAATATTCTTAGGAGTTTGCCTCTCTCACCTCCTTGCTGCAATTAGATTACCCAGTGAATGATGTTATTGGCAAATTTACTATATAGTTCATCTTGTCTTGTGACAGGACTATGGTTGTAAATCATCAAGTGTAGAAGGAACACATATACCTTACTATAATTATTGGATGATCATATGAGTCCCTTAGGTCTTGCAATGAGGTTGTGTCAATTATTCTTAAGAGTGACATGGGGAATGGCGGATGTCTTACCTCATTAAGGTTTGATAAATTTGACCACATGTAATAGGAAACCCTTCTCTCTTCCATGTAAAAACATAGTTGAGGTGTAATCAAATGTACTAACTTAAGGAAGGACCATGATTAACAATAGTTAGAATAAGTAAAACCTAGACAACTCCTAGTATTAATGTCAAACATATGTAGAGGCTACCAAACTGAGAATTTTAGATGAGCCTTGCTAATCATACCATCATAAAAATTACCTCGACAATTAATATATATTTTAAGATTTTATCTTGAGTTATCCTTAACAGATGTATTTATTCATATGTAGGTAAAAGTAAAATTTCACTTCAAAGATCAAATTAATATTGTATACCCCAAACTGTTAATAATTAAATGGTAAGGATGACTATATAGTATAGGCTAGGGTTAACATACTCAGTATGGTGGAATTTCTGAGCTTTTCCCATGTGACCCTTTTAGATAATAAGATGTTAATGATGTTTATGATGTTAATGAGGAGTAGGTGATGATGTAGATGATATTAATGATGATGATGATGATGATGATGATGATGATGATGAGTAGATGAGAAGATGGTGACCATGATGATGTGGATGATGAGGACGATGACGCTGACGATAATGATGATGTTAATGTTTATAAGGAAATTCTCCTTAGTGGTAATAATGATAGGAATCATGGTGCTTGAGGATTGATGTTTATACACAAAAGTAGTTCACCAATTTAGCGGTCACAATTTGAATGATTCTATTGGGAAAATTGTAAATGAAGATTGGTTATTCATGCTTAAGTGATGGAAGATGAGGATCTGTAGAACAAACTAGCACTTAGGTCTAACAGTGGATGGATTTTGGGGACGAAATCCTCTTTAAGGGGTGGAGTGTTGTAACATACTCAATCCCAGACACATAAGCTTATTATCCATGCTTCTAGGCCCCTATTTGATTATGTGGATATCCAATCTTTTTCCCCTTTTCAGTTAACTACCTTTCAATATCTATATTTCATTGTGTTAGAGTAGACTGAACCACATTAGGATCTGATGACCCTATTTGACTAATTATGGTTCCTTGGTTATGAAATCAAAAAGATTTTTTCGCCATAAATACCTAAATTGGGAATTAATTAGTAATAATACTAACCTAGATGTATTGACCATAATAATGAACACCAGTATAGACTTGGTATCCTATAAGGAATTACTAAGAGATTATAGGTATGAACTTTCAAATTTGATCATGTAATTGAAGTTAAAAGCCCTAATTAGGGTTTATAGCACCATGGTAGAAAATAGGACCCTACAAAACCAAGAATCTAAATCTAATACTATAATTGGATTCCTCATGTCATTATTACCTAACCCTCAAAATTTGGGGTCATTTGGATGTCAGATGCACCCTTAAATAGACCCTAGGGGATAATGTGTAATTAAACATAAGGTCTTGAACAAATTTATTGGTCACACTTTAAACCAAGGTCCAAGGCCAGTTTATTTCTTTTGTCATGGACCATCATCTGGGTCGGGTTATGGAGAGACCTCATATTCTACCCCCAAAGTTCCCACGGGTGCAAGTTTGGTTCAAGACAATGATGTTCATGCTCATTGTTCCCTCGCCTCAATCAGTCATTTCTCGCGTTTACTTCACCTTCCACTTCAGATTACACTAACGAACACAATGAGCCCTAATTCTTCCCCTCTTATGGCCTAGAGACAAAACACCCAATATCCCTTCATTCCCTTCTGATGGACTCCCCTCTCATCTCCTCTATGACAAACTGCACGGGCTCACACCTACCCGAAAACTCATGCATGGTCTTCCTTCACCTTCTACCTCTCTCAATTGCTCCTGAGGATTACTGGTTTGGACCCCGAGCTCCACCTTCTTCTCCGGTGAGAAAGCTTGGAGCGCAGCGCCTGGAGCCACCTCGAAGCAATTCCTCTTTAGGTAACCATCTAGGTCACTCCTCCATTCTGTCTGTGTACTCGCCTTGCTATGTTGCCTGGTTTGCTCGGTCGACAAGGCGCCCCTACCTTCCTCTATTACGACCGCCGTCTGTGTTTCATTGAAATTTTTGTGTTCGGTCCTACCACACCCCAACATGCAAGTGTCTCTGTTTTATCAGCTACGACTGGACCATGATATGCCTCCAATTGAGATTGATACGCATGATGGATCCCCTGGCTGGGTGTTTGGTTTTAGCACGACGAGATGTCATTTGTCTGGTCAGTGATGGTCTTCTATGGCTCCTGACACCGCTGACCTTCCTCTTGCCTGCTCCTTCACAAACCTTCATTCGAGGTGTTTCCCTACTGACTCATAGCATTGCAGGATATGCTTGTGAGTTTTCCCCTCACTTCATCTTCGCCAGGGCCATCTGTGGTCGTTCCCTCTGTGGGTCTCACCTCGACCCTGGCTACCTCAGGACCAGAGTGGTCGTTCTCCAGGTCCAGGGTGGAGAGTCACGTGTAGTGAACCTTGTGCTCCTTTTCCTGGAGCCTGGATCCAAAGATGTTGCTTGGGACCTTAGAGTATCGTGTTCACAGGGTTTACTTGACCCACAGATCGACTGCTTTCTCAGATTCCCTTCTCTTCTCCTAGCCTTCACAAGACCCTAACAAAAGCTCTTTGAGTCCGGAGTGATGAGGCAGAGTCAATGGAATGTCTTCCCACTCGTCTAGATGCCTAAATCGAAGAATCATTCCTTGGCCCGAGCTTTGTGGAGCAGTCATGGTGTTGAACACATGGTTTCAATCCCTGGAATAAAAGTCCAGTTCAGCCCATGGTGGCCAATATATCAATGCCACGCCCATGGGGGCATATTGGTAATTTTAGTCTCGTTTGACTTGATTGACCAAAACTTAGTTTCCCTTTTTATTTCTCTATAGTTCACGTGACAGTGAACCCTGGTGATTCACATAATCATTCAAGGGTAAATTTGTCATTTCACAATTCAATTTTGTATTTAGCTAGAAATGATTTAAACTTGTAAAATTCTTAAGAAATTAATCGTTTATCCAAATAGGGCATATATATACATTTTTTAAATCAGAAAAATACGACTGATTTATTGGGACATGTTTCATGCCCAGATTTGCAACCTACTATAGGGTCGATTTCTAAGCAAAAGATTTAATGCATATTATATTAATCGAATGCACATATATTGTGATTAGGTTGAGACAACCCTGACCCTGAACTTAGGAGGTGTTATTGAATATCTAGGACTGATCACAAGGTATGTATATCTTCTATTTTATTTTGGGCATTATTTGACTAAAACCTACTTTCTTTTAATGAGGCATCTTTTGAACTGTTATTCCTTATCAAATCTAAATTCTTGAACATTTACATTTCCTGATGTTGACTCATTATATCCATGTAGCTTTTGGACTACCTTGTTTATATGGGTACTTGTAACCCACTTTCTATGAATGCCTTTTCATGAAAAATGACTGAAATGCTAGTCTTGCCTCTCTATTTAATGCATGCTACATGTTTGACTAGAATATCTAGAATAGCGGTACTTATGTACACCCATACTTATATAGGGCGTGCGTTTCTGCCCGGGGTGTGTGTTTCCACCGTTATTTATTTCTAGGCCATGATCCTATGGTGTTATGGCCCTGTTTTTGGTATATTTAGTCTACATTGTTATGCATGTAAATGTTTATTGTTCAAATATGAATATGTGGATGATTGTTATGGCAAGACACTTTTATTATCATGCTTGTAATCTGAATTTAATATGCCTCATTTCTTTTGTTATATTCTTTTTGAACTTATCTAATTGCAAATAGCCCCCTTCTTGTGGGAACATCTCTTTTTGCACTTTTACCCCAATATAATGCCCAAAGTTTATTATGTGTACATACTCAGCCTTTGCTGACCTCTATGTTGCTTCCTATGTTCTGGGTGATGTTCCCTTCCACCCAGGTTTAGGTACATTGGAAGACAAGAGCTCGAAAAGATCACCAACATGACATGAACTTAAGGATAGCTTGGAATGGCTGGGTTACCCTCTGCTACTAGCTTTAGTTGTACTTAGTCAAGTTTTTATAAAATCACCTATTATGGTGAGGAACAATTGTATAAATGAATCATATAGTGACTTTGTAATAGTTTTGTTTCTACTGCTTATTCATTATCATGCTTTGTAATGTACCATTTGAGAAATGAATGGAATTCCTCCTTTCCTTCTTACCCTTCTGGTATGTTTGGGATTGGATGGACTTATTCTTCAATTTCAGTGAAGAGTGGATCCCCTATCAGGTCTCACTCTTTACATCTTCTATGTGCATGAGAAATGAGAAATCCTAAGAGAAGGGTAATTAGTATGCTAAACATCTAAGAAATGAGAAATCGTAAGATAAGGGTAACCAATATGTTATGCATTCAACTAAGTATTATCAGTGAATTCAGTCCAATAGATCAAGTAGTCAGTAAAACTACAATAGTAATAGTAGATGCCATGAACACCGTAGAACCCTCCTTCGAGGTCTATATCGGGATGGGTGAAACAAGCTATGGACTATCAAATATAGGAAGAAGTATATCGGAACTGAGTATCTAACATCAACTGATTAGATATCGATGGTATTTTAGTTGAGTAGCATAGTACCCAATAATAACCAGAGATCCTGGTGGTACCATTTTAGTAGTAGGAGTATCCAATAATAACTGGAGATCCAGTGTACCCACCAGTTGAAGTATACAACCCTTGTGGACCTACTTCTTCTGTAAGTTACTCCATTTTGCATGTCAGACCTAGTGGAACCACATTACATAGAGTTGAGGCTTTTTAGCCTAGAGGCACCCCTCCTGAGTACCCAGGACAAGGGGCCATAGTTTACAGACATTGTTTAGCTGCTGTTAGGCCAGATATGGCAACCTCACTGCAGAACGAGGTAGTTAGTGGTAGTTTGAATGTCCTGAGTTTACCTTAACACTTGTATAGTAAGTCACGCAATAGTGGCTTTTTCTTGGATGGTAAAATCCAAGTGAGTTCAGGGGAAAAGTACAAAAGAAAAGTTAATTGAGTTCAATTGAGTTCAGATAAAGAGTATCGTAGTCAGTTCAGTCGGTCATGCTTAGTTGGCCAACATAGTAGTAGTCAATTCAGTAGTTAGGTCAAGTCAAAGTTAATGAAATATTACAAAGAGAATACTGAGAAAAATGTTTAGATATTTGTATATTACTACTGATGCATAATAAGATGAATGAGAGGTTAACCAAGTGTGTGTCGTTATTCAACTATTCTTTTTATGTTTTTGGATTATTAGTTTTCTTTATGATTAATAAATCATGTTCATATATTGATTCACTCTTGTAGATATCTAGAGTATCCTGCCATATTTATGTATGTGAATGATCAATATCTTTAAAGCTTACTATTGTTATAATTTATATTGGTTTCTTAAAGGTATATCTGTAATTCTATAAGTGATTTAGACTGTTTCTTTGAAGTACTCATTCACTGAGTGAGTAGGCTCACCCCTCTACTCACAATTTTTTAGGGATAACTCATAGACTGAAGATGTCATTGTATCAACACAGATCTACCACAGGAGTTAAGTATGAGATTAGTTAAGTTCAGTCGGTGCCTATCACTCTAGGTCCTTGTATAGAGTTGAGAGAGAATTCTAAATGATGATTTATGTCTTTGTTTCCGTAATGATAGAGTATATACCTGGTTATCATGTTGTATGTACATGGAAGTGTGAGGACCAAAATGAATGTATGGATGTGCATCATTAATGTTGAGATCATATTTGAGTAATCAAGGTTTAATTCCCTTGTAAAGTTTGTTTATGAGATTCAATGCAAAATGAAAAAAAAGAGTTTGAGATACAGGAAAAAGAAAAAGTTGGGAGTGAACTTTGTATTAAGTATAATCCTCAAACTTTTTCCCTAATCTCATGATTAATGGTAATCGTGGGATGTGGGTGTAACAGTTCTCCCAGTCGACGTAAGGCTTTCATAGAAGGTGGTGATAATAAACTCGACATCATAGCCATGATGAAGACAATATCTTAAGTATTCCTAATATCTTTCCGACACATCATGCGGGCTTTCAGTAGCCTTCTATATAAAATCGATAATTTTTAGCTTGCATCTTATCGTCTTCTCAACTGGGTAGAACTTATTCATGAAGGCTTCAGACAATTGTTGCCACAAAGTGATGCCCTTTTGAGATAGGTACCATTGTAGGGCTTTGTCTTTGAGGGAGAAATGGAAACATTTCATGTAGATAACATGTTGCGGTACTCTATTCACCTTAATAGTATTGCAGAGGTTCTTAAAGGCGTCTATATAGTGATATGGATTTTCTTCCACAGAGTTTCCCCCAAACATCTGATCTTGGATCATATTGATGAATCTAGGCTTCAAATCAAAGTTTGTTGATGGCATGCGAGGGATAACTATAGGATCGCGGTCGTCATTGACATGACCTGTGACTAAGGAATGTAGACAAGGCTTTCCTCAGGGACATGTGCATCAGGGGGACTTCGTGCTGCCATTGGACCTATGAGGAGAATATCTTCCTCTGGATATTCAATGAGGAACTCCAGGATTGGTTAGAAATGATAAGAGGCTACCTATAAATGGAACTATTGAATGAATTAGAGTCTGACATTGGAAATGTAACCAATATCATAGCAGTTAGGTAGTAAAAGAGATTGCTAATAAAAGTTTTGCAAAATTTAAAAGCAATGACTAGTGCTAAGTAGACCCTAGGTTTTTAGAGGTTATTTGATGCCTTGTCCCCAGCAATGATGCCAAAAGTTAGCTGCTTTATCGTTGGCCAAACGTGTAGACACAATTTTCCTAGTTAAGAAATCGGACTTTGAATTTATACCCAACTAATAGAGACGTCCACAACTCAACATAGAATCTTTGCAATAGTGGGGGTCGAATGCAGGGACAAGGAGAATAATAGAATAAAAATGTGAAATCTTTGCTTCATCTAGCTTAACCGGAAGCAATCTTATGGTGTTTCGATTAAGGAATGGATTTAACCTAATTAAGTAGTGAACCTAAATTATGGAAAATCATAGGGAAAAAAATATGAATCGAGAAATCTAGATATAAAGGACTTGGATTGGGTTTCACCAATAAAGCAAACCTCAACCATGTAAAACCTTCACTCCTATTTTATATATATTCACTACTTATTTTGCAAATAGTCATAAGAAAATATCTGTCCCTTCCTTCTCTCAAGATCCAGACAGATGTCTATCTAACAAGGCTCTCTCTCTCAAGTTAATAACCGAAAGATCAGTGGAAGATAATACAACTTTCATTATAGCAACTCCTCACTCTTGTGTATCATTACTATCCTATACTCCAATCTCGTTGAATTCATTCTCTCAAAAGACATCCATATCAAACGTCAAAGGAAGGCAGATAATCATCCATTGGCATAATTTTAACAAGAGTAAAAGAACAAAACTTAAAACAATATATGACATAAAATATGAAGATGAACAATTACATGGTTGGGAAGGCATGACGGATACTCCCAACCTAAGTTAGGGTTTTAGCCACACATGGATGAAGAAACAAAAACAATACAACTAAAGCAAGTCATGATGCAGAAAAGAGAATGAGAAGATTGATACATGGGTAGATTGAATGATCAATCTAACAACCTCTTGGTTGATATCTTGGTGGTCAATAGTGGTGTCGAAAAGTCTTTCTCCTTTTTTCTAATTTTGGCTTGAGGTAAGAAGGTCCTTTAGTTGATCGGTGATGACAAAGGAACCGATAGGGAGCAGGGTCAATAGAACTAGATTAATGGATCCAAGTAGGTCGAAAGGTCTCATCCTCCAGCCCAAAAACTTGAGAAAGTTTGGCGGAAGCCTCTCGGTGCTCTAACTCCAAAGATTTAAGATACATGGTACTGCTGTGCTGGGGGCATAAAAAAAGGGTTAAGGATGTTGACCCCTTTCCATCGATGTCGATGGTTTGCTGTCATTTGGTATGTCAATGTCTAGGTCGACAATGGATCTTATTACAATCTTCACCGTTCAACAGACATTTTGATCTCTTCTCATTGTCAATAGAGTTTGCATTTGCAAATGATCTGTTGATCTTACTGTCGGTAGGTCTGTCATGGTGATTCATCTATAGTTGTCCTTGGGAGTCGATAATGTTTTCGACATAGTCTATCGGTGGAATAATCGATGGGACTATCGAGGGTCCTCTACTTGGCAGGTGTATCGAGTGTTGGATCGATAGCTTCATACCAACAAGTGTCTATCGGTGTCAACAGATTGGGCTGTCGATGTTGCATCGATAGAGGTGAGTTTTTCCCCTTTTGCACGACACTCCTTCCCTCGACATGTGGTTGTCGAGGTACTTGAATTCGTCAGGTTGATGCTCGATAAGTCTGTCATGCTTGAATTGACAATCTTTTCTCGATCCTCTTGGCCAGATCTTCTTATCGATCGATTAATCGACAAACTGAAGAGAGGTCTTTTGAACAATTAATCAGACTTCATCGATTTCACTTGATTTGCATCCAATTCCTTCAAAGATCACCGAAACTAACTTAGAACTTATTGTTTAAGTAAACTAGAATAAAATGGGTAAATGTAAACATCGAATCATTATTTCTAATGACATATATTATGTAATAGGTTGTTGAATTTGCACCAAAACTAATGTTATCAATAATCAACTCCAATGTTCAGTAAAAGAATGCTTTCTTTCTATTTCACTTGATTGTTGGTTGAATTGATGAACTCTTGTGGGGTCATGTCATCTCAGATCCCCACAAGAATGAAACCATAATCCCCAAATTGTGATTATTATCTTTTTATTCATCTAATCTCATATTGTTTTATGGTAGAATGATTATATTCTTGTGGGGTTTTTGGGATCTTATATCCTTAAAAGAGTGAAACCATGAATCTCTTGACGATGTCTCTGATGGACTTTATGATCCTTCTACTTGTTGACTTATTTTGTAACTTGTATTGATAATTCTATATTTTGATACAATGTGTCACCTAAATGACACAGTGTGACACTTGTGTTCTGCCCCAAATTCTACCACGAGATTTATCAAATGTCAAGGCATGTTGCCTTCTTTCTATTGGCCATGACCTTCTATGTGACATGACATGTCTCCACAATGACACGTCGCATCACCTGCTACTGTTGCTACATCTTGACATACTACATCATCTATGACTATTCTATTACATGGAAAATGCTTGGATACATGGTGAATTTCTTCTTTATCCTTACTAGCAACACTTATGTTCCTTTTCTAACAAGTTTATTCTTCAACCCCCCATCCTTTCTAGTCCGACATACATATTGCCTACCTCATCAATACTTATACTACCCCCATATACGTATTATACCTAATGATAATCAGATCCTACTATTTTTTGAATTAGTCCACAAAATATGGGAGCTCCTTTCGGGGTCGTAAAAAGACCCATTTATTTTTCTATCCGGATATATATAATGGGGTCATGTTTCACATTGACTCGAGTTGTCGGCTACCTCCTCCACATATTTTCCTACATAAACACTACATGTACTATTGTTTTTTACACTACCCCAACCACTCTCTTCACTCTTTTTGAAGTTGGCATGAAGAGTGAGATGGAGAAGAGAAGAAAAGAAATTTAGTTCTACTTCTCTATGGATCTTCATGGTACTTTTTCTTCTACTATGTGATGTTATTTTTTGTTGATATGTGAATCCTTATGTTTCTATATTCATCCTCCTATCTTACTAAGAACTTGAAAATCATCATCTTTAATAGCTGTGATGAAATTATATACTTCACTTATTCTATCTATTGACTGATTAGTGCTTCTATGAACTTATCTACTTCACTTGTGTTGTTGGTTGACCGGCTATCACTACTATGAAGATATCTAATGCACTTGTTCTTTCCATTGATTGATTATTATTGCTATGAATTTATCTACTCCACATACACTATCTGTTAACTGATTTTTGATCTGGCAATGTAATTCTTGATACTGGTGTTATGATTAGCACATTTTACTTATTGGTTTGTGCTTTTGCATTATCTATTGTATGTTCTCTGTTCTCATGTTGACTCTTTGTATGTGTCTTGCACACATCTACTACTACAGTTGTTGTAATCCAAGACTCTCTAGAAAATGACGTATGCTAATATGTTGAAGATTTATGTTAGCAACTTACACGCATATGATGGAGTTTTATGCTTTTTTTTTCTGATAATGTTGTTCATCTTGGATTCCTTTATCTTCTTGCTACTATGTACATTGTTCTTCTATCCGGTTATGTCATCTACTTTCTTCTATTGTGTGCCAACACTGTGAAACCCTAAACCTTGCTTTTTTGTTAAACATGCTTAATTATCATAATTGAATGATTTAAACCTTAATTAAACTTTTTAAGGTGTTTGATACTATGTGACAAGCTTAATTTGGACATTGTTTGTGCAAGTTATGCAATTTTATGCACATTTTGGACTTGTATGCAATTTACCCATATCTGAGGTTTTCTTTGAATTTTTTCACATGCATTATGTTCCTTATATGTTATCTTATCATTCTTGAGCTTGTTGATCCATGGGACACTTGTTTGAACCTTGGTTTGGCAGTGACTCACTTCTATGGTAAAATAGGGTTTTACCCCTTCATGGATGATGGAGTTGCTAAGTGTGCAACCAAGGAAACTGAAGGTTTTTCCTATTGGGGGTTCCAACTGATGGTTCCTCTGGTTGTATGGAGGTATATGGTTCACCGTAGAGGTGGTGTAACTGGTATATGGAGGCCCTCAACCGATGGCGGGGTAGAATGTACCATTTTACCCTTTGTGGTTATATGTGATGGTCGATGGTTCTTTTAGGGGTGGAGAGCGATGTCTATCCTATGTTGGATGATTGCTGGTCCTCCTAGAATCAATGGCCGATGGTTATACAGAAGGGGGACTGATGGACTTGGTGTGTTACATGCAAAATAATATGGGACACACGACAACCTAGATGGACACCTCAAGCTTCCTTTCTCCCTTATCCATGAGCATTACATAACCCTCCTTTTGCACACAAATGAAATATTTTAGACCCTTATCTCTCCCCTACTATTAAAGCTTTGTTCTCCATGATAGAGAAGTGAAGGAGGTGCTCAAGAAAGAAGATGATGGTTGTACTTCTTGCATTTATGGATAGGGCTTAGATCTACCCTTGTTTAGGGTTTGCAAAGTTTCCTTAGCTATTTCTGACCTAAGATAGTAAGTTTCTTCTTCTCTCTATCATTTCTTTGGGTGTTCTTATTCCTGGATGGAACCATGGTTTTCCATAGTAGATCTTGTTCTAAAGCTTGAAGAACTTACCTTTCTTGCTCTCTCCACCTAGGGTTTACTCCCTTTCTTGGAGGAGAAGTTTTCTTGACCGAGTTCAGATCTAAAACTAGGGTTTCCTACCCTCCTTGCTTTTCATAGCTTCACCTTATTACTAGAGGCAATTTATATAACTTGCTCCATATTTATTGCTTACTACCACCATGCATGTTCATGCTTCTACTCTAAAAATGAAGTTCTAAGCTAAAATAAGCTACCTTGCCTAGGGTTTCAAGTTATATGATGATTCTTAAGTTGTTTTTTTTCCACGAATGGATCATAAACCCTATGAACGTACAGTACAATAAACTCTGGTTCTTTCTTCTATGTGAGCAAACAACGATTTTTGGTATAACATATATGGCCATAATTAGGGTTTTAGAGTTGTTTTCCTCCATTTCCATGGCAATCTGATGCTTTAGCCTTTGTGCTGTTTAGTTTGGCATGAGTATGCTAACTGATGGCAGGTACCCTTCTGCTATTTTATATTTCCTTTTGTGCCTTAAGTCAATGGTCTTATGTGCCTAGTGATGGCCTTATCCAATGATGATTAAGTAGAGATAAATGGTTGTTCCTTCGAAGTACTAGTGAACTAATTTTCCTTAGTGACCGATGGTTGATACCTATGCATGACCAATGGTTTTTGCCTTGCTGTCTTGATGAATTTATCAACTCTAGAACCAATGGTTATGTTATTTTTGCCATCTATGGTCGATGGTTACCCTAAACTTAGTAAATAATGCTCTAAGCTTGAAGAAAACTATCCTTATTTAGGGTTTAAGTTTTAAGTATTGTTCTTGAATAGTTTACATCCATAAACCAACCTGAGATATTGGGTATGACTTTCCTAAGATAGAAAAATATCTAGACCTTGTTTATATGCCAAATATGGTGCATGGAGATCCTTAAATGATGGATTATATCTAGGGTTTTAGCACTGGTTTAGCTCTTCTAAACCTTGACTTGATGGTTGTTTTTCTTTCTATTTTGGTTTGGCTTAAGTGTGCCAACCAATGGTCAACCTTAGTGATGTTTTGGAACTTTGTGGATGTAGCACAACCGATGGTTTTAGTGGCCTAAGGGATGATCCAACCGATGGTTATGTTTAGTGGTTTATGTTGATTTCCAACTTCATATAGGAACCAATGGTTGCTTCTTGGTTAGGACCGATGGTGATGCCTTTGTGGAAACCGATGGTGATGACCAATGGTGACAACCAATGGTCACACCTTAGGTCAGTTCTAGATTCTTTTATAAGCTCATCAACTGATGATTCAATACCCTTCTCATAGTTTCAACCAATGGTGCTAAACCAATGGTGATATTGACCTTACCAATCGATGGAAATACCTAGTATCACAATCGATGGTGAACCTAGTTCCAATATTTTCATTATTTTAAAACCTTAAACCGATGGTTCCTTAGATTAATGGATTCAAGGGTTGAACCTATGATTCAACCTAGATTTTTGGATAGAGTACATGATCCAAGTATTAGGATTTGATGCTTAAACATCCAATGGTTTAGGGTGAAGCCTATAGTGTAATGTTTGGGTTCTAATGATGAGAATTTGATGGTCCAATGCCCTTAAACTTATAGTCTTACATTTGCCCTAGAATGAATATAATTGATAAACCCATTATGAGTTGATATACAACAACCCTAATGAAGCATAGCTTGTTTCACCTAATCTTAATGTGCCTATTGATTATGAATAGCCCCCTTGAATGGGTAATAAAATAATGGAGTAATCTCTTTTTGTTATTGAAAACCTAGTATTCTATAACTTGATGGTTACACATTGAGTTATGTGTGGATCCATACTTGAGGATGGTATGGAATTTGATGGTGATGCTTCACCTTATGCATCCATGATACAATGGGGATGCCATGTGTTAGGGTTTATGAAAGAGTGATGAACTATAACTTCAATATAACTTATCTTGCTGAATCTAATCCTAATGCAAATAGATGATGGTGGTTAGTCATGTGACCCTTCTTTCAATGACTAATACAATGATGGAATATCCTTCCTAATGATTTATTGCAAATCTAATGTGTTAACTAGTGGTCATCATAGCTTCATGATTTATGCTTTCTTATGATGAGCTTGTTCACTATCAATGTGATGATGGCCAATCATATAGGTTCCTTATATGTTGATATAATAAATGAATGATCTTAATGCTAAGACAACCCTATAATGTTATACTGTGAACATATTTTAGCTCTTTAATACGATATCATGTTGAGCATGTGTATCACATGTATAGTGATGTTTGTTGATCCTTGTTATAAGGCATGAAAAGATATTGTGACCTTGCAGGGAATGATATAATGGCCTTAATGACCTTTGGACATGGTTGAACCCTAAATGAGGTGTAATACTCTTATGTTGACAAGGGTTGATACCCTGTGATATTGTGATAAGGATTTATATCCTGTGATAGTATGATCAAAAGTGTAGTCTCATGAATGGAAATGAATAGTACTATGTAATGATGAGCTTAGGAACAATAAGTTTCATATATACATTTATATCTTCTAAAATTGTTATATGTTAATGCATGCTAGAGGTGAATTAGGGTTTGTATGTCTACTTGTTTGATGCAGCCTTAATTCACCCAATTGGCATAAATAATCAAGTGAAACCCTAATCATGTAGTGACATGTGCCGTAGAACCATCTTCAATGTCAGAACTTGTTGTATGGTGAAACGAGTATTTCTTAAGGGAAACTTGGAGCGCATATTATTGAATATGTGGGGGCACAAGTTGAGTAACTCCTTGTATCAACAATTGTAGGTTATGGAGGATGGATACAATCATGCCTTAGATATTGTGATATTGTGATGTATGAAAGGCAACATTATAACTACAGAATGCCACATATAGAATGACCATGCATGAGCCTATTCTCTAGTGCCATAACATGTATCAAGGGTGAAGTAGGTGTTAGTAGCTTGACTATATGTCACTGTAGTGGTAGCATTGATTGGTATATCACTGCCTTTTTACTCATACTAACTTAGGGGAAGAGATCTTAGGATACCATTTCTCCTAGATCTTGTATGGAACCAAATAGACATTCACAGGGGTTGGTTGGACTTTGGATGGTATTATTCAAACTCCCTAGGGCATAATAAAAGGTGTAATACAACTGTGTATCATATCTATTTAGGGTTATACACAATGCTTCACATTTGATGATAACCCTTTTTTGTTCCCATTACATAGAGATGATGTTTAATGCATTAAAACATAATCGATATGCTTATGTTGTGGATATACTCATGTTGTAGATGTGCACATACTGTAGCCATGCTTATGTTGATAAATAAACTGCTACTGTTGGTTATGATTATGATGTCTCATGATGTTAGTTATGCTTATACTGCTAGATATGCCAGTGTAGTTAGAACTGCTTATACTAATATTCATGCTTATGCAGATAGTTGTGCTTATGTTGTTAGCTCTACTCATGATGTAGATCTGCTCAATCCATTAGACATGCTAATTCTGTCGGCTATGCATATGTTGCTAGACTTATTCATGATGATATAGATAGTATGCTACTAGACTGCTTATACAGTTAGCAACGCATATGATGACAATTAGGCTAATAATGATAGTTGTATCAGTCTGTTTATAAACTTTGCTAACCATGTCTACTGTTATTCATATATACTTAATTAACTTGATTGTTTTAAATTGTTTAATTACTTAACTACTATAATCAATAAGTGTTATTGGAGGTTATATCTATTACTGGGACATGGGTCTCACCCTTGTGGTTTGCCATATCCTTTTAGGTAATCGATAGTGGTGACAACAGACTCATGGTAGCAAGGAGGAGATACAGTGATGAACCTTTGAGATGTTTGTTAGTAGTCTAGTGTGTCCTAGAGTCGTCCCTATACACTCAAGTCTAGAAGGAAAAGTTTGTAAATAGTGTTTCAATCGAATTTTGTTTTTAGTAGCATCCTGATGCTTGCTCATGTGGCATATATGGATAATGTTCTTGTTTATATATATGTATTGTAGCTGAGGCCATGGAATAAATTGTAAAATATTCTTGATATAATATGAATACAAGTAAGATGTTGGGCTCTTGTATTGTTCCAGAGCATGTTGGAAATGTTGAAATCAGTTTTAATTTATCCTCATTTCCAGATATGTGGTTACTTAGTGATCAATTATGTTTTATTTTTTGAGTAATATTGTTTAGTGTAATAGGTTCTCATAAACACTCTCTAGATTGTCTATGCCTTGTACATGTTGACTCTTTTTTGTCCATTCTTTGTATGCATGTTGACTATGTTGGATCTAAGGCTCTAGAGGGGGGTGAATAGAGCTTCAAATTTAACACAAGATAGGTTATAACTTCAAATTATATCAATAAAACCAATAGCTTAATAGAAATTTGAAGTCTTAACTAAGTAAGTATAGTAAGGATGAGAAAAAAATGAAACAAGCACTTGGATAAGGTGGTTTAGAGTGGTTCCACGCTCCAAACTAGGATAGAGTCAATCCACTACCTAGAGAGGTCAACCTCTAGGACTTTCCAATCCATGTATAGTTATATTCCACTCATAAGATATACAAGGAGACCACCATACATCTAAAGACTTACCTATTCAAGACAAGAGTCCTCCACCTACACAAGGACTTACCCACTTGATCAAGATATCTTCAACCTTCAACAAGGACTTACCCACACTTGCATCAAGTCTTTGGCCTTAAAGGAATTTTCCCACTCTTCTTAAATTCCTTCTCCTTCACCTGAAGAAGATCTTCACCTCTTCTTCAACCTTGAAGAAGAACATCAATAGCTTCACCTTCACTCGGAGTAGCTTGTTTCACCTTTGCTTCTTTGAGAAAAGGGGTAGGGAAGATGGAATGGAATGAGATATTTAAAAGCACAAGGAAGTAGCTCTCTTACAACTAGCCTAACTCACTCATAATCACAAAATTCTATGTAAATAATAGAGAGAAAGGGGCTCAAGGAGTTGGAACACACTCAACTATAGCAATGACTTAGAATATCATGAATGAGCAAACTTGAATGAACTCCAAGGGGTCCTATTTCTAGCTGGGGGTGTTCCCTTGAGTGTGGGATCACTTAAGGGTGAAATATAGCCATTTTCCAAGTTACAACAGATCTATTCTCACTCAAAACAACTCACCAACAATTATAATCACTTTTTTCTACTTTTTCCATATAGTACATTTGGTCAAGTTTCAAGAAAGATAACTCGAACGATCCACTAAGTGACAAAGCCAGTTTTCAAACTATCGATCATTTTTTTTCTAGGAAACTTGGCCAATGAGTCAAAATTAGTTTTTCTTAGTTGGTTGATCGATCGAGTTCTGTGAGTGTGCAAATTGACTGCTTGGTCTCTCCAAAAAATCCATCACTAGATCAGTCAAGTTTCTAACTCGATCGATAAACAACTTGTGACAAATTCTTTAAATTGACATTTGAGTGATCAAACGTTGGAATTAAGTGTCTCTAATTTTTTCTCATCTTAGTTACAAGTCATATCATCAATACAAGTGATTACAAAAATAATCTAAGATCATTTGGAGTGATTTCCTGAATTGCATACTTGCATTGCTTTTGACTTGAACTTGAGCAAGCTACGGCTTGTGTAATTTGATCCTTTTCATGTACCTAAAGCCTGAAATAAATATTGAACGAGCATATTAGATATATAGGAATGGAATGGTTAAGTCATTATCAAAATATGGGCAATGTATAACTCTCAAGTCAACATTTTCCCCCTTTTTGACAATGACAAACCATTCCTCAATCATATTGAAAAGGATATGTAAAGTTATACCTTTGCCTTGTGAATTGTACGGGGATTCATGATTTGAACAATGTGAATTGCTCCCCCTCAATCTATGCTTACTCTTACCTGCATAGTTAGTATATCTACACAAATCAATATGACATATATACTAGATGGTCCTTTAGCAAGTCACATGATAAATCATATAATGAACAAGAAAAGGATCACATATCCAATAAAAGCAACATAGTTGAGCTTCAAAACATTGAAATCCTCTCCCCCTTTTGACATTATCAAAAAGGAAGGGGGGTAGAAGAGCACAGAAATGGGTCTTCTCCAAACACACTAAACATACATCCGCAACATGCAATCTCAAATCATACACTAAACAGAGACGAGAGAAACACACAATCTAAGTCATAATCAAAATATGGTAAACATAGCACCGACTCATAAGATATAGTAAATCAAAGAGTAAGTGTACACATATATTAAGATTACAACAAAGAGAGCATGCCCTCAGAAGCAACTACAAGCCAACATGATGATAAAATAGTACAACTCAGAAAATGTGCCCAGATGTTGTTAGTACAAAATAGCCTAGAAAGATATATATGATCAACATCTAGACCCAAAAAAAAAAGAAAAATCTAAACATCTAAGTTATCCATGTCCACATCATCAACATTGTCATCAGAAGCTTCTGACTCATAGTCATGATCTCCGTCTGAAGGTGCAGTAGAGATAGAAACATCACCTTCATCACTAGAGGCACCAACAAAGCCATCAGAGCCATCATCATCCTCAGAAGCCTCCTCCTCATCAGCAGAAGCCTCCTCATCAGCCTGGTCTGACATCTCCTCATCAGTAAGAGAACCAAAACCCTGACCAGGCCAACGGGCATTCTGCTCAGCCCAAGACATGCCAAGAGCATGAAGCTCATTGGCCTGTGGGAAGGAAGGAGCAGAAGTACCTAGACTAGCAAGAAATGTGGCCAAGGGGCCAGTAGGTAGAGGCAACACTCTAGGGGTAGATCCACCAACAGTAGAGGGTGTAGCAGTGGAAGCAGCAGGTGGAGGAGCTAGGTAAAAGTGATCATATGCATAAGATGCATAGTCACCTCTCGGGTAGGGATGGTAGGTAGGATAAGGATGTGCACATGATAGGTTCATGTTGGACATGATGGCACATAGATCCTTATGTATACGCATGTCGATGCATCATGTAGCCCATAAGGGTTTCATTGGATACATGGAATGAGGTGCAGGCAGGTCAGGTAGGCTGAGGTGGAGGAGATGCACAGGTGGAGGTAGAGGTAGAGGCTTCAGGTGTGGTAGAGTATGGGATAGGCAGAGACTTCTAAAGTGTGGTCTCATTAATGCAAACTCCTTTTCAGGAAGGTTTGTAGTGAAGGTCATGGAAAAGAGATTTGCCAGTGGCAAGTTGAAAAAGACCACATATCAGGGCAGGGTAGGGTGGGTGGGTGCCACGGGTGTTCTTACCTAATTCGAAGCAGGTCATATGGTGGAGAACATATCTTGCCCACTTGACTCCTATGTTCTTCAAGAGACAAAACATAATTATCGCAACATTTTTTGTAATTTATTCTGATTTTTTTGGGATGAATATTGCAGTTAACAACCAAGGCAAGTATGTTGTTCTTGAGGTCTAAGGTAGAGGAGGGAAGGGTACACTTCTTCCACATGGAAATTGAGGCTTCTTCAAGAATTTATGAATATCAGGGAGAGTAAGATCATATTGCTTGTAGAATGCCTTAGCCTCAACTAGTTCAAAATACTCAGGGTAGTCCTTCCTCCAGGTGTCAGTCACTTCAGTACTCGAAAAGAAGATGTTGAGGGCATCCTCAGAGACTTGGAATTTCTTCCCAGTGATCATGGAAATGAGGACTACTTGAGTATTGGGTGGTGGTACGAGTGTCTCATAACTCCATTGCAAGTTAGCATAGAATTCATGAATGGCTTTTATGCTAGTTATGGAATTGTTGTAGCACAAGTGTTTGACACACAAGGCAGAGAGGTGGTGATTGTAAAGAAACTTGGCTACTTGATCGATTACTCTTTGTCTACGTGGGGTTGGCTCAAAAAGGGCACGGAATGGAAAAGTATTCCTAAGAAAGAGCTCCTTGTACCTATTTTGAGTCTCATTGGAGATAAAGAATGTATCGTCAAAGGGTATGAGACGCGAGTTGGAAGACGAAGATGGTGCTCCAACTGGGGCCACCCTCTTTCTACTGTTGGATGCCATGGAGACGAAATGGAGAGGATGGAGAGAGAAAAAGCAAAAGAAACACCACCAAAACCCATCCACAAACCTAGGGTTCATAGGAAAGAGGTAAAGGGAGTTCGATCTAGGTCAAACTAGGGCTAGGGAGAGGAAGGTTGGGGCTAGGGTTGAGAGCTTGGGGGAGCTAGAGGTTGGATTGGTCAATTTTTCTCTAGTTGAGAGGCAGAAAAGTCGGCCAAACCTAACTTATGTTTGCTCCATCCCGACCATTGGTCGAGTTTTGAGACTTGAAAACTCTACTGACATGCTCTTTAAAAAAGCTCTCATCCTCCGATCAGTCGAGTTGGCAACTCGACCGATGGTCCAACTGAACCAACTTTAGAAATTCTAGTTTCTAGCCATTTGAGTGCTAATTAAGTTTATTTTGGAAGTCCATTTTGCATTTTAAACATACTTAGGCACATATCACTCATCATTGGGTACTATTTTGTGGTAAAACATGCATTTATGGAAAATACCCAAAAATAAGAGAAAAATAAGGTAAAAAGAACATGAAAATTGATTTTTAAGCATATTAGAAAGAAAGGATGATCAAAACATAGGAAAAGCATATAGGATAGATGACTACTAGCTAGAAGGCATATTAGACTCATTCAAAGCAGTTATGAGCAGTGTAGATCTAATAAAGTTAAATTGCTCTCCAGCTAGAGGATTAATGAAAATGTCCGCAAACTAATTTTTCATGTCCACATGCGTGATATAGATATCCTTTTTGGCAATGTGATCACAAAGAAAGTGATGGTGAACCACTATATGCTTAGCTCTACTATGCAAGATAGGATTATGTGAGAAGTTAATTGTACTAGTATTATCATAATAGATAGGAGAAGCATCAAAATGAATGTTAAAGTCTTGGAGTATTTGCTTCATCCATAGGACCTGGGCACAACAACTCCCAGCAGCAATGTATTCAGCCTCGATGGTCGATAATCTGTGCTCTATTTCTTGAAGAACCAAGACACCAAGAATGGTCCTAGGAGAAAGCAAGTGCCACTTGTACACATTCTATCAATCAAGGATCCTACGTAATCTACATCACTATAAGATGTAAGAGTAAAGTCCCTTGACTTGAGATACCATAGACCAAAATTTTGAGTTTTGGCTAAGTACCTTAAAATCCTCTTAATAGCTATAAGATGTGATTTCTTAGGATTTGATTGAAAGCAAGCACACAAGCCAACACTAAACATCATATCATGTCTAGATGCATTTAAGTAAAGTAAACTTCCGATCATACCTCTATAGAGCTTCTCATCTACCTTCTTACCTTCTTCATCCTTATCAAGTTTGGCGGTGTTTGACATGGGTGTGTCCATCGACTTGGTGTTCTCCATCCCAAAGTGCTTTAGTAACTCACTTGTGTACTTGTCTTGGTTGATGAAGTTCCCATCTTTAGTTTTCTTGATTTTAAAGTTGAGGAAGAATGTGAGCTCACTCATCATACTCATCTCAAATTCACTCTATATAAGATCACTAAATTCTTTACAAAGATCAAGGTTAGTTCAGCCAAAAATGATATCATCAACATATATATGAATGATAAGAAACTTGTTAGAAGTGTGATTTAGAAATAAGATAGAATCTAATTTTCCCATGATATGCCCATGATTTAACAAAAAGTTCTTTAATTTCTCATACGAAGCTCGAGGTGCTTGTTTGAGTCCATAGAGAGCTTTTTGCAATAATAAACATGGTTAGGTAAACTATCATGTTCAAAGCCTGAGGGTTGTGCAACATACACTTCCTCCTCAATTGTACCATTCAAAAACACACTTTTAACATCCATTTGATATAGAAGAAAGTTTTTATAACTAGCAAAAGTAAGAAATATACGAATGGACTCAAGTCTAGATACATGTGCATATGTTTATCAAAATCTATACCTTCTGGATGATTGTAACCTTGAGCCACTAACCTTGATTTTTTCCTTACCACTTTGCCGCTTTCATCTAGCTTGTTGCTATAGACGCAGTTTGTGCCAATGATCTTTCTATCACTTGGTCTTGGAACTAGGGTCCATACTTTGTTCTTTTCAAATTGCTTCAACTCTTCTTGCATGGCTAGGATCCATTCATCATCCCCAAGATCTTCCTTGATGTTATTTGGCTCTAGTTGTGAGATGAAGGCAATGTTTACTTGTTCTTTGTTGAATGCAACCCTTCACTCTTTCAAATGAATCACCTAAAATCATCTCTTTTCGATGATTCTTTGCAAATCGGGGAGTTAGACCTTTCTTCTCTTCATCTTTCTCTTCTTCTTGAGTTACCATCTCTTTTCCCTTTTGGGTGATGTTGAGTTCTTTTAGAATAGGAATTACCTCACCTGCAACATCATCATTTCGAACAATATCTTTGGGAATAGAGGGGTTAGTCTCAATAAACTTAACATTTATAGATTCTTCTACTTTAGCAAGATCAACATTAAACACTCTATAAGCTTTACTAGTAGTGCTATAGTCAAGAAAGAAAACCTTATAACATTTCTAATCAAACTTGTTGAGAAAATCTTTTGTATCCAAAACAAGACAAGGACATCTGAAAACATGAAAATACTCGATAGAAGGTTTTCTACCACATCATAGATCATAGGGAGTTTTCTTTAAAGAAGGATGTGTAAAAACCCAAATTTGTACAAAACACGAGGTATTGACGGCTTCGGCCCAAAACTTCTTTGGAGTGTCATACTCTAAAACCATGGTCCTAGCCATATCCTATAGTGACCTATTATTCCTCTCGACAAATCCATTTTGTTGAGGTGCTTGAGGTGAAGAGAAGTTCTGTGCATAGCCAGATTCTTGCCAAAAATGTTCAAAAAGATCATTTTCAAATTCTCCCCCATGATCACTACAGATGGAGACGATCCAACAAGAAGCTTCATTCTCAACTCATTTACAAAAACTTGAGAAAACATCAAGTGTATCACTCTTGGAAACGAGAAAGAAGGTCCAAGTATATCTAGAGAAATCATTGATAATAACAAGGCAATACTTGGAACAACAAAGTGATTGAGTTCCCATTGGTCCAAATAAATCAATGTGAAGAAGTTCAAGAGCTCTCTTGGTACTAAGGACTCCTTTGGATTTGAAGGAGGACTTGGTTTGCTTTCCTTGGGTACAAGGTTGGCATTCCTCATCCTTTTCAAAATCCAATTTGGGAAGTCCCTTGACCAAGTCCTTTTTGCTCAAATTCTTCAACTAATGCATATTTACATGACCAAGTCAACGTTGCCAAAGAGAAACATCATTCAAATTGACTACTAGACATCTACCAAAAACATGCTTAGTAGATTCAAGCACAATTACATAAAGATTACCACTTCTAGTTCCCTTATATATGACTTGATAGGTGAGGGAATCTAGAATCAAGTATTCAAAATAAGTAAATAGCACAAGGTAACCATTATCACATAATTGACTTACATTAATTAAATTGTGATGTCGACCATCCTCAAAAAGAACATTCACCTGCATCACCCTCACCTTTAACCTTACCTTTCTTGTTGTCCCCAAAGGTAACCAAAACTCCTTTCTTTTTGGTGAAATTGTTGAAACGGCTTATACCACATGTCATATGCTTATTGTATCCACTATCAACAATCCATCTACTATTTTCCTATAAGAAAGGAGAGTGTCAGTTCCCAACTCAAACTTTGGGATCCAGAGTTAGCTTGGGGACCCGTTTCATCTTTGGGTTGGTCCCCTTAGGCTTGTAGGGACAATAATTATAATGATGATCATCACACTTGCAATGAGAAGAAATCATATGGTTCTTAGTGCAAGAGGACTCTCTAATGAAAAATGAGGTTTCCTTGCTCTTTTTCTTAACTTTGGCTTTGTTCCTGTCCTTAGGTGCTCCCCCTACAAATCCCAAACTATTAGTACCCCTAAGTCTATGATTGTCATCATTAAGAGATATTATAGTAGAAGACAAACTAGCAATATCATCTCTAGCATGAACAAGGTCGGCCTCTAAATAGACATATTTAGTCAAATTAGGATCTTTCTCAAGAGAAATGGAAGCAATATCATTACTAGGCAAGATAGGTCTAGAAGATAAATCATTAACTTGACTAAGCAACCTAGCATTTTCAGATTTAAGAACTTGAATTTTCTTAAGATAAACATCCCTCTCATCCCTACGAGCATCAACAATAAGCTTAAATTCAACATTTGTAGTATTAAGAGTTTCAAACTCATTTAGGCACTTTTGGTTATCTTCCTTAAGAGTTTCAATTTTCTTAAGGTAGACACCATTCTCTACTTCAAATCCATTATATTGGAGCTCAAGATCAAGGTATTGGCCTTGCAAGTTATCAATGCTCTCAAGATGAGTTTTCTCATTAAGCTCAAGAATTTCAATTTTAGCATACAAATCATCAATAAGTTTTCCTAACCTTTTTGTTTTAAATTTACATTTAGCAAAAGAAGAACTGGTAGAAACAAGCATATCAATAAGAGTTTCCTGAGATAACTCATGCAAGATTACCTCACTTACCTCACTTACCTCACCAATTTCTTCACTAGTAGAGGCCAGGAATGCAAGGTGACACTCTCCATCTTCTTCGGAACTAGAGCCACTTGAGGATGATTCCTCCGAAACTACATGATCTGCATTCTTGTGTCTTTTCTCCTTCTTTTCCTTCCTCTTGTACTCTTCCTCTTTGGAGCTGCCCTTCTGGTGTGACTTTCTTGACTTGGGACATTCACTCTTGTAGTATCCCCTTTGTCCACACTTGTAGCATCTAGGAGTATTTGAGGAGGATTGTTTTCCCTTGAAGTGCTAGCCCTTGGTATAGTTGGCTTCATGCTCACTAGGGCCATCATATTCACTAGAGGAGGAGGGAGATGTTTGATAACCAAGTTGTTGTTGAAGGATGACCGCCTCCACTTGTGCTTTGAAAGCACTATCTTTGATCTTCTTGGCTTTCTTCTCTTCTTGCTTGACTTCTTCTTCTTGCTTGTCAAGCCTAGACTCATGAGCTTTGAGGTTGCCAATGAGCTCTTCGGTTGGGATGTCACCAAGGCTCCTCACTTCTTCAATGGAGGCCACATTAGAGTCCTTAAGATCTCAAAGTTGATTACACCTCGATCCAAAGTGTTGCCCAAATCATCTAGGCTATATGATCACATTGAGACTAGAGTACATCTCCGCAATCCCTTCTTTCCTACTCATCTTGAAGTTCTCTAAAAGGCCATTCAACATGTATATCTTAGCCTCCCTGTCTTGCTTTGTGCCCACATAGGTAATACAAAATTTATCCCAAATTTCATAAGTGATGTCCCAAGATGAGATGTGGTTGAACTCCATTGGGGTAAGGGCTGCATAGAGGATGCTTATGGCTTTGGCATTGAGCTGAGCTTCTTTTAGTGAAGCTTCATTCCATGTTGAAATAGCTCTGATTGGCTCCTTGTATGGTGTGACCATCACCTTCCACATATCAAAGTTCATGCCTTGAAATTAGAACTGCATACATCTCTTCCAATAGAGGAAGTTGGTGCCGTCGAAGACCAGAGAACATATGGAGAAGCCTCCCTCTAGGTTGAGTGAACCAAGTAGGTTGTCGCCCATCTTCATGTCTTGTGGGAGATTGTTGGAGAAGATACTTGGCTCTGATACCACTTGTTGGATCTAGGTCTCTAGAGAGGTGTGGGTGAATAGAGCTTTATAATTCTCACAAGATAGGTTAGACCTTCAAATTATATCAATCAAAACCATTAGCTTAATAGCAATTTGAAGTCTTAACTAAGAAATCATAGAAAGGATGAGAGAACATGAAACCAGTACTTGGACAAGGTGGTTTAGAGTGGATCCACTCTCCAAACTAGGAGAGAGTCAATCAACTACCTAGAGAGGGCAACCTCTAGGACTTTGCAATCTATGTATACTTATATTCCATTCATAAGAGATATAAGGAGACCATCATACATACAAGGACTTACCTATTCAAGACAAGAGTCATTCACCTACTGACGTGTATTTTACTACGCGCTAAAAATGCAAGTATACGCGTCGAGTAGTACAGGCCTTGTGAGGCCCGAGTCGAACACAGGGATACTCGGAATTGTTGGAGACTCCTACTAACTATTTGCGATCAGCTAAGCCGAATAACAAATTGGGGTTTGTTGTCAAAATTAAAAGAAAATAAAAATAAAACAAAGAAAACAATCGATTAAAGGTTAATTTAATCAATTCAAAAAGGTATCTTTAGGATTGCGGTTTCACCGTGGGTATTCATTGTATTAGATTTTATATAATGCCTCACTCTTCTCTCTCTATCTGGGTAGTGGCCTGAAAACAGAATTACCCACTGTCGTGGTGCAATTCACTACTTAGGTTTAGGTCGGTTCCACCGTCGTAGTAACCTATTCCCTAAACTAAGTGCATTACGAACGGTCTCTCAGTTTCCACCATTAATTTTACACCACCTTTGTCAATGGGTTTATCGATTAATGTAGGTTCCGTCTCTTTTCAACCATTAATCCTTCTGTCGAAGTGATTAAGGGCATTAGGTTATTATCATGGTGATCAAGAATAACAATATATGGAGAAAATGAAACTATACCACGGATTTAAGAGAGAAAATATGAATTACTAATATAAAACTGTCACACAATGAATTCCCGGGCTACTCCCGGTCCTAAAGATGGAGGGGATTAGCCCGCATGTTCATCTCACACAAGTACATGGAAGAAATAGGGGAAATCATATGAAAAACGTGAATTGAATTGGAAAACCCCTGAACGGAGAAGAACCGATTGATCCTTTGCGTAGAACACGTGCTTTCCCGCCTCTCGGTGGTGAAATCCGTCTTCGGTAGCGTCCAGATCGACTGGTATGAACTTCTGGCCTCCGTTCTCCTTTCTCTCGCTCCTCGGCACTTGTGCAATGGCCAAATCCGATCCCCCTCTGTCTGGGCGGCCGTCCTTAGGTATAAGTGCCTAATTAGGTCGTTAATTAACTCCAGCCATCCGATTGAGATCAATCTGAATCCAACGCATATGGTATCGACCGCTACAGTAGCGGCTGGCTGCAAATCCTTCCTTTATCGCGCCCTTCATCATCTCGATACCATCGACTCACGTCGATGGTATCGACTTCCTTTAGGCGTCGGTTTTTTCGTTTTGCGATGCTGTAGCCTCCATGTGTCGATGGTATCGACTTGGTGTCGATACTATCGACTGCTTCTTCGCCAACAACCTGAAGTTGTCTCGATACCATCGACATCAGCGTCGATGGTATCGACTCTTTGCTGCTCCTTTCGGCTGGAAACCTGCGGTCTCGTCGATGGTATCGACTTCCGTCGATGGTATTGACGGAAGCAAATACTTGTTTTTCCTGAAATTCAAAGACAAGATCAAATAAATCCACACAAATAATAATAATGTGATAATTAATGCTCAAAATGATAAAACTAAGGGGATTTGACATAAAATGATGGCAAAGACCAAAATGGATGAATTATGCGATATTAACCATAGAAATGACTAATTAAAGCATAAACCACATATAAAATAGGTCTATAAATGCGACTCAAATTCATCGCATCAAACTCCCCTAAGCTTGAACGTTGCTTGCCCTCGAGCAACTAATCCTTAGAATAGAATTGCAAATGTCAACTGAAAAACAACACACCAACCCAACATCCCATATGACTCCCACTGAACATTCACAAACCGACCTTCTCTAACCACAGAATAGTAATTACCCTAAAGGTGACAGTAATCATCTATAAAAGAATTTAACCTCCTAACCGATGAACACTATCACATAAGGCAGTTAACATAATAAAATTCGCCGATTCAGCATTGGTGCATCTTGTGATCACCTATACTACGTTGCTCGCCCTAACTACCATCTACATGGAAGCAGTTCTCCTGATATTCATTAGTGAGGAGAAATTCACGGTGGCCTACCAATCCGAGCAACGGGTGGATGAAAATGGGTAGCTCATAGAAGAAAGTGGAAGTATTGTACAGTTTCAACATGCATAATACAAAAATGTCCTATATGATACAAATGCACATTAGAAATGCCCTAATGCCTAAAATTGGGTGAAATGATGCATGCTCTAACCATCCGCCTCAAAATGAGATGGATATCTAGTCAAGCTACATCATGTACTCAATTATCCTAAAATGCAAGTGATATTACGTTCCTTTCTCCTTCTTATTTCACTTTCTTCTAAATTCTTTTTCTTTTCCCTTTGTTTTTTTATATTGCAGATTTTCAACTTTTTTTTTCAGCCCACATATCCATAATTTCTCAAAGATAATTTTATTGGGCTATTTCCTGCATACTCAGAATTTTTTTTTCTATTTAGAAAGTATGGAACACTATAATTCACCATTGGGAAAAATTGAGATACATGATATACTTTATGCATGAAAATCATGAATGCGACTACATGGCATGCACCTAAAAGTAATGTGCATGATTCACTATATATATATATATTTATGCAAACATATGGAAAATACCAATGCAAGTCCTATCTAAATGCTATGCACACAAAAGGAATTAAAACTGCACTTTACTTCCAATTCTTAGGAGGATTATAGAAAAATGAAGTGGAACGATCACAAGACTAGATGACTGAACCTTAGAAAGATATTATGTGTCCCTCCTTACTGACCTGTGTAGTAGTTTAGAGGGTTCTCTCTCTTACATCCAATTAAGGTCTCATTACCATTTGGTTAGGTTAGGCTCAAACAACCATGTCCGGCCACTTTCATGAATCATTAGGAGTACAGGTGTGAAATGTTGTTTTAAAGTTGACATAATCAATCATTTTCGTAGGATTGTGCCCCAAGGTCAAACAAAACAAGCTATCCAAAGACACAAAAATTTTAAATTTCCCTTAAATTCCCCATGCACTAACAACAAGATGACACACTTTTATGACATCCACAATTTACACTAGATAGCGCGTGGATCCTACAAAAAGTAAAGATGCAAGGAACAAATAACAAGAGAACAAAAGCAATAACACTAAAAACTGAAAACGATAAAAGATAGAGCTGTTCCAACTACCCCCCTAAGCTTGAATTCGACTATGGCTTCATAGTCAAAAACAAACTTAAAGATTGGAACAGGGATACCCGATCATTCTTGTGGTGGTGGAGGCGGGTATTGCGGCGCCGTGGGGTCCCAAGACGGGTATTGCCCCTGAAAAGTCGGATCATATTGGGGCATCGGAGGAGGTTGTGGATACCCCCCAAAATAATTCTGGCTCCAGTAATGATCGTAAAACGGCTGCTGCTGCTGCTCCATCCTATGCAGCCGATCATGGATATTCTCTTGATTCGCGAAAAGAAGGCGTTCATTCTCGAAGATCGCCTGCTGGTTGACAAAAAGCCAGTTGGTGGTATCTTGAATACCGGCGTACGTAGCGGTGTGGCTATGCTGCGTCTGCTGAATGTCCTGCAGCATCGTATACATGCCTTGCATGGAATAGGCATCCTCACTCGGTTGCGAGGGCTGTGGTGGTGGATGCCGATGCGGAGAAGATGAAGATGCACCTGGATGCATCCGAGGACGCTTCCGGGGTGCCACTCGGGATCGAAGAGGTGTGAACGCCTCTTCCTCCTCTTCCGCCGCCTCATCGTCGTCGCCGCCGTTGTTGCCGCCGTCTTCTTCATCGGAATCGATGGCTATGATTGGCCACCGGAAATGCTGCGCGCCGTCGATGTTGAAGACGGGGTCAGGTAGAGAACACTCCTGATATGCTTGATTTATGTGGCAGTGTGTGAACGCCACGCCATCTCGGAGAAGAATTAGGTTGGCCCGGTGAAGATGTTGCAAGTTGACCTTGCTTCTCGTAGTAAGAGGAGTCAGCTGGTTGAGATTCAAGCCCAAGTAGAGGGCTATCCTGGTGACTAGCCCTCCAAAATGAATCGGGGCTCTCCTCGTGCTCCTCTTCACCGCCAACACTCGGTGTAGAAAGAATGCACCCCAGTTGCATTCTTGTCTCGTCAGGAGCTTGTATAGGAAGAAAAGATCAGACTCCTGGAATTTTCTCAAAGCAAGATCGCTTAGAGCAAAGATGGTTGAGCTTAGCATCCTGTGCAAGACCCGTGCAAATGGGTGCTCGAAGTCGGCTACCGCGGCGTTGTGGTAGCTCACTGACCTCCCATGTAGAACCGTCACCAACTCAGCGAAGATGGCGGCGTAGTCGGTGCGGTTATCTGGCCGGCGGTAGTTGTACTTAGAGCTGTTCCAGTTGAAGATGTCGTTGAACTGCTCCAGAGTGATGGTGTAGTCGTGGTTGTAGAGCCGGAAAGACACCTGACCCTTCTCCCACTCACGGTCACTGGCGGATATCTCGTTTGGCACGACATTGACGTCGAGGGACGCCATGAATTCTGCCACCAGTTCCTTATATGCCGGCCACTCACTGAAAAAAGGTTGACCATCCTCGTGGCACTCCAGCTCGTCGTGGCCACGGCCCGTTTGGTGTGCTTGTCCTTTGAGAACGTAGTCCAAGTTTGCCTTGAAGCCAAGATCATGGAGCATCTCCGGATCCACATACCGGGTTGGCTCGATCTTGCACTTCATGATTTCATCGAAGATCTTCTTCACCTCCGTAGAAGGGTGGACAAGGCGAGGACGTGCGACCGATGATGGCGGTGGTGGCACGAACTCGGGGATGTCAATCATATGAGCGCTCGAGGAAGAAGCTCCGGTTGGATGCACCATTGTTGCGACGAGAAAAGGATTAGAAGAAGAGCTCGGTGAAGATGGAGAACTGAATCTCCGCTCGGTGAAGATCGTCGCTCGGTGCTGTTGTTCTTCGGGCTTAGATGGCTCGGGGGAGTGCTCGGCGCAAAGGAAGAAGAGAGCTCTGAAGGTGTGACGTTAAATGACGTCATGAATCTCCTTATATAGACTTGGCCGGCGCCACTGTTGGTCCGTCGATACCATCGATGCGGGTCGATGGTATCGACACGTCTCGATGCTATCCGGCCCCCTCGTGAGTATCGACGGCTGACGATTGCTTGATCTTGAAACCCAGATTGCTGACGTGTCGATACCATCGACATAGGTCGATAGTATCGACGCTGCACCCGGATCGATGATGTGGACGCCGCGATTGCCGTCGATTTCTTTGCGCGGATCGGTGACATGGATAATCGATACCATCGACAGATGTCGATAGTATCGACTTGGCTTCATTGCGACACTGCCACTTTGCACTTCAACCTGTAACCATGTCGATACCATCGACAAGGCCGTCGATGGTATCGAGTTGACTGAGACAAATCGGTTTGAACTTCTCCAGAGATCTCGATGGTATCGACTCCTACGTCGATACTATCGACTTTTCCTTTTCGACCACCTGTAGGTATGTCGATACCATCGACGAGGCCGTCGATGGTATCGACTCAGAATGAAATCTGTAGTCTTCAACATGTACCCTTGTCGATACCATCGACAAAGGTGTCGATGGTATCGACTCTGCCTCAGCCTACATAATGAACAAACGGATCAAGGTATCTTCTTTATACTAAAAATTGAACAAAAATAAAGCAACCTACGCTTATAATTAAACTATCATAATGTACCGATGGTTGGGTTGCCTCCCAACAAGCGCCCTTATTTAACGTCTTAGGCTAGACGGTATGAAGCTTATCATCTTTTCACCTTGGGAACTGTGCTTAGAGGATCATGTGGTAACTTGAATTCAACTCGATCTCCTCCAATTCCCAAGGACAATGTACCTCTCCCTAAGGCAGTCACGACGTCCGCTGTTGCTTGAAACGGTCTTCCTAGAAGAATTTCACAGCTTTGGAGCGGTGGCATATCAATGACAACAAAATCCACTGGGAATATGAATCTATCCACTTTGACGAGAACATCCTCACACACTCCATATGGTCTCACTAAAGACCCATCTGCCAATTCAATTGTCGCGGCTGACTTCTTTATCTCTTTTAACCCAAGTTTCTGAAATGTCGCCAGAGGCATGAGATTTATGCTAGCGTCGGAATCACATTGCGCTTTAGGAAAATGTCGACCACCTATTGAGCAAGGAATGTAGAAGCCTCCTGGGTCTTTTCTCTTCTTTGGTGAACTCCCGTGAATCATAGAGCTCACCGTCTCATTCATCCTACAAATATCACTGTCTTTTATCCGCCTCTTCTTATTGATGATTTCCTTGATGAACCTCCCATAGGCGGGCACTTTCTCGATCATCTCCACTAATGGAATATTGATGTGGAGTTTTCGGAATATTTCCAAGAATTTCCTAAAATGACGATGCTCTTTCTTTGACTTAGGATTGTCCAGTGTTGAAACATCTCCTGCATCAACACGCCTGTGAGGTGGCACATATGAGCTTTTCGGGGTTAACACCCCTAAGCTTGCTTCAATCACTCCCTCTGACGTGGGCTTTGGCGAGACATCATCAATAATAATAGCTTGTTGTGGTTCCTCTCTCGCATTCGATGTTTCCACACGTGCACGAACACCCTTCAATTGTTCTTCTTCTCTAGATGGAGATACAATATTCATTACTCGCTGTGATTTTCTGAAGAAAGGGTTTCCGCCCGGCAGTCCATAATAAGTGCGCGGGTACGGTATCGCCGGTGTTGCATGCGTATTAAAAGTCATTTTTCTTTCTTCTTTAGCTTCTTGCACCTGAGATTCCTCCTCATTGATTACCACAGAAATATACTTGACCTGATGGTGTGCATGGGCCACGTTTGCATTCTCGGCCGGTTTCTATTGATTGGCGTGCTTGATGGCTGCCACTTCACTAGAAATCTGTGCCACAATGGTTTCTAACGCCCTCATTTGTGCTCCATGACTTTGCAATGTCTGTCCAAACTTGGTAAGAATATCACCTTGAGATTGCAATTGCTTATCAAACATGGCCATCATCTCCTGGTTCTGCTGTACCATTTGACTCAGTAGTTCAGTATTCTTATCCTCTGTTCTAGGCTATGGCTTGGCATCCGGATCCTGCAGAAAATTATTCGGATCCTTCCATGAAAACTTTTTATCCTTCCTCCATGCATAGTCATTGTTTCTATAGCCCTATTGTTGCATGAATTTCACTTGGGCTTCCTCGTCCTCACATGCATCTTCCTTAGATAGCAACTTCTTGGCTAGAAGATCTAACTTATCGTTCAGCTCCTTAACTGCTCTGGATTCGCCAGCAGCTCTGACCTGCTCCACAGCACCTCTGTCGCCCCATGACTATTTCCTAGCCATGTTCTTGAGTATCTCCCAGCATCTGGTGTCTGTATTGTTTAGAAAGAATCCCGACCCGGCTGAATCCAGATTACTCCTATCATGCTCGGAGAGAGAAAAATAGAAGATTTTCACTTGTGTCTCTTTGTCCAGCCCGTGATGCAGACATCTCCTCAACATAACCTGAAATCGCTCCCAGGTCTCAGAATATGTTTCACCAGCCTGTTGGGTGAAATTATGAATCTTCCGGATCATGTCGTTAGTCTTCTCAGGAGGGAAGAACCTCTCAAAGAAGACCTCTACCATAAGGTCCCAGGACTCCACAAATTCGTCATCTAGGTTGTGTAGCCATTCTCGTGCAATTCCCGTTAGCGAGCTCGGGAAGAGCTTCAAATAAAGTACAGTCTGCGGAAATCGGTCAATTTTCACCATATCGCAGTTCTCCACGAATTGACTCAGGTGCGCAACGGGATCCTCATTTTTCAACCCGTGGAAAGCATTGGACTTAACCAATTTCATAAGAGCTGGATCAATCTTGTACGTTGGTATATTGATTGCTTGCTTCTTTATCGACCCTTTAGAGGCAGATGCGGAAGAAGCTTTGATCTTCGCCCATATCGTTGGTTCCTCGGCCATCTCTTCTGGTTCAGATTCAGAATCTACCTCTTCTTGGTACTCTTGCTCGGAATGCTCCTCGTCCTCAGGTCTCGAAAATGGAACCTCGGGTGTGCGATTTTCGTAGTCTGTACTACGTGTATGCACCATGCAACGTACCTGAAATGAGAGAATTCGAGTTCAGTACTATGCTCAGACAAGTATAAACAATTATAGAGAAATTTAGAAATATTTGAAGTTGTTTAAAAATAATAAAAAAATGTGGCCTAGAGTGGCCGCTCGTAGCACTCAAAGTGCCAACAATTCCGCCGTATCCCCGGCAACGGCGCCAAAAACTTGACGTGTATTTTACTACGCGCTAAAAATGCAAGTATACGCGTCGAGTAGTATAGGCCTTGTGAGGCCCGAGTCGAACACAGGGATACTCAGAATTGTTGGAGACTCCTACTAACTATTTGCGATCAGCTAAGCCGAATAACAAATTGGGGTTTGTTGTCAAAATCAAAAGAAAATAAAAATAAAACAAAGCAAACAATCGATTAAAGGTTAATTTAATCAATTCAAAAAGGTATCTTTAGGATTGCGGTTTCACCGCGGGTATTCATTATATTAGATTTTATATAATGCCTCACTCTTCTCTCTCTATCCGGGTAGTGACCTGAAAATAGAATTACCCATTGTCGTGGTGCAATTCACTACTTAGGTTTAGGTCGGTTCCACCGTCGTAGTAACCTATTCCCTAAACTAAGTGCATTACGAACGGTCTCTCAGTTTCCACCATTAATTTTACACCACCTTTGTCAAGGGGTTTATCGATTAATGTAGGTTCCGTCTCTTTTCAACCATTAATCCTTCTGTCGAAGTGATTAAGGGCATTAGGTTATTATTATGGTGATCAAGCATAACAATATATGGAGAACACAAAACTATACCATGGATTTAAGAGAGAAAATATGAATTACTAATATAAAACTATCATACAATGAATTCCCGGGCTACTCCTGGTCCTAAAGATGGAGGGGATTAGCCCCGCATGTTCATCTCACACAAGTACATGGAAGAAATACGGGAAATCATATGAAAAACGTGAATTGAATTGGAAAACCCCTGAACGGAGAAGAACCGATTGATCCTTTGCGTAGAACACGTCCTTTCCTGCCTCTCGGTGGTGAAATCCGTCTTTGGTAGCGTCCAGATCGACTGGTATGAACTTTTGGCCTCCGTTCTCCTTTCTCTCTCTCCTCGGCACTTGTGCAATGGCCAAATCCGATCCCCCACTGTCTGGGCGGCCGTCCTTAGGTATAAGTCCCTAATTAGGTCGTTAATTAACTCCAACCGTCCGATTGAGATCAATCTGAATCCAACGCATATCTGACGGTGTCGATACCATCGACGCGAGTCGATGGTATCGACCCGCTACAGTAGCGCCTGGCTGCAAATCCTTCCTTTACCGCGCCCTTCATCATCTCGATACCATCGACTCGCGTCGATGGTATCGACTTCCTTTAGGTGTCGGTTTTGTCGTTTTGCGACGCTGTAGCCTCCATGTGTCGATGGTATCGACTTGGTGTCGATACTATCGACTACTTTTTTGCCAGCAACCTAAAGATGTCTCGATACCATCGACATCAGCGTCGATGGTATCGACTCTTTGCTGCTCCTTTCGGCTGGCAACCTGCGGTCTCGTCGATGGTATCGACTTCCGTCGATGGTATCGACTTCCGTCGATG
The DNA here is from genome assembly GCA_963693085.1 of Alisma plantago-aquatica. Lineage (NCBI taxonomy): Eukaryota > Viridiplantae > Streptophyta > Magnoliopsida > Alismatales > Alismataceae > Alisma > Alisma plantago-aquatica. Next base: position 1,898,442,550 of record OY856409.1, on the reverse strand, counting down.
GTATCGACGGAAGCAAATACTTGTTTTTCCTGAAATTCAAAGACAAGATCAAATAAATCCACACAAATAATAATAATGTGATAATTAATGCTCAAAATGATAAAACAAAGGGGATTTGACATAAAATTATGGCAAAGACCAAAATGGATGAATTATGCGATATTAACCATAGAAATGACTAATTAAAGCATAAACCACATATAAAACAGGTCTATAAATGCAACTCAAAATCATCGCATCACCTACACAAGGACTTACCCACTTGATTAAGATATTTTTAGCCTTCAACATGGACTTACCCACACTTGCATCAAGTCTTTGGCCTTGAAGGAATTTGCCCACTCTTCTTGAATCTTGGCCTTGGCCTTCTCCTTCACGTGGAGAAGATCTTCACCTCTTCTTCAACCTTAAAGAAGAACAACAACAACTTCACCTTCACTCGGAATAGCTTACTTCACCTTTGCTTCTTTGAGAAAAGGGGTAGGGAAGATGGAATGGAATGAGAGATTTACAAGCACAAGGAAGTAGCTCTCTTACAATTGACCTAACTCACTCATAATCATGAAATGCTATGTAAATAAGAGAGAGAAAGGGACTCAAGGAGTTGGAAACCATTCAACTATAGTAAGGACTTAGAATAGCATGAATGAGAAAACTTGGAATGAACTCCAAGGGGTCCTATTTATAGTTGGGGGTGCTCCCTTGAGTGTGGGATCACTTAAGGGCGAAATATAGTCATTTTCCAAGTTACAACAGATTTATTCTCGCTCAAAACAACTCACCAACAGTTATAATCACTTTTTCTTCATTTTCCGTATAGTACATTCGGTCAAGTTTTAATAAAGATAACTTGATCGATCCATTAAGTGACAAAGCCAAATTTTAAACTATCGGTTGAGTTTGTTCTGGGAAACTCGACCGATGAGTCAAAATTAGTTTTGCTTAGTTGATCGATTGGTCAAGTTCTGTGAGTGTGCATTGACCGATTGGTCTCTCCAAAAAATCCATCACTGGATCAGTCAAATTTCCAACTCGACCGATAAACAGCCTGTGACAAATTTTCTAAATTGATATTTGAGTGATCAAATGTTGGAATTATGTGTCCCTAACTTTTTCTCATCTTAGTTACAAGTCATATCATCAATACAAGTGATTACAAAAATCATCTAAGGTCATTTAGAGTGATTTCCCAAATTGCACACTTGCATTGCTTTTGACTTGAACTTGAACAAGGTAGGGCTTGTGTAATTTGATCCTTTTTATGCTTGTGTAATTTGATCCTTTTCATGTACCTAAAGTCTGAAATCAATCTTGAACGAGCATATTAGATACATAGGAATATAATGGTTAATGGAATGCATGGTTAAGTTATTATTAAAATAGGGGCAATGTATAACTCTCAAGTCAACAAACTACCACTTCTTGTGTTCCATCACCCTATGGTCTTGTGTTACATCAATCTCTGGTCTACTTCATTATGACAACGACTGAGATTCATATCATGATGCCTACCTATCATTGTTTACTTATGCTCCAGATGGCACTTCATGGTGACCAAGAAGCTCCTGCTACCTGCCTGCTTACCCACTTTGAGATTATCTTCTTGAGGGAGAGTATTCAAGTGATTTATTATAACATTAATGAGGAGAAACATTCTTGTATGAGCTTTGTTTATCTTTTATTATTTTTCTCTAGTATGTCTATCTATTTGTAGGATGACTTAGGATTCTCCCAATCTCCATATTGAGAGAGAGTATTAGAGAGTCTATTTAATTAGTTAATTAAGATGTCGAGTCTATTTATAATATGGGTCCAATTGCATCTCGACCCATTAGGGTTTGTCTTGAGTTTATATGCTTCCCCCTTATCCTATTTATGGGAGTGGGGCGCTACCCTTCTATCAATAAGAAAAATCACATAAGGAGACTTCCACATCATATCATTTTTCCATAATGTTAACAAATGATCTATTTAATGACATTATGTAGAGTTTTATGATGATTATTCATATTCAAGTATCTTAGAAGTTTGCTTTATAGCAAAAGTTTTACTTAGATTTTTTGTTCTCTTTTGTTTGATGCTAGTTTAAAATTGAGTTTTGTGAATGATCATTTGAATTTTGATCAATGAGATGGCCCTCACACTAGTTCCTCACAAGTTTGATATTCCTCATGAAGTTCACTTTTAGTAGAATAAGATTTCTAGCCCTTTGTATGGATAAGAATGACATGAAACCCCACCTAAACCAATTATTTACCTACCTATACAAGTCCATCTCTTCAACTTTGTATTTTATATTTGTGCTTGTTTTCACTTGATGTTATTGCTGGATTTGATGATCGATTCATCTATACTATTGTGATATTTTATATGTATTTTATGTTTTTACTTAGAGCTATATTATCCCATTGTGAATGGGTTTTATAAAATTTGATGGACAAAAGAAAGTGCATGAGGTCGAACCTGCCACGATCTAATCCACTTATCACTACATGAGACAAATAACTCCATATTTGAGTGCTTATGTTTTTAGTTACACATCTGGAGGTGAGTAATAATTAGGCTATTCTTATATTGGGATGGAGTTGGCATTTGTGGACACTTGGTGGCAAACCTCAGCTGGAATAGAGTGTCCTAAGGGCCAAGATGATGCCATGAATGCAAATTTGTCTCAGATTAACTTGATTATTGCTCTTAGTAGATTTGGTGTCCTTAGAAAGAATGCAGTGTAGGTTGAGATATGAGTGAGTCATTGCCAAGTGAGGAATTATATATAAACCTTTTGATCTTTAGGAATGTCAGATCGAGCAGCTTCTCAAAACCATCAATAGCTCTTGAGGCTATTGTATTCAATTGGGTATCCTATATAAGCCTCCCAAAAAAGCTAGGTAAAATGGGTTAGAAGAATAGAGGAAAAATAAGACAGATTCATATTTATTGGCTAGGTTATGGTTGAATTTCGTAGCCAACAAATTGACTAGGTTGTGAGATAAACATCTTAAAGGATTTGGATTTATGGTGAGGACACTGATGGAACTTGACTTTTCTTCCTTCATTGAGGGTTTCTTATGAGAGGGGTAAATATCTAAGTAAATGAACCAGAAGTGAGAATGTGGACAACATCATGGCAAAAGATTGAGATGAGGTTTGCAGAGAAAATACAATAAGAACCTTTAGTGTTTGAGGAGAGAAAGGACTAGTTTGGTTGGGTGTAGTAGGATGCAGTTGTGTGAGTTCGCAATGTAAAAATGCACATCAAACATGCACTTTGTCGTCCGGCTACACGCTACCAAACAGGCCCAAAACAAAGATCTAAGAGATGGATCTTAAGGAAGCTTCGTGATCTTGAGGAATACGAATAACATGTCCCTCCTTTTAGAGATGCGATACTGAATTGATGTTGGCAATATCTTTCAAGGGGATTCTTACTCAAGCATTTTCCTCAAATATCATTGGTTTCATACAAAGATTGCCGGCTAGCCTCGTGGTCAATTTAGCCTAAAGTGCAGTCAACACAACCAAGGCCCAATAGATTAGGTTCAATGATAACAAGCCGTATACAAACACTCTTATAGTGAGCAAAACATATAGATAACTAACAGGCTTAAGTGAGGGCAATATTGTCAATACAATCGCTGTTCTTATTCACGACATTGTTGAATTGTCTTCTAAGCAAGTGTTTATCTATGAACTTGATCAATCAGATCTTCAACGGGATTACCTAGATCCTCTAGATCCTTATACTACCTCTGTACTCATCCTTGCTTGCATGGGGACATGGGAAGAGTAGTGACAATCCCCACATCTGTTTTAAAACAAAACAACGACAAGGTGCATGGACTAATAGTATAGGAGTCGTAGTTGGCATTTGGCAAGTCACACCGACTGCCCACCAACGCGAATCAACGGCCCGAACTGAAGCGCTCCTGGTTTACTGGCGGCAAGTGGCGGCGTCGGCACTCGGCGGCGTGGTACTGGTCCAAGATTCTACGCGGCATCAGCGTTGTTGACTTGGTTCCCAACACTCGATCTCATCCGACTGGACAATTCGTACAACAAGAAATAGGCTCGCCTCCCCTCTCCCTGTCTCACCGCAATTCATTACATGTGTGTTTGAACGCTGGCGGGTCGGTGAGTCCATGTGGTGCATCGTGGAGGAGCGACGTCGAGAACCCAAATCAAAACCACAGACGCCGTCTGGATTCTTCCGATTGCTGGCTTTGGACCGTCGCGGTTTCGCTGCCGCCCGTGCCAGGAACGAGGAAGCCGACAAACTCGGCCGCATCGCACGTGATTTAATGCTGCTATAGGGCCACCGTACGAGGGATCTGTTTGCTCTATATATGATATCGATACCATTCAATAGACAAATGAATGGAGTATTCGATATATAGAAAATAGTTGGATTGTAATGCTGCCGATCGCCAATCCAGATTTACAATTACCCCCTAAAGTTCGAATCGCATCTCCAGACACGCACCAAAACGGCTAGAACAGCAACCTGTCAAAACTGTCGCTCGCTAAATTAGAACCAACTGTTTGTTCGCATTCTCCAAGTAGACCGCATAGGCATCTCCAGATCTGTACGTTGCCGTAGTAATCAGAATAACAACAAAAATTCGATCAAAAATCTAGTACAGCTATCTACAAAGGCAGCGCAAGAGGTTACTCTTTGAAAAGACGGCGGGCGGGTGTGTACTCTCATTTTGACACTCGATTTTAATTTTGATGCATGGCGACAAGATGGCATCTCAGCCACACACAAAGATGTACTATTTTTCTTTTCCGGTTTACACTTTTGTAGTTTTGTTTCAGATTTTGCATACCGTTAAGCGCAATCCATCTCCATCATTATCGTTACTATTGCTAGTACAGTTTGTGACTAACCACTTGTCACGCCCCGATCTCACACTAACCACAAACCACGAGATTAGGACGTGACAGGATGAGATTTACACATAAGCCAACCACTCTTCACTTTTTAAAACTTTTTAAAGAGATTAATAGGATAATCTGATTTATGCTGTAAATTGAAACTAAACAAACTGCGGAAACATCTTTATTAACTGACTAGCAATATAAACAGAGTCTACAGCATTCTACACTGTTTGACATAAAATAAAGCGAAACAGTTAATTTACATCTTTGTACACATTCTCTCTCTCACTCACACCTTGTCCCGAAGATCGAGGGGAATGGACTAAGAGACCTCTAACTACTAACTACGAACCTTCTATCGACTAGGCGTAAGGATAAATCGATCCTTCTGATTTCCTGCTGCTGATGATAACCTGAAAATGTTTTGAGTAGAGGTATGAGCCTACTCGCTCAGTGAATAGTATTTCACTTAGCTATCACTAAACAACTCATCAGGTTTATAAATTGAAATTAAACATAAATACAGAACTAAGCAAGGCAGTTCTAAATACATAGCAGATATACAGATATTAATCACATTTCTAAGCATCAACAGATAATTCAGGTAAATAAACAGTTATATAAATTTACTGTGATCCTACATGATTACTTATTCATATTATTATTATGCCCTAAATATATGCAGTGTACTCTGCATATAAAGATCCGCAGCAAGTTCATGCTACGGTCCCACCGTACAAGACTTAGCGACACACCCGGGAAATGCTAAGTCTGACTGCTGTCCTGGTCTGCTACAGGACTCTCAGGCTCACACGGCCTCACTGCACTCTCAAAAGAGTGTACTCTAGACTCCTCCTTGAACCTGAGCACACAGGCGGAGAGTCGGGGTTACCACCGTGACACACGCACGGATTATTGTTGAATAACCCCCATATACTCCAGTGCCACCGTGACACACGCACGGATTATTGTTGAACACTGCCTTTCTGCCCTCGTGCCACCGTGACACACGCACGGATTATTGTTGAACACGAGTCACCGACCATCTAGACACACGCTAGGTAGGTCGTTTCACCCCAAGGTGCAGACCTCACGAGGGGTTCTACGGCGTTAGGGCACCTAAGTCTATTAACTGATTAACAAATAAACATTTAAACAGGAATATCACATTTACTGATTTCGTATCAAATCACAATACACTGTCATTCTAAACCGACAGAGCAATATATTTCAAATCATTGTAATTTCTGATAAATTCTCATACCATGCATTCAAGCAAATTAGAAATGCATAAATAACCCAACTTATTTCAATTTGGCACATACATAGTGAATTTACGCAATTGAACATCTTATTGCACAAATTAAAGAAATTTACTTCACATATGAGAATCATACTCAACAATTATCAATTCTCTAAATTTCTCGAAAAACGTGCACATTAACCCAAATCCTGGTTTGTGCATCACTTAACTCAATTAAGAGTTAATTACCTATCACAACACAATTTAATAACAATACTTGAGAATTTCTGGTAATATTTCAGAGAAATGTGCCATTTCATGTAAATATCAATTTACACATATTAACGTCAAAAGATATATACAATTAGGGTTTTCATGCATATTTTATTTATTCATATCTACTTTGAAATCGTACATCTGATAATTTATCAGAAATCTTCATTGTCTGGGTTCATACCCAAATCATACAATTTTCAGACATGAATTTCTAATTTCAACATTCAAACAAGCAATTTAGGTTCCAATGAACCATATAAATCTACCGATTCAATCCACACTGATCAATTGCTAAATTTAATCATATAACAGCGTCTAGAAGCAATTTATGAAATAAAAAGTCGGGCGACTCAAACGCTGCCCGACGCCTGATAACGCCTGTTATCAGCGTAATTCGCGCACATAACTGGAAATATTCAAACGCCTGAGTTATTTAATGATAAATGAATGAAATCCTACTCACAGTGATTTGGTCTGTCCGGATTCGTCCGGAGATGTGTCCAGGACCTGATTCCGGGCAAAAACTGGTTGCCTTCAACCTTGGATTAAAAATCTTGTTCACGTAAGGTAACTTCACACTTACAGCAAATTGGCGGAGGAAATCTTGGATTCATAGCTAGAAATTGGCTAGGAGCTGCAGCTTCACGAACCTCTGAATCGGAGCTCAAGGTAGCTCCTTAGCTGCTAGGTGCCCCAAGCGGCGCCCTTCTGGCCAAGCTACAGCAGCCGTAACTGCTGCTGTACTTGCCGCTAGCTACAGCTGCTAGGGAGCTGGCTAGGAAATCTAGAGGAGGAAAAGAAAGAAGAGGTACGGAGTAAAGGAGGAAGAAAGGAAGTAGAGAAAGGAGAAAAACCACTAGAATCGGAGAAGAAAAGAAGATTGCCCCTGCGATCGCCTTTGCGGGCCTGCACCTCCTGTGCGCCGCCTTCAACACCTAACAATGAAACGGATAATCAACAGGGAAATAAACGAAAGGTTTATAAAGAAAAGTTTTGGAAATTTTACAATTTCAACCCTGAAATCGGAAAAGATCATAACTTTTGACTCGAAAGTCCAAATCAGGTGATTTCTTTTGCATATTTTCAAGAATGGGGCTCACCACAAAACCAAGGCATGGAAACATGCTAATTATACTGTTTTACTGGTCCAAAATTCTAATTGTGTCCAATTATCACTTTACTCAAATTAATCATCTTAATTATGCACTAATTAATCTTATGTGCTTGATTCAACTAAATCAAGTTAATGATTCACTAACCACATCATAAGCACATAAGTTAGCTCAAATAACTTTAATTAGGCTCAAATTATAAAGCTTACCAATAAGCTTTGGAACAGGTCATAACAATCTCCCTCCCTTATAAGAATTTCGTCCCGAAATTCCTAAAAGAGAAAAGGAAACTTGTTACGCATCTCAGATTCAAGCTCCCACGTAGCTACTTCTAGGTTATGATTCCTCCACAAAACTTTCACTAATGGTATCTCATGATTCTTGAGTTTCTTGATCCTTCGATCAACTATCTGGAATGGTCCCTCAACATAGAACACATCTGATCTGAGCTGTGTAGGTTCTGGGTCAACTATCTTTTCTGTACCAGGATAGCATTTCTTCAACATGGATACATGAAACACATCATGTAGATTTGACAACTCATATGGCAATTCTAACCTATAGGCTACAGTTCCAATCCTCTCAATGATAGGATATGGGCCCATAAACCTAGGAGTCAGTTTGCCTCTCTTACCAAATCTCAACACTCCTTTCCCTGGTGAAACCTTCAAGTACACTTCATCACCAACCTCAAACTCAAGAGGTCTACGTCTTTTCTCAACATAACTCTTCTGCCTGTCCTGTGCAACTTTTAACTGTTTTTTTTTATCACAGTAATCTTTTCAGTGGTCAAATCTACTATCTCGGGTCCAAGAATCTGCTTTTCACCAACCTCTTACCAACATATGGGTGATCTACACTTTCTACCATACAAAGCTTCATACGGGGCCATACTAAGACTGAAATGGTGACTATTGTTGTATGCAAACTCTATAAGGCTTAAGTGTTCTTTCCAACTTCCACTGAAATGCAAGACACATGCTCTCAGCATGTCCTCAAAAGTCTGAATGGTCCTCTCAAATTGACCATCTGTCAGCGGGTGAAAGGTTGTACTGCACCTCAACTTTGTGCCCAAAGCTCGATGCAACTAATTTCACAACCTGGATGTGAACTTAGGATCTCTATCTGATATAATTGAAACCGGAATACCAGGGAACCTAACTATTTCATCCATGTATATCTTAGCCAATTTTGAGACATCAAAGGTTGACTTGACATGAAGAAAGTAAGCAGACCTAATTAGTCTATCCACAATCATTCATATCGAGTCACAACCTCTAGGTGTCATGGGCAACCCTATCACAAAATCCATTGTGATATGTTCCCACTTCCATTCAGGCATAGAAAGAGATTGCAATATACCTATAGGTTTCTGGTGCTCAGTCCTAACCTGTTGACACACACACTGCACCTAGTCACATACTCAGCTACATCCTTTATCATATCAGGTCACCAGTACAACTCCTTGAGATTCCTAAACATCTTAGTGTTGCCTGGATGCATGGCATACATTGATGCATGTGCTTCCTCAAGAATCTTTTCTTTCAAATCATTATCTCGAGGTACATGCAACCTGTCACGCTGATACAACACACCATCATCTGAAAACATGAACTCTGGTCTTTTCCCCATGTCATGTCATGCATGATCTGATGTAACTCACTATCACCCTACTGTAGTTCCTTAATCTAATCATAAAAGATAGGCTTGACTTCCATCTGTGCAATCAAACCACTCTACTTTGTCACCTCTAAGTCTAAGTTTAACTTTCAAATTTCTACTAGCATGTCTCTCTCGAAACATGCAATAGAGAATGCATCAGCTACAAAACTAGACTTCCAGCTTAGGGCATCTGCTACCACATTTACCTTTCCAAGGTGACAATCTATCGTCACATCATAAAGATAGTGACGTTGTGTCATAAGAGCATGAACTACAACAACTAACTTCAGATCATGTATCGGGTAGTACTCCTCATTCTATGCTACTTACTTATTGTTATATTTTAAATTTATATCTTACTTTTTTTTTCTCCAAGTCATTTTAATATTGTTTATCTACCTTTAAACCCTAGATTTTATTAATACTAGCTTACCTTTCATGGAACAAATCTCATGATCTTATTTTATAGGGATGCTAGTACTCAAGGTCAAATCACTATTGATATCCCTTGAACTACTACAACTCTAAACATTCTAGGGTTTCTTCTTTATCAATAACATAGCATTATTGTGATGTGACTATGTTCCCTTAGTTTGAAATTCAAACTTTAGATCTCATAAGTTTTACTAAATTCTTCCTTATCTTATCACTGGAATTTCCTTTCTCTTATTTGTTCTGGACTTTGGTATTTCCATGATATCTCTTCAATTTAATGGAAACTTATAACGTAACATGAGTATCATTTCAAACTGGACAAGCCATATATTCAGGTATTGTAAATATCATGAGATTCAACATAATAAGCATGCATGCAGATTTCAAATTCTTAAATAATCTAATTACATGTCCACTTGTAATTTACTGAGAAATTAATATCAATATGCATGCAGGCAGACTGGAATTCTCAAATAAACAGAATGCATGTCAATTTGGCACTTTATACACTAAAATTGTGCAATTGGACTGTTAAGCATCACACATCTTATACTGAGAATTTTGATATCAAAATACTTGATTCATTGAACACCCTATCCTTAGGGTTTCAATTACCTCATTCACTTATTACATGGCAACACCCTATCCTTAGGGTTTCAGTTACCTCATTCATTTGATTGCAGTTCAAATCACAATATGATATCATTCTAGAACTGTCAGAACAGTGTACTTAAAATAATTGTAAATATTGAGAAATTCTTATATCATGCATTCATTTTCTTAATTACACATATGTTCTTTATTTTAGGAACTAGTCTGTTAGTCTATAGAGACTTAGAATCCAAAGATAGTATGTATGAATGCACTAAACTTTATAATAAAGATATACATGCCATACTCTCAATTATGTCATGTAATCCTCATTCCTTAATCAAGGTCATCTTTTCTAACATTTCTTTTTATCCAACTAAGTTTCTTGTCCTGGTCTTATGATTTTCATAAGACTCTTTATTTCTATGCACTTATTGTATATTCAACTCCTTTCTTCTATTTTCCCTTTGCTTTGAAGTATATAAAAAAAATTATTTTACTCTATTACATGATCCATTCCAAAGTTAATTCTTACTATCTTAGCCACTACACACTTTTCTCCTATCTTTTTCATATTCTCATATTTAGAGTTCATAAAATACAAATCAATAAATTTAATTTGAGCCTCATATCGTGTTCATTCATTTCCAAATAAGGATTGCTCAAATAAGACTCCAACATTGGGCCTCTGATATTATTTCCAGCTACTTCTTAGCCGTTCTAATCTTTCCCTTATATCTCAACATCTTAGTGTATATACAATTTTTCACTATGATTCGAGTCTAAATTATCCAGAGTCTACATTTATTATATTTTTAATAGGAGTCATTAGATCCCAGTAACGCATCCTGCCAGCCGGACCAGGACGAACCTGTAGTCCTGAAGCCAAGAGCTACTCGGGATTAACCAACTCCCATTAATCTCAAACATGTGGAAAGAATATCCACTCAGGGCAAACTCATTTAAACATAATTTCTGATCTACTTAATACAAAGAATATAAACACTAAATAAATCATTTCATAACACACAAAAATATAAAAGAATCATGTTTATTCTACAAATTGAAAATCTAAATTCATGCATATAAGAGCATTTCTAATGATCTCCAATCAAATAAGCAATATAAAGCAAAAATTGTATCACATCCTATGTTAAACCTCTTATTCCTATATTAATTTCTTATCTCATAACCCTAAGATTTCTAGGGTTTTTCTCTGGCCTATCCTTCCTCTGCATACCTGGCCAGGGAATCCAGAGAAGAATAGACAGAGTAGCTTGATACTGGTCAATCTAAGTATTCAGACACCTGGCCAGGGTATCTAAACACTCAGACCTCCCAGAGCTAAAGACACATCACTTCTTATCCATCTTAATTATAATACTATCTTTTGATCCTAATGATCCCTGATAACTCAGCTTAAACTCTCAACTTGATTCGCGTGACCACGTCCTTTTTCTGCCATCTGCAATGCTATAACAGAACATTTCCTGTTATAAAATTACAGTTAGAAGGAAGACACCTAAACCTTAATCCTATTGGTCTCTTATCGTCCCCTGTCCTGGACTTAGAGTATTCATATACTCAACCTATGCTCTGATACCAAAATTGTCACGCCCCGATCTCACACTAACCACAAACCACGAGATTAGGACGTGACAGGATGGGATTTACACATAAGCCAACCACTCTTCACTTTTTAAAACTTTTTAAAGAGATTAATAGGATAATCTGATTTATGCTGTAAATTGAAACTAAACAAACTGCGGAAACATCTTTATTAACTGACTAGCAATATAAACAGAGTCTACAGCATTCTACACTGTTTGACATAAAATAAAGCGAAACAGTTAATTTACATCTTTGTACACATTCTCTCTCTCACTCACACCTTGTCCCGAAGATCGAGGGGAATGGACTAAGAGACCTCTAACTACTAACTACGAACCTTCTATCGACTAGGCGTAAGGATAAATCGATCCTTCTGATTTCCTGCTGCTGATGATAACCTGAAAATGTTTTGAGTAGAGGTATGAGCCTACTCGCTCAGTGAATAGTATTTCACTTAGCTATCACTAAACAACTCATCAGGTTTATAAATTGAAATTAAACATAAATACAGAACTAAGCAAGGCAGTTCTAAATACATAGCAGATATACAGATATTAATCACATTTCTAAGCATCAACAGATAATTCAGGTAAATAAACAGTTATATAAATTTACTGTGATCCTACATGATTACTTATTCATATTATTATTATGCCCTAAATATATGCAGTGTACTCTGCATATAAAGATCCGCAGCAAGTTCATGCTACGGTCCCACCGTACAAGACTTAGCGACACACCCGGGAAATGCTAAGTCTGACTGCTGTCCTGGTCTGCTACAGGACTCTCAGGCTCACACGGCCTCACTGCACTCTCAAAAGAGTGTACTCTAGACTCCTCCTTGAACCTGAGCACACAGGCGGAGAGTCGGGGTTACCACCGTGACACACGCACGGATTATTGTTGAATAACCCCCATATACTCCAGTGCCACCGTGACACACGCACGGATTATTGTTGAACACTGCCTTTCTGCCCTCGTGCCACCGTGACACACGCACGGATTATTGTTGAACACGAGTCACCGACCATCTAGACACACGCTAGGTAGGTCGTTTCACCCCAAGGTGCAGACCTCACGAGGGGTTCTACGGCGTTAGGGCACCTAAGTCTATTAACTGATTAACAAATAAACATTTAAACAGGAATATCACATTTACTGATTTCGTATCAAATCACAATACACTGTCATTCTAAACCGACAGAGCAATATATTTCAAATCATTGTAATTTCTGATAAATTCTCATACCATGCATTCAAGCAAATTAGAAATGCATAAATAACCCAACTTATTTCAATTTGGCACATACATAGTGAATTTACGCAATTGAACATCTTATTGCACAAATTAAAGAAATTTACTTCACATATGAGAATCATACTCAACAATTATCAATTCTCTAAATTTCTCGAAAAACGTGCACATTAACCCAAATCCTGGTTTGTGCATCACTTAACTCAATTAAGAGTTAATTACCTATCACAACACAATTTAATAACAATACTTGAGAATTTCTGGTAATATTTCAGAGAAATGTGCCATTTCATGTAAATATCAATTTACACATATTAACGTCAAAAGATATATACAATTAGGGTTTTCATGCATATTTTATTTATTCATATCTACTTTGAAATCGTACATCTGATAATTTATCAGAAATCTTCATTGTCTGGGTTCATACCCAAATCATACAATTTTCAGACATGAATTTCTAATTTCAACATTCAAACAAGCAATTTAGGTTCCAATGAACCATATAAATCTACCGATTCAATCCACACTGATCAATTGCTAAATTTAATCATATAACAGCGTCTAGAAGCAATTTATGAAATAAAAAGTCGGGCGACTCAAACGCTGCCCGACGCCTGATAACGCCTGTTATCAGCGTAATTCGCGCACATAACTGGAAATATTCAAACGCCTGAGTTATTTAATGATAAATGAATGAAATCCTACTCACAGTGATTTGGTCTGTCCGGATTCGTCCGGAGATGTGTCCAGGACCTGATTCCGGGCAAAAACTGGTTGCCTTCAACCTTGGATTAAAAATCTTGTTCACGTAAGGTAACTTCACACTTACAGCAAATTGGCGGAGGAAATCTTGGATTCATAGCTAGAAATTGGCTAGGAGCTGCAGCTTCACGAACCTCTGAATCGGAGCTCAAGGTAGCTCCTTAGCTGCTAGGTGCCCCAAGCGGCGCCCTTCTGGCCAAGCTACAGCAGCCGTAACTGCTGGTGTACTTGCCGCTAGCTACAGCTGCTAGGGAGCTGGCTAGGAAATCTAGAGGAGGAAAAGAAAGAAGAGGTACGGAGTAAAGGAGGAAGAAAGGAAGTAGAGAAAGGAGAAAAACCACTAGAATCGGAGAAGAAAAGAAGATTGCCCCTGCGATCGCCTTTGCGGGCCTGCACCTCCTGTGCGCCGCCTTCAACACCTAACAATGAAACGGATAATCAACAGGGAAATAAACGAAAGGTTTATAAAGAAAAGTTTTGGAAATTTTACAATTTCAACCCTGAAATCGGAAAAGATCATAACTTTTGACTCGAAAGTCCAAATCAGGTGATTTCTTTTGCATATTTTCAAGAATGGGGCTCACCACAAAACCAAGGCATGGAAACATGCTAATTATACTGTTTTACTGGTCCAAAATTCTAATTGTGTCCAATTATCACTTTACTCAAATTAATCATCTTAATTATGCACTAATTAATCTTATGTGCTTGATTCAACTAAATCAAGTTAATGATTCACTAACCACATCATAAGCACATAAGTTAGCTCAAATAACTTTAATTAGGCTCAAATTATAAAGCTTACCAATAAGCTTTGGAACAGGTCATAACACCACTAGCCTTATGATCGTCGATGTAGCAGCTGGTTTCTCGTTTCCAAGAGAGTTGTTTCTCACATCCCAATCTAATTGGACGTATTTCCTGTGAAACTAGCTAAAATGAGTTAAATGAGCCATCACAGCTTGTCAATAATTTCAAGAAATTCGCTAGCTACCCAGAGCTTGATATTCCTAGATGAAAACTTAAGTGCAAAAGATGCATCAACACGATTGCCTTGTAATAAAAGTTTAATAAATGTAAAAGGAAATCTAATAATACGTGTGTATGTGCGTGCGTGCTTGCTGCGTGTGTGACTAATAATCCAAATGAAAGGAGAATTATGCCATAGATATGCGTGTGTCTAAGCTAAAAGCTAAAACAATACTACAACTTCAGTAACTTCAAGCATGATACGGTCTTTTTGACCGTGAGAGCACAAATATGAATTGTTGTTAGTGGTGTAGGCACATGACGACACGGGTAGGCTTGTGCCCTGTCTGTTTCCACCTATTATATGCATTGAATGTATTGGTCAATGTGTCTTAATCATCAAGGACCTATTTGGTAGGGTGTAATTGGATGACAAAGTGTGTGTTTGATGTACATTTTAACATTGAAGACTCACACAACTGTACCCTATGACATTCAACCAAACTAATCGTAAGCTCCGAACGTGGAAGACTTTATACCCTACCCAGATAAGGTTTTTTATCTCTATTTTCATCAAAGCAAATAATACTTTTGACGATTTCTTCTACAATATTGGAAATTACAACAATGATATTCTGGAGACACAATTAAGAAATTCACGTCTCGTCATATAATTTTCACATTCTTTACTATGAGAAATTTCAGCCGCAGATGGTGATGACTAAGAACTATCAATTTTTCTTTCTATTATGTTGACCCAATCTTTTCATAAGCTTCATCATCCATAAGAGACTGACAACCCAATTTATTGTACCGCACTTTTGTAAAAGCATTTTGTGATTTTACAACTTTACGTGTAATAATGCATCTTTCCATTACTTATTTCATCTCCCACAAAATCTGATCCAAATACATATTTGATTACAAACTTAGTCATATCTAGCATGTAGTTGATACTCAAGTGCCTTTGACGTGAAAAAGTTATTGTGTGTAGCTTCCATGAATCTCTCCATATGTATAAACCCTCGTCTAACACACTTTCCACACCCGACCCCTCATATAACACACTTTTCACACCCACCCACACACCTAAAAATCCTAGGACAATGTGTGTCATCTATTTGTACAATTTTCTCTCTTTCCACATCAGCCATTAGGGCACATTTGTATTGTTGTATTTAGATGTATTTATAAGAATGCAGAAGTCTAAATATCCCACTACATGGATTTTCTTGTTTAACGAGTTCCTACAACACCAAACTTTAAGTTTGGTTTATTTGTACCTCCGTGAAATCTACCGAGCATTTCAACTTTTTTTTTGTACGACGCAACAACATGAGAACAACACTACTGAGTAGGAGTTTGGCACCCAACCATTTGAGAAGGAAAGGTCCGTCCAAAATTTTTAGTCTGTCTAAAAGCACATGATTCCTTTCATTTCTCTTCTACTGTAAACCAAACTTAATTTTTACTTTGCAGGAATATCAGGTATAATCCAATATGTCTATGTCCTGCGAAGTAAACATGCCTTAAGGAGGATTACATTTCTGTTTAGTTCTTCAATTGCCATTGTGTTCACCAATATGGAAGATTATATCAGAAATAGGTGAGCATAGGCGACAATTGCAACTATGATGAAAGAGTAGCTTGGGCAGAGGCGACATGATGATGGAAGAGGGAGCATGATTGGATGCATGGACAAATTGTAATTCACACAAAGCAATAAGATCATTGGATCTCTATAGTCAAACGAAGCCACATTATCCTATTGGAGAATATTTGTCTCCTTCTCCCTTCTCCTCTCCACACAATCATTTTTTTCATGTGTTTTAATCTTACTTTTAAGTTGAATTTTTGGGTTGGTGAATAATGACACACCCTGCTCACTCACCTTTGTTAGATTTAGTATGTATTTCTAAACTAAGAGTAATCAAGGAGTTTATGAAGCCAGAGCTATTTTTGGACATATGCATTAGATATCAATAACAATGATTTCATTTTGAATCTTATAGCTACTTATAAAAATTTGAAATAGAGTAATCTCAATCATGAGTACAAAGAACAAAGAAATGAACCATATTTGTCAGCAATCTGAATGGAGGCCCAAGATGTATTAATCAACAAGAGTATTATCATTGTTGAGTTTGAAGATTCATAAGATATTATTGAACTTTGTAAGTTGATTACAACTTCTAAAAGTGATTTTTAGTTTATTTTTATAGTAGCTACTTCCAAAGGTATATTTTACCAAGTAGATGTAACTATCTTCTTTCTCTGGTTAATTGTTACACATTTTGCCTAGCCTTGATTATGTATAGTAGTAATAAGAAACTGTAACACATAACAAACAATGCCAATAGATTATTATAGTATGTACATTACATACACATATCATATAAGGACATCTCTTTTGATTAGCATAAATGACAACCATTAGATAGAAATTTTAAAATAAACTCTAAGAAATAAAACACCAGACTATTGACAAACACAATCAGAACATCGTATCAGAACACATATAGTTTTTTTACGTGAAACCTCAAAAACCAATGTGACATAAAAGGACCAACATAATCAGTTATCAACAATCTCATTCAGCTTCATTGAAACCCAAAACTAAGTCTTGTTACTCATATACAGTCTAGTTTATATCAGATTACAAGTACGTAAGAGAATTAAATTTGATATACAACCCATCCTAGGAGAGATAGCCTACATGGAGATTAATTTATTCCTTTTTACATATTTAAGGAATTGTGGAAGCGACATATGTCATAAATACAACACAATTTTATCTTCATATTTCTTACAAGCAGATCTCATCAAAAACCATGTATCTAGAAGGAGGGTGGTCATGGTGTACCTTGTCATGGAGTGAGTCCAGTCGCATCCTCACGCGATGATCCACATCACTCACGAAAGCACACAAAGGATCCTAAAAAATGTCCTCCCAAATATAGTTGAGTAGTTCTTGCATCTCTAAGTAGCCAACACAGATGGACATGAACTGCTAGTCGGGTTGCTTGAGGTGGTAGGAAGAAGCATGCTTTCATTAGCAACATGCTTGCATTGTGCTCTCCTTCCTCCTCCTCTCTCTCTCTCCATTTTGAGTAATGACATCTAGGGTTCTCACATAGAAGAGTGTGTAATCATGACCCAACTGTGTGCATCCTCAGATTTTCAACACCTTGACCTATTGTGTGACATCCAAATTGAAACCCTCACCTCAGTGAGAATATCAACTCAAAATCCACACACTATTTCAACAACAACTCATGCACATGAACAAAAACAAAACCATACAACACATGTTCACCATTCAATATATAATTACAAAATGAATGATTACAACATTTGATATTACACATTGAATAATAAACTTTTACATATGCAAGTACTACCACTAAATAATAGGATCTTAAGACAATAGGTCCACCTATAAATCAGCTCGCCACACAACTCTCAACTATCCTGGTTCTTCAAAAAATATGTCAACATCACCTAAATAAAAGATTACATGTGGTACACATCAACAAAATATTCTAAAATATTATACTGAGCACGGCCACATGTCTTTTTATATACCTCTCATTACTAAGACTTGGCAAAGATAAAACTAATACTTGGTAGTAACAACATAAATATAACAAAAAACACAATTGAATAAAGATGAATATTAACAAAAAAGAACACATATTTTAGGCATATTTTCCATTATATCATCCATGCATTGACCGTTGATGGTTGAATGCACTGAAGGCCTTATGATCGACTACCAACGAGTCGGACCATATCATAATGTGATCAGACTACCAAGAGTTGGATCAGTTTCATGTACTTGACTACCAAACAGTAAAGTACTTTATTTTCTAGCACTTGAATACCAAAGAGTTGAAGTGCTTAGATATAATGGAACACATATATTATGTTTCATGTATTCATAGCCATAAGTATGAAAAATCAAACAAGATATCATACAAGAACAATCATTCCATCCAATATCATATGCCAAGTATTTTGTACACTTCTAATACAAGCATACTGTATAATAAACCAAGTAAGAGGTAAAGCTTACCTTGAAGAGAGATATCCTAATCACATATTCCTCATGTCAACTCTAACCTTTGTTCAACCCTGATTAAGACAAGACCACATTTAAAATCATCTAATTCTCATCATCTTAACCTTAGTTATGATTTATTTTAGGGTTTTGCTTAGTGATTAGGACATTCCCATCACTACTTGTCTTGTGAACTCAAATTTATATTATTGATCTTATATTCAACTTATGAGGGTTCATTATCTATTGATTGTATTTCACATCATTTTGTGCACCTAACAACCTTATGTCACATTCATTAGTCATACTAGGGTTACAAACCATGTATTAAAAGTTATATTCATATAACATGGATTTCATGTACAAAATTGATCTTGAATTCATATTATCTTCCAGTTGCTGATATGAGCTTACTCTGTAATTTCTAGGGTTCTTTAAGCATATTTCTAATTATTGCACATTAATTAGGGGGATTGGCCCTAAATAGCTACGTGAAGCATTTTATGTGATTTCATGCATGAACATTATATTTATTGACACCCGATAGATTATAAATATGATTATGGATTTATTGACAAGTTCTCATAATCTAATTAGGTCATCATTTGACATTTATAATACATGATATGAGTATTCACATCTTACATTATATTCCTAATTTTAGCACATCAAAAGCCTGATATTATGGTTCCATGTTGTTCTACTCATTTTTTAGGGAATTTTGATACCTTATTTGTATTTTATGATCATCGAGCCAATTACTACAAATTATTAAAGATCTAGGTATTTACTTAGATTTTACCTTTTGTGGCCAATCAAATTGTGTCACGTGTCCACTAATGGGCGTTGTTTCTTGCTGATTGAGCCAAAAGTTTAGGGGCATGCTTGGTTCGCTCATTATTGGGTTGGCTGGTCAGGCCTCTCTTCCTTTCTCGCGTGTTGCTTCTGCGAGACCCTATTCTTTAGGGTGTAAGCCGCCGTCGTGAGGGGTATACTCCAACGTGCAATCCCCTATAGTTCCCACCTTCTCAGTTGAGGATTATGACTCTAGAAGGTCTGACATACATTTGTAATAATCCTCAACTCTATGTATCTCCTGTGATGACTCTAGAATCCTACCTCCATGAGTTCGCCACCGTGGACGTCGTCGCGGCACAAAAGGGAGGTGGATGAAGGGCGTTTGACTTGGTAAGGCTATCAAACTCCATAATCACTACTAAGAGATCCGAAAGGGTATAGTCAACTCATTGTATCCTTTTATTCTAATGAGAAGCGATCAATACACTCCCACCAAACCCCATCGTCAACTCCGGTTGCGAGGAGCTTGTCAGCCATGGAAACTTCACAAAAGCCTATGATGAGACCAAGGATGAATCCCCCAACTCTGACCTTCATTTTCTACTTCTTTCTTTTAATTCGAACTGCCTTCTACCTCTGAATCTTTGTCCCACCCATGGTCTGTGAGAACGGTGGAGAGGCCGCACTAGAGGCTGCTTCGTTCTCTCTGTGTGGGTTTCAATTTATCCCAAGCAAGGGATCAAGCAGGTCATGGCCACTAGAGGATTCCAACTCCTCAGTTAGTTTTCTATCTTCACCCCAGTACCAGGTTCATGGAGATGGAATGTATAAGCATGGCCTCGTCACCTATGATTTGTATTAAGACAAGAGGTAGGAGAAGAGCAACAACTGTCCAATATACATCTAAGGGTCTGGGATCCTCTCCACTTAATCTGATATGTGACACCCCATTCTCAAGGATCACAACCACTAGATCAAGGGTCTAAGACCAAAAAACAACCACACAGACCAATCTAGGATCCATGGGCATGATACAACCTAACTCAAGATCAAGTTAATAAACTTAGGTCTAACAATCATCAATAATGCACATTATTTTCCAAATTTCGAACCTTAATAAATTTCTCAAGGATACTCCATCTTCATGAAATTTTAATCATAGCTTTATCACAACTCTTGGTACTTTCCATTTAATTTTGGTGGCAAAACTCATTTGTTTGACTAGTAAAATAAATACCTCAAAAGACATAAATCTGGGGATCTTAACCATGACATCAACATCAATCAACACTTAACCTTCACCAACACACTTGGAACTCTCAATATAACTCAAATGTGAACACTTGTGCCATTAGACATTTAAGGATTCCAAAAATTTAGTTTGTCACATCCTACACAACTTAAAAGATATTTTGTCCTCAAAATTAAGTCAAAAATCCAATCCATCACATCATATACATCTTAAAAGATTTTTTTGTCCTCAAAATTAAGTCATCTCTTACTTTAAAAGAACCAAATATACTCATTTATATTTAGGGCACCACTCTAGGTGCAACAGATCCACACAAGATACTAGAACCATATATTCAAAGTAATTCTAAGAGGTTTTAGAAACATCTAGGGTGAACCCCCCAACATATAATATGGTCTGTAAGCTTAAGTTGCATCATGACATATTTCATAATTTTGGATTTGCATAGTCATTTTTTTTCAAGCAACAAGATCCCAACCTCAACTTATACATGTTATGAAGGAGTTAATTACAATTAACCCATTTTTCCATATAGACCATATTAGTGTACCATCATCATTATGTTGTGCTATTTTTTAAACTAGATTCAACATCTTTTTTAAGCATTAATATTAACACCACTTGGCATATATCATTAATATGATCTCATTTCACTTACATACTTGGTTACAAACTGTATTAGTGACTTCATTATTTGATTCATTAACTTTATAACATTGTCATGATTTATTTATATGGTTAACCATGCATACATATAGACTAATAACCATCTCTAGGTTACCATCATGTAATATCTATAAACTCAAACTTATATCACAAACACATGTTATATTAGGATTGTTCTACACAAACTTATACAAGTGGCTTGTCAAACATATATCAAAACTTTATTGAATCCAATCAAGATTTTCCTGGCCCTTATCCTAAGGGTAGTGTCTTTCTCAACCTCTCTGAGCTCACTCAAATCTATGAGTATCTCATAAATACAAAATTTTGTCTTACCTCTTTGGTCTAGGGTTTTTATATTACCTCATTAGCACTAGTTGATGGCTTACTAGCTCTAGCCACATAAGCACAAACCAAATCATGGCATGATTTTATCTTCACGAGTTCTCTACCCATATTATACTATTTCCAACTCTCTCTCTCTCTTATAAACAACCACTATATTCCTATAAGGAACCAATGACCTGAGCATGAGGCTTTACATAAACTAGCATGGTTACCTCCTCTAGGGTTTTGGGACTCTCTCCCTCACCCATATGGTAGGTTCTCATATCCTTATTCACATATGAATATATAACCAACCTCTCTCTGACTCTAGGGTTTGGTCCTCTCAAGGACATCTAGGGTTCAACATTCTATAGGAATCATGCATAAAGTGACTCAACTCATTCATTTAGGAGTAGTCTAGCTTAGGACATATCATAACAATATTTCTCAAAATTATCATATCTTGGAGTTTAGGTTCTCTGACCTTCTCCTTCTGGGTCTCACTCTCTTTGGAGTTAACCTTGAAACTAGTCCTAACACTAGAGGTCCTCCTTTGTAAAAGAGCTTGAGGTTCATGTTGATTTACATCGTGTCTTAACTTAGCTTATCTTAACTTAGAAAAGCCTATAAACTTGAATCATCAATACTTATTTCAAATCCTCAAATATGAATATAGGTCCTCAAAGACAAATATATATCATCATAAACCATCTTATATCATCTATAAATCTTAGATCATGTCAACCTTTCTTATACATCTATCATTCTAACTGTCACATGTTTTGATAAGGCTCTAGACATCTAATCTAGAACTACTCTCTCTTCTAGACTGATGTCATTCACTTTCACTTAGGTTGCATGACCACCTCCTACTCGTACATGTGTGGGGACACATTTTTATAAAACTTACATATATAATAAAACATCATATAGTTTTTCTCCTATAAAACATGCGTCAGAGAAAACTATTGAGGTTCGATGAGATTGGAATCAAAAACCAAATCCACAAAATGAGTGTCCCACATATTGTAGAGAGTCTAGTGTCATGTCACCTAATGAAAATGGTGAGAACATGGTGTAGACTGGTGTAGCTACCCTAGACAACAAGCGCCATATGCCTAAGATTTCTCTTCCCTTGATGCCCATCATCTCCAAATAATGTAACGTCCCATATCACCACATTATAAGGGATGATTGACACTTCAGGACTTGCTATACAACAAGTACTAGTCTAGGCCTAGTTCTCTGACATCTAGTTGCTAACCTAGAGGCTAGGTCAGATCTAGTCTCTAAAAGACAACTAATCTAACTCGAAATATTTTTGAAGTTCAAGGTTTTTCTTTAGTTTGAGTTACATAATGAGAAAATGTCAGGCTTTGCTACTGTTCATGCTCTGATACCACCTGTGACATCCTCAAATTTTCAACACCTGAACCCATTCTGTGACATCCAAATTGAAACCCTCACCTCAGTGAGAATATCAATTCAAACTTCACACACTAGGCCAACAAGAATAAAATCAAGGAAGTCTGAGGAAAAAATAATAACACATGCACATGAACAAAAACAAAATCATACAACATATGTTCACCATTCAATATATAATTAAAAAATGAATGATTACAACATTTTATATTAAACATTGAATAATAAACTTTTACACATGCAAATACTACAAGTGAATAACTGGATCTTAAGACAATAGGTCCACCTGTACATCAACTTGCCACATAAGTCTCAACTATCCTGGTTCTTCAAAAGCATATGTCCATATCACCTAAACAAAAGATTACATGTGGTACACATCAACACAATATTCTAAAATATTGTACTAAGTATGCCTACATATCTTTATATATACCTCTCATTACTAAGACTAGGGAATAAGATAAAACTAATACTTGGAAATAACAATAGAAATATAACATAAAGCATAATTGAATAAATATGTTTATTAACAAAAGAGAACACATATTTTAGGCACATTTTCCATTATATCATTCATGCATTGACTGCCAAAGGTTGAATGCACTGAAGGCCTTATGATTGATTGCCAAAGAGTTGGATCATTTAATAATGTGATCAGACTACCAAAGAGTTGAAGTACTTTATTTGCCAGCACTTGACTACCAAAGAGTTGAAGTGCTTTGATATAATGGAACAAATATATTATGTTTTATGTGTTCATTTCCATTAGTATGGAAAATTAAACAAGATATCAGACAAGAACAATCATTCCATCCAATATCATATGCAAAGTATTTTGTACACATCTAATACAAGCATACTATGTAATAAGCCAAGTAAGAGGTAAATCTTTCCTTGAAGAAAGATATCCTAATCACATATTCCTCATGTCAACTCTAACCTTTGTTCAACCCTGATTAAGACAAGACCACATTTAACATCATCATATTCTCATCATCTTAACCCTAGTTATGATTTATTTTAGGGTTTTGCTTAGTCATTAGGACATTCCCTTCACTACTTGTCTTGTAAACTCGAATTTATATTACAGATCTTATTTTCAAATTATGTTCCAGATTATGGTTCATTAACTGTTGATTGTATTTCACATCATTTTGTGCACATGATAACCTTATGTCACATTCATTAGTGATACTAGGGTTACAAACCATGTATTAAAAATCATATTCATATAACATGGACTTTGTTAATAAAACTGATCTCAAATTTACATATTATCTTCCAGTTGCTGATATGAGCTTACTCTGTCATTTCTATGTTTCTTTAAGCATATTTTTAATAATTGCACATTAATTAGGGTTATTGGCCCTAAAAAGCTACGTGAAGCATTTTATGTGATTTCGTGCATGAACATTATAATCACTGACACCAGATAGATTGTAAATATGATTATGGATTTATTGACAAGTTCTCATAATCTTAGGTCATCATTTGACATATATAATACATGATATGAGTATTCAAAACTTACATGATATTCTTGATATTAGCACATCAAAAGCCTGATATTATGGTTACATGTTGTTATACTCATGTTTTAGAGAATTTTGATACCTTATTTGTATTTTTATGATCATCGAGCTAATTACTACAAATTATTAAAGATCTAGGTATTTACTGAGATTTTACCTTTTGTGGCCAATCTGATTGTGTCACATGTCCACTAATGGGCGCTATTGCTTGCTGATTGAGCCAGTGGTTTAGAGGCACGCTTAGTCTGCTCATTGTTGGGCTGGTCGGTCTGGCCTCTCTTCCTTTCTCGCGTGTTGCTTCTGCGAGACCCAATTCTTCAGGGTGCAAGCCGCCGTCATGAGGGGTATACTCCATCGTGCAATCCCCTATAGTTCCCACCTTCTTAGCTGAGGATGATGACTGTAGAAGGAACGACATCCATTTGTAACAATCCTCAGCTCTATGGATCTCCTGTGATGACTCCAGAATCCAACCTCCATGAGTTTGCCTTCGTGAACATCATCACAACCCAACAGGAAGGTGGATGAAGGATGTTTGACTTGGGAAGGCTATCAGAATCCATAATCACTTCTAAGAGCTCCGAAAGGGTATAGTCAACTCATTGTATCCTCTGATTCTAGTGAGAAGTGGTCAAAACACTCTCCCCAAACCCCTCTCCAACTCCGATTGTGAGAGGTTGTCATCCATGGAAACTTCACAAAAGCCTATAATGAGACTGGGGTAATCACCCAACTTTAACCTTCATTTTATCCTTCTTTCTTCTGCTTCGAACTATCTTCTACCTCCGACTCTTTCTCCCACCCATTGTCTCTGAGAACGATGGAGAGGTTGCGATGGAGGCTGCTTCGTTCTCTCCGTGTGGGTGTCGATTTATCCCAAATGAGGGATCGAGTAGGTCGTGGTCACTAGAGGATTCCTACTCCTTGGTTAGTTTTCTATCTTCACCCTACTACCGGCATCATGGAGATAGCATGGATGAGCATGGTGTTGTGTGATTTATATATCAGCTTTTCACATGTTATCACACACAAATTTGGTTCTTTCTGACTTAATTCAGTCTCTTTCATGTTGGTTTTGCCATCTTTTCGTTGTTCTACTCTCCCCATAACTTGTACTGCAAATTTGCCACAAAAAGAACTAAATTTAGATGTTATTTCTACAAAAATAGAAGAATGCACGGCGTGCAACTCAGACGCACGACATGCACCATTCCAGAAAAAAAGACTGGTTTTCCGAATCAGTAAATTGCATGGCGTGCAATTCAGAATGCACGGCGTGCAACATTCCAGAGAAAATTTGGTCTGTTCAGTCAACAGAATGCACGGCGTGCACCTGGCAGTTTCAGAAATCCGAAATTTCAGAATACAATTTTAAAAGAAAGAGGGAAGCCAAGGGACAGTTACGTTCGGCCATTTGGAGAGTTTCTCTTGTCCCAAAGCCAGAGGAGAGCAGAGTAAGATGATTTGGGAGGAATCTAAGGTGGTTTCTTGCATAAAGAGACTACTTCTTCTTCTCCACTTCTCCATTGTCTTCTTCAAGGTGCAGCCAAGCGTCCCCAACTCCGAATAACTTCTTGAGAGAGGAGTTAGCCCGATTTGGAGCATCTAAAGGAGGGGAATTTCGTCCTAAAGCCGGAATTCTTGCTTCTTGTGGTTACATCTTCAGTTCTCCTTGTCTTTTCTTCTCTAAACCATGTCTAGCACTAAAAATTCTGTAGCAAATCTACTGTACATTGTTATGGACGAGTAGACCTCTTTTTCTTGGGCATGGGAGAGTAACTCCCATGTCATAGCATGTAATGAATAAGTGATTTTGTACTAAATGCATTTGATTCTTGTTTCTTTACCTTGAGAGTGTCGGTTTACTCTTTCCTTGCATGTATTGTTGGCCACCTTATATGCATATTTTCTGGTTTCTTGCTTAGTTTGAGAAGACAAGTAGGAATGTATGGAGGCACTTTTCTTGGCAACTCTTCTTCTTCTACGAGAGTAGAGAGGAATGAGTTGAGGAACTATTTGTGATCATAAACGCAATTCAAGCACGTGAGTGTTGTTTTGAGTTGTGATCGTTACATTTACACCGGGAGGTGAAATGTAACACAACTTTTCCTTGAAATGTGATCTTATGTATGTTTAAATTATCTTGTTCTATTGATTGCTATGGTATGTGAGTGAAATCCTAATGTCCAAGATTTATTAACTTTCTGAAATCGAATTTTCCTTGTAATCCTTGCTTGTTAATTAAAATCTAAAATTCCTGTAGTTAAAACCAAATTCTTATGCTTTTAGAACAAATCTCTTCTACTCTTTAAAATCGGTCTAGATTGTTGAACTTTAGTACTGTTGCGATCAATTAAATTAGCTCAGCTCCTTGTGTTCGACCTTGACTATACTACCTCTGTATACTTGCAGAGTTTGGTTAAGTTGAGTAAACTATCCATTACTTGGATTGAAACTCGTTTGTGTAAACAGCCAATAAGTTTTTGGCGCCGTTGCCGGGGAGCTTCGGTAATTTAATTGGAGTAATAAGTACTATTTAGTATTTGAGACTAGACCATCATTCATCATTTTCAAATTTCCATATACCTATTAGTGTGTTCTTAATTTCTCTTGTTATTTTTCAGGTTGTATGCGTCGTTCACAACGAGGTCTCCAAACATCCGCTTTGCTAGACCTTGAAATAGAGCGAACTCTTTCAAGTTTGAGGAGAACAATAAGAGTGGAACAACCAATGTTTGGAGGTACTTCACCGTCACCACCTCCATCATCACCACCACCGTATTCTTCATCTTCTGCAGTAGCTACTCTAAGATTTGAGCCATGGAGGACGATCACCCTCTAAAAGACTTCGCTATGCCGGTTGCCACAAATATTTGTGGAGCCATTGACCTACCTACTGTGGAAGCAAATAACTTTTCAATTGCCCCTTCTATGATGCAAATGATTCAGCAAAATCGTTTTGGGGGTACGGCCAATGAAGACCCAAGTCTTCATATTGCAGAATTTCTGGAATATCTTAATACTTTTAAGATTAATGGAGTGTCTGCCGATGGAATTAGACTTATGCTATTTCCCTTCACTCTAAGAGATAGAGCCAAGGCGTGGCTTTTGTCTCTTCCCAAGAAGTCTATTAGAAGTTGGGACAAACTCCTAAATGCTTTCCTAGCAAAGTACTTTCCGCCAAGCAAAACAACTCACTTGAGGAACCAGCTTAAAAATTTCTCCCAAAGTGAAGGAGAAACCTTATATGATACATGGGAACGGTTCAAGGATCTCCAACGCCTTTGCCCACACCATGGTTTGACAAATTGGATCTTGCTGCAGACCTTCTACAATGGACTGTTTTACAATACTCGGTTGGCTCTAGATGCCGCAGCTGGCGGTGCACTAATGACCAAGTCCTATAGAGTGGCCTATGATATCATTGAAGATATATCACTCAATCACTGCCAATGGGGAGGAGATAGAGGAGCTAAATTTACCTCTACAGCAAGCTCTTCTTCCGGGAAGCAAGGAGGAAAGCATACTATTGATGCCGTTGATCTAATTTCTACAAAGCTAGATGTGCTTACACAGAAATTTGAGAAGATGACCACTCTGCCAATTCAATCTGCTGAAGCAACGTGTGAAGCTTGTGGTAATATATGACATACTTCTTCTTCTTGTTTTGCCCCTAATTCTATGGAAGGAAATTTTGAACATGTTAATGCAGTTGGGATGCAAGGAAACAAACAATACAAACCTTATTCCAACCAATATAATCCGGGATGGAGAGATCATCCTAATTTCTCTTACTGGAATGCAAGCAACACCCAAAATTTCCAGCAAGGGCAGTAACAATAGCAACATGTAAACTGTCAAGGAAATCTTCCGGGTTTCAATAACATGGGTTTTCAACAGCAACAACAACCCCAAGGTTCTTCTTTGGAAGCCATGATGGAGAAATTCATATCAACACAGATGCAACAGAATGAGGAACTTCGAGGAAATGACAAGCTTTTAAAAGATGCTATTGCACAACTTTCTGTAAAAGTGGATGGAATTTCCACCCACACCAAGATGTTGGAAAATCAAATAGCACAACAAGCTTTAAATCAACAAAGGACTCCACAATCCGGTTCTCTTCCAAGCCAGCCGGAAGTAAATCCAATGCAGCAAGCCCATGCAATTATCTTAAGAAGCGGAGCTGAGATTGAAAGACCTTCTCCATCTGAGGAGAAGAACATGAAGCAAACTGTTAAAGAAGAGGCCAACACTCCAAATCACAGCGAGGAGAAAGGTAAAGATGAAATACCACCTTCTTTCAAAGCCAATGCACCTTTTCCTCAAAGATTATCCAATAAAAAGGAAGACCAGAAATTCAGGAAATTTGTGGACATAATCAACAAATTACATGTAAACCTTCCTTTTACTGAAGTTATTGCCAAAATGCCTTCTTATGCAAAATTCTTAAAAGACATTCTGACTAAAAGAAGAAAGGTTGATCAAGTAGAAACAGTAATGCTTTCTGAACGAGTAAGTTCTATTATTCAAAATCATCTCCCTCAAAAGCTTGATGATTTGGGAGCATTCACACTGCCTTGCAAGATTAATGACACCACTTTTGACAAAGGTTTAGTAGATCTCGGTGCGAGTATCAGCCTCATTCCATTTACCTTATGGCAAGAATTAGATCTAGGGGATTTGAAGCCCACAAGGATGGCTATTGAATTAGTTGATCAGTCTATTAAATATCCAAAATGTATGGTGGAAGATGTACTTGTACAAATCGGGAAATTCTATATACCTTGTGATTTTATTGTTCTTGACATGGCGGAAGTTCCTTCCAACCCTGTTCTTTTTAGGAGGCCATTCTTGAGAACTTTCAGATGTCTTGTTGATGTTCGGGAAGGGAAGCTCACTTTACGTGTTGGGGGAGAGGCTATGGAATTTTCTATTTATGAAGCTATGAAAGCACCCGCACGTGTTGAAGAAATATGCTTGCTTGATATTGTTGATCCTGTTGAGAATGTTAGTGAAGATGATGTTGATTTGATGGTTGATATTTATGATGATGATGCAACTGAATTCAATAATTCTGAAATTTCTGGAGCACTTTCTATTTCTAAAGCAACAACTATTGATGAAGATGCTCCACTTGTTGAAGATAAAATTGATGAAAGTACGATAGGAAAAATGGTAGAATTAAAAGCCCTTCCACCTGGGCTAAGGTATGCATTTCTTGACCCAAATTCTACATCCATAGTCATAATAAATAGTGAATTAACCAATGATCAAGAAAATAAACTGCTTGCCGAATTGCGTTTGTACAAAGATGTCATTGGTTACTCCATAGAGGATTTAAAAGGCATTCATCCTTCAATTTGTATGCACAGAATAAATATGGAAGATGATGATAAACCAAATGTTGAACCACCTAGACGTTTAAATCAAAATATGCTTGAGGTGGTAAAGAAAGAAATTTTCAAGTTAATTGACGCTGGAATCATATATCCAATAAGTGACAGCCCTTGGGTTAGTGCCATTCACATGGTACCTAAGAAGGGGGGTGCAACTGTCATTAAAGGAGATAATGATGAGTTAATACAAAAACGCATGGTCACCGACTGGCGTATGTGTATTGACTATAGGCGTTTGAATAAAGCAACCCGCAAAGATCATTTCCCTTTGCCTTTTATTGATTTGATGCTTGAACGTCTTGCCAAACATTCACAATTCTGTTACTTGGACGGGTATTCCGGGTTTTTTCAGATTCCCATCTATCCCCCTGACCAAGAGAAGACCACTTTCACATGTACCTATGGAACATATGCTTATCGCCGTATGCTGTTTGGTCTTTGTAACGCTCCCACTAGTTTTCAGCGGTGCATGATGGCCATATTCACTGATTTTATTGAAAATATAATGGAGATTTTTATGGACGATTTCAGCGTGTACGACGATTCTTTTGATCAATGCTTATTAAATTTGTCTCTTGTCTTAGCCCGCTGTAAAAAGGTTAACCTAGTGCTAAACTGGGAGAAGTGCCATTTCATGGTACGATCCGGTGTAGTGCTAGGACATGTGGTATCTAACAAGGGTATTGAAGTGGACAGGGAAAAGGTCGAAGCAATTGAGAAGATGTCTACTCCATCTTCAGTAAAAGACATTCACAGCTTTTTAGGACATGCATGTTTTTACAGAAGATTCATTAAAGACTTTTCCAAAATTGCAAAGCCGTTGTGTTCCCCCCTTGCAAAGGATACAAAATTTGTATTTGATGACGATTGCCAAGCAGCCTTTCCCAAATTCAAGGAGGCTCTCATTTCAGCCCCAATTATCCAACCTCCAGATTGGGATTCTCCCTTTGAACTCATGTGCGATGCAAGTGATTATGCAGTAGGAGCTGTTTTGGGACAGCGGAGAGACAAGAAAATTCATGCCATCTATTATGCAAGCAAAACTCTCGATGAAGCACAAATCAATTATACAACCACAGAGAAAGAAATGCTTGCAATTGTATATGCATTTGACAAGTTCCGACAGTACTTAGTAGGATCAAAAGTGATTGTATACACTGATCATGTTGCCATTAAGTATTTGCTGAATAAGAAAGATGCCAAACCATGCCTTATTCGCTGGATACTTCTCCTATAAGAATTCGATCTTGAAATTCGAGACAAAAAGGGTACCAAGAATAGTGTTGCTGATCACCTCTCTAGATTGACCACTGAAGTTGGAGATCTATTGCCAATTGAAGATCATTTTCCTATTGAAAAACTTTACGCATTATCGTCTATCCAAGCACCATGGTTTGCAGACATTGCTAATTTTCTTACTACTGGACAACTACCTCCGGGTTTGACATATCAACAAAAGAAGAAATTCTTCCATGATGTAAAATTCTATTACTGGGATGACTCGTTTCTATTCAAGCATGGAAGTGATGGGCTAATCCGGAGATGTGTTGTTGAAGAGGAAGTCCCAAGTATCATTGCTGATTGCCATGCCTCTCCTTATGGAGGTCATTTTGGAGGAGAAAAGACCGCTGCAAAAATACTTCAAGCCGGGTTCTATTGGCCCACATTATTTAAATATGTCAATCTGTTTGTCAAATCTTGTGATAGGTGCCAAAGAACAGGAGGCATATCCCGCCGAGATGACATGCCACTCAACTCTATTCTAGAAGTTGAGGTGTTCGATGTATGGGGAGTGGACTACATGGGACCATTCCCATCTTCCTGCGGATATCAATATATTCTTGTTGCTTGTGAATACATTTCTAAATGGGTTGAAGCCATTCCAACCCAAGCACCGGACGCCAAATCTATAATTAAGCTTTTTCAAAAGATTATATTCCCTCGGTTTGGAGTTCCACATGCCGTTATTTCTGATGGAGGCACACACTTTGCTGAAAAACAATTCAACAATCTTCTCTCCAAGTATGGTGTGACTCATAAAATCTCTACGCCCTATCATCCCCAAACATCCGGGCAAGTAGAGATTTCAAATAGGCAATTGAAGACTATTCTTGAAAAGACTGTCTCTAGTTCAAGAAAAGATTGGGCACTAAAGATAGATGATGCATTATGGGCATATCGCACAACCTACAAAACCATCATTGGGACTACTCCATTCAAGCTGATCTATGGCAAATCATGTCACCTTCCGCTCGAATTGGAGCATCGCGCTATATGGGCAATTAAGTTCTTGAACTTTGACATGAAGAGAGCAGGAGAAAAGCGTCTATTGCAGCTGCAGAAACTTGAAGAACTTCGTCTTGATGCATTTGAAAATTCAAAGTTGTATAAAGAAAGAACAAAAGATTGGCATGATAAAAGAATTCGCAGGAAGGACTTCCAAGAAGGAGATAAAGTATTGTTATTCAACTCCAGATTGAAGCTTTTTCTAGGAAAATTGAAATCCAAGTGGTCCGGCCCGTTCCTAGTACTCAAGATTTTTCCATATGGAGTTGTAGAACTACAAGGCAAAGATAGAACTTTCAAAGTCAATGGACAATGTTGCAAACGCTATTCAAGCGGAGAAGAAGTGGAGAAAGGAGCTTCTTGCTCCCTACAAGATGCCTAAAGTTATAGAAGTCTTACTCCATACTCTAAATGGAGGAACTTGTGGGAGTTGACCCCACATTAGGATAGATTTCTTTTAAGTTTTTCGAATTAGAAACACTCTTTCATTTCATTAATAAGCCTATCATGGATGAATGTAATAATCTATACTTGATTTTTACTCAATTCGTCGTAGTTTACTGCTGACTGACTGCAATTTTCTGTAGAAATTGCAAAGTGCACGGCGTGTCTTTTGAAACACGGCGTGCACTTCAATACAAATTACAGCAGGAAAAGTTCTGGAAACTTACACGGCGTGCGTCATCAATATGCACGCCGTGCACCTGGAGATGTGAAGGTCAGAAAACTTTCTGGAAACTAACATGCCGTGCATTTTCAACATGCACAGCGTGCACCTGGGAAATAAAAAGTTCGGCAACTTTCTGGAAACGTGCACGACGTGCATTTAATAAATGCACAGCGTGTACCTGATCTTCGAGATTGCTGTTAAGTTTCTAGAAACGTGCACGGCGTGCACCGTAGTAACGCACGCCGTGCACCTGGACGCAAAGGAGAAGTTTGAAACCGGACTTTACAGAAGCGCACGACGTGCATTCAGAACGCAAGCCGTGCACTTTTAAGTGAAGTCTAGACAAAAAGGGCCAGAGTGCATGACCTAACCACTCTAACCCTAGAGCCGTGCACCCCGACCCGATCAGCCTCCCGCCAGTCATGCAACCAAACCCTAGCAGCCGTCCGCAGTCGTGCACAGCTCGACCCCCTTCTCCGTTCGAGCCGCCGCTGTTTTTCTCCGTGCCGTCACCGCCTCCTCCGCCCATCCAGCAACTCCAACCAACATCCAGCTGCCGTTCGACCATAACAGCAGATCTTACCAACCACCACCCTTCTCCACCCGACGCCTAGCAGCTGCTCCTTCAGCCGTGTGCAACACCATCAAGCTGCCGCCATCAAGCCGCTGCCGATCTGCCATTGCCGCCTCCAGCTACCAGTAGCGCCATCAAGCCTCCGCCGACATACCTCGACCTCGTTCTTCTCTTCTCTGCACAACAGAAGCGCATCGCCGTCATCAAGCCAGCCGCAAAGCCACCAGCGTGTCGCCCCACCACCACAACAACCTTCTCAGTCGACCAAGCAAACCGCCAGCAACATCCATCTTGGGCATCCTAGCTGCCGTCTGTGCAGATCTTGATTTTTGCCCCAAATCTGCAGGCGCACGCCGTGCACTGAATCTGCACGCCGTGCGTCTACCTGTCTGAAGCAGACAAACAGTCCATCTGCACGCCGTGCATCTTAAAGGCACACCGTGCACCTTTACAGACTGATGGCACCAATCAAGCAAAAGTCTGGTAGCTAGGGCTGTAAACGGTGCAGGTACGGTGCGGGTATGACCATACCCAGAACCATACCCACTTATTTTAGCGGGTATGGGTACGGGTCTAGACCCGCATTACATAGTAGTCTGACCCACACCATACCCAGACCCGCATATAATGCGGGTAAGCGGTGCGGTTCCACAGGTATATGGTTCTGTATAGTTCCATAGCACACATACCACATTATAAGTCACAAAATACATTACAGGAGATCAAAATGTGATATACAAATACAGATAAGGTGACAAGCACAAACAATTAATGAATCAAAGCACATTCTAGAAAATAAAAATTTAAGATACGGGAACATTACAAGAAACAAAAGACTAGCACAATACAATACTATAGAGAACTAACGGAACAACCAGCAACAAAATGCAACAAGCAATTGGGGAATGGATTTTACAGTAAATATTAGTTACGAAAGCACACGTACAGGTGAAGAAGAAGATAATGAGGATTGTTGTTGCGAGGAGTTGGAGCCAGAACTAGAGAAACAAAGTACCTACACAGATTCTGGGCGGATTTCAGGAGTCAGATCGAGCAAGTGTTGAGCAGGTGTTGAGCAGCTTGATCCTTGGACGACAACAAAGGGCTTCTCTTGGGAGGATGAGAATCTGGAGCATTGCAGGGTGGCTTGGAATCTAGAGTATGCGCCGACATTAGTGGGAATTTGGGTGCGACTTTGCTGACTGGAGCCTGGACTGGTCGCAACTTCCCACTGGAGTGCCGCCTGCTAGAAGTGGCAACCTGGTTAGCCGAAACGGAGGAGGGTGGGCTGACGACTGGCATGCTTGTAGCTTTCCACTGAGATGAAGGAGTCCGGAGAGGCGAGGAACTTGGAGATCGGAGAACGCTAGGCAGCCAGAGCACTTGGGGACCTGAGAGCGGCAGCCCTAGCCCGATCGTTGGGCGGCTGACCGTTGTGGTCTTGACTCTAGCGGCTAGCCCTAGCTCTCCCTTTGTGAGTAGTGACTGAGATTGGTAATTATGAGCCGAGATACGGAGACAGCAAGACTAGCGAGAAAGGCCGAGTCCAGGACCGGAAAAAGAAGGGTGGCTTGTAGTTTTCTATCTGAGTTAGGTAAGAAATATTGACTGTTAGATGGTTATCTAGGTGGTTTTTTAACTATTATATTCTAACATATATACACATATATAATTTATATTTATTTATTTATTTATGTGGGTACACGGGTATAGCAGGTACGGGTATGGCTATACCCATCATTGGACCCGCAATAATACGGGTACGCGGGTAAGAGGGTATACGGGTATGCGGGTCTAGAATTATGGACCCATGACGGGTTTTAGAGGGTAAGGATTTGCGGGTACACGGGTAGACCCGTACCCATTTACAGCCCTACCGGTAGCCGCCCAGGATATTACGTTACAGCTGAAGAAGGATCTTCCGCACCAACACCGCAATCTTTTGTACCATCCACACAATTCAGGGTCATGCCTGAAGAAGACGTCGACTACCAATTTCTCATTACAAGGCGTGTTCTGCCTTCACAGTACATGTGTGAAGAAGCCGTTACCAAGTTGGGTTTCAAGGATGAGGTAGTAAATCACTTAACTTTTTTGGGTTTACACTATCTCTGCACCCGGGTTTCTAAGACCTACCCTTGCCTTGTGTACGAGTTTCTCACTACTTTTAAAGCTGAGAGTGACCCACAACGCCGCCAAATCCCTTATCAGAATATCAGTTTCCGCCTGTTGGACAAACCGTTTTCTATGAATCTTGAGCGGTTTTGCACTTTGCTTAAATGCAACCTTGGTGGTTATACTGATTATCCTCCAGCTTTCAATAGTGATCGATTTTGGTCTGAAATTACTTCTGATACAGTGCATAGACCAAGGAATGCTTGGGCTTCTAGCATCCACAATCCTATTTTCCGAGTTATTCATCACCTTCTTAGCATAGGACCTTTTGCAAAGAACGAAACTCAGGGTGTTGTGGGAAAAATTGATCTTTTCTTCTTATGGTGTTTGGTGAAAAATGAGCAAATAAGTTCTGGATATTACATTGTATACAAGCTGCTTGATACTAAGAAGCAAAAGAAAAGGGAGGCATGCGACATCATGTATGGCAGGTTAATTAGCATCCTCGCTATGCAGCTGGGTTTGGATGTAGGTTCCCTTGAACCTACACTGGGGAAGAACTTTGTGGATATAAACTATCTCATCTCTTACGGTCTGATCTCCAGACATGGCAGTAGCACGTCAAAGTTCAAGGTTTTTATCACAAAGAAACAGTTCATCACAATCCCCAATGCAAGTCAGAATGACATAAAGAACAAGGCTACTTGGAAAGTAGAGCTACAACCAGAAACTGATGAGGAGACACCCACCAGGGGTGCCGGCAGCTCTACTCCAGGGCCTACACTAAGAGCCCCTACCCCCTGCCACCGTGCACGGTACTCAGACTGAGTACGGCTGGACAATGCCGGATGTTCAACACCTTTACGGCTACGTGCAGCAGCTATTTGATCATTTGGACACCCGCCTAGACCAGATGGGCGCGCAGTATGACACCAGGTTTGACCATTTGAGTGCACAGTACTCAACTATGTATGACATGGTCAACCAGATGGATGTGTGGCACATCTCGCAAAGCCACTACCCAACACCACAGTCCTTCCAGTCCCCCTCCCGCCAGGAGACCACAACTCCAGACGCTCCACAGCAGCCCCAGAACCACCACCACCAGCAGCCAGAATCATCCACAACGCCAATGGACATTCCTGACATCATTAGTCAGTTCTTCCCTGAGCAGGGAGGTGGCGAATCATTTTTCTGACTTGTTCATGACAGGTATCCGGTTGTGAACTCCTAAAGTTCGATTGATGGAGTGAGGACACTGCTGATTTCAAGCTTAGGGGGGAGCAACAAGATGGTATTGGTATCCTAGTTCTTTTAGCTTTTGTTTTTCATTTTATTTGCTTCTTGTCTTTTGCTTTTTGTACTCTTGTTTTGTTTTCACTTTTCAGTTGTTGTTTTTAGCTCTTCTTTTCAGATGGCAAGTCTAGTATGATATGAGATTCATCTTTTATATGTGGAAAGAACTCCTATGCTTAACTGTTTGTCCTATTTCGATGAGAAATATCATTTGAAGAAGTTGTAAAAAAGCATGCATTAATCAAATGAAACCTTTTGACCATCAACTTGTGCTTAACTTTGGTTTATGCTTCTAGCCTGAACATTCATTCTTTCACATCCTTGATTGCTTAAAACATGTAATGGTTTCAATTTTTGTGAGCAAATCAACTTACAACATCATTTAGAATACGGGATGACCTTTCCAAGCTCTTAGTGCATTTGCAAACACTCTTTCAATGAAAAATTTTCAAAACAGATGAATGAAATCTAGTTAATGTTGCAATTCAGTTGACTCTCCTATGTTTTGGAAAGATTAATACCCCTTTAAAGATGGCTAAACCACCCACATATCATGCTAGCATAGTGTAAGTCCGATCTGGATATGATGGTTAGGTGGTATGTCTTAAAAAGAGGGTAAAATACCCCAACCGACATTCCACGTGTGCATAAGCCTACATTAGCAGCCGAGTGTCGGAACCCATAATCCTTTGTTATATCATTTTTGGGAAAAGGAGAGTACAACAAAAAAAAAATGTTGTCAATTTTTAGCTAAGATTTCATCTTTTGTATCCTTAATAGTTGAGAGTTTGAGTTGCACATCCACTAATTGTTTGGCTTGGTCATCCAAATTCTACCTAGTGTTGTTTAATTGATTGATTCATTAAATTGATGCCACCCCTGCTGAACTAAAAATCTCTGTCTTGGGTGTTTGAGTTGAATTTATGGCTATGAGCATAAACATGTTGATCATGGTTGATTTGGTTTTATACACATCTTTCATTTCATTTGATCTATTCATGTTCTTGACAGTTCTTCATATATATTTCTATGCTCTTTTTGCTTGAGGACAAGCAATGGTTTAAGCTTAGGGGGGATTTGTTGTGTGATTTATATATCATCTTTTCACATGTTATCACACACAAATTTGGTTCTTTCTGACTTAATTCAGTCTCTTTCATGTTGGTTTTGCCATCTTTTCATTGTTCTATTCTCCCCATAACTTGTACTGCAAATTTGCCACAAAAGAACTAAATTTAGATGTTATTTCTACAAAAACAGAAGAATGCACGGCGTGCACCATTCCAGAAAAAAAGACTGGTTCGCT
This sequence comes from Alisma plantago-aquatica, assembly GCA_963693085.1. Classification (NCBI taxonomy): domain Eukaryota; kingdom Viridiplantae; phylum Streptophyta; class Magnoliopsida; order Alismatales; family Alismataceae; genus Alisma; species Alisma plantago-aquatica. The sequence goes on along the minus strand of OY856409.1, from coordinate 1,898,404,044 downwards.
GAATCAGTAAATTGCACGGCGTGCAATTCAGAATGCACGACGTGCAACATTCCAGAGAAAATTGAGTCTGTTCAGCCAACAGAATGCACGGCGTGCACCTGGCAGTTTCAGAAATCTGAAATTTCAGAATACGATTTTAAAAGAAAGAGGGAAGCCAAGGGACAGTTACGTTCGGCCATTTGGAGAGTTTCTCTTGTCCCAAAGACAGAGGAGAGCAAAGGAAGACGATTTGGGAGGAATCTAAGGTGGTTTCTTGCATAAAGAGATTACTTCTTCTTCTCCACTTCTCCATTGTCTTCTTCAAGGTGCAGCCAAGCGTCCCCAACTCCGAGCAACTTCTTGAGAGAGGAGTTAGCCCGATTTGAAGCAGCTAAAGGAGGGGAATTTCGTCCTAAAGCCGTAATTCTTGCTTCTTGTGGTTACATCTTCAGTTCTCCTTGTCTTTTCTTCTCTAAACCATGTCTAGCACTAAAAATTCTGTAGGAAATCTGCTGTACATTGTTATGGACAAGTAGACCTCTTTTTCTTGGGCATGGGAGAGTAACTCCCATGTCATAGCATGTAATGAACAAGTGATTTCGTTCTAAATGCATTTGATTCTTGTTTCTTTACCTTGAGAGTGTCGGTTTACTCTTTCCTTGCATGTATTTTTGGCCACCTTATATGCATATTTTCTGGTTTCTTGCTTAGTTTGAGAAGACAAGTAGGAATGTATGGAGGCGCTTTTCTTGGAAACTCTTCTTCTTCTACGAGAGTAGAGAGGAATGAGTTGAGGAACTATTTGTGATCATAAACGCAATTCAAGCACGTGAGTGTTGTTTTGAGTTGTGATCGTTACATTTACACCGGGAGGTGAAATGTAACACAACTTTTCCTTGAAACGTGATCTTATGTATGTTTAAATTATCTTGTTCTCTTGATTGCTATGGTATGTGAGTGAAATCCTAATGCCCAAGATTTATTAACTTTCTAAAATCGAATTTTCCTTGTAATCCTTGCTTGTTAATTAAAATATGAAATTCCTGTAGTTGAAACCAAATTCTTATGCTTTTAGAACAAATCTCTTCTACTCTTTAAAATTGGTCTAGATTGTTGAACTTTAGTACTATTGCGTTCAATTAAATTAGCTCAGCTCCTTGTGTTCGACCTTGACTATACTACCTCCGTATACTTGCAGAGTTTGTTTAAGTTGAGTAAACTATCCATTACTTGGATTGAAACTCGTTTGTGTAAACAGCCAACACATGGCCTCCCCACCCATGATCTGTATCAAGATTGAAGGTAGGAGAAGAGCTGTAACTGTCCAATCTGCACCTGAGGGTCCAGGATCCTCTCCACTTAATCAGATCCACGACACCCCCTTCTCAAGGACCACAACCACTGGATTAAGGATCTATGATCAAAACACAGTCACAAATCCTAGTATAGGAACCATGGGAATGATACAAACTGAATTAGGCTCAATTTAATAAACTTTGGTCTATTAATCATCAATAATGCACATTATTTCCCAAATTTCAAACCTTAACAACTTTCTCTAGGATACTCCAACATTCATGAAATTTTAATCATAGATTTATCACAACTCAAGGTACTTTCCATTCAATTTTGGTGGTAAAACTCAATTGTTTGACTGGAAAAATAAATACCTCAAAAGACATAAATATTGGGATCTTAACCATGATATCAACATCAATCAACACTCAAACTTCACCAACACACTTGGAACTCTCAATATAACTCAGACATGTGAATACTTGTGCCATTAGACATTTAAGGATACCAAAAGTTCTATGTATCACATCCTACACACATTAAATGATATTTCATCCTTGAAAATAAGTAAAAAATACAGTCCATCGCATCATATACATCTTAAAAGAAATTTTTGTGCTCAAAATTAAGCCATCTCTTACTTTAAAAGAACCAAATATATTCAATTATATTTAGGGCACCACTCCAGGTGCAACAGATCCACACATGATACCTAGAACCATATATCCAAAGTACTTCTAAAAGGTTTTAGAAACATCTAGGGTGAATTCCCCCAACATATAACATAGTTTAGAAGCTTATGTTACATCATGACATATTTCATAATTTAGGATTTACATACTCATTTTTCTCAACCATCAAGGTCCCAACATCAACTTATACATGTTATGAAGGAGTTGATTATAGTTAACCCATTTTTCCATATGGATCATATTAGTGTACCATCATCATTATGTTGTGCTATTTTTACAAAACTAGATTCAACATCTTTTTTAATCAATAATATTAATACCACTTGACATATATCATGAATATGATCTCATTTCACTTATATACTTGGTTACACACTCTATTAGTGACTTCATTACTTGATTCACAAACTTTATAATGTTGTCATGATTTATTTACATGGTTAACCATGTATACATAGAGACTAATAAACCATCTCTAGGTTACCATCATGTAATATCCATAAATAAAACTTATATCAAAAACACATATTATATTAGTATTGTGCTACACAAACTTATACAAGTGGTGTGTCAAACATATATCAAAACTTTATCTAATCCAATCAAGATTCTACGGACCCTTATCCTAATGGTAGTGTCATGCTCAACCTCTCTAAGCCCACTCATCTCAATGAGTATCTCATAAACACAAAACTTTATCTTCCCTCTTTGGTCTAGGGTTTTCAAATTACCTCATTGGCACTAATTGATGGCTTCACTAGCTCTAGCCACATAAGCACAAAACAAAACATAACATGATATTCTCTTCACGAGTTCTCCCATGTTATACTATTTCCCAACTCTCTCTCTTATTAACAACCACTAGATTCCTATAAGGAACCACCAACCTGAGCATGAGACTTTACATAAACTAGCATAGTTACCTCCTCTAGGGTTTTGGCACTCTCTTCCTCACCCAGATGGTAGGTTCTCATATCCTTATTCACATATGCATATATAACCAATCTCTCTCTAACTCTAGGGTTTGGTCCTCTCAAGGACATCTAGGGTTCACCATTATATAGGAATCATGCACAAAGTGACTCGACTCATTCACTCAGGAGTAGTCCAGTTTAGGACATATCATAATAATATTTCTCAAAATTCTCATATCTTGGAGTTTAGGTTCTCTGACATTCTCCTTCTGGGTCTCACTCTCTCTAGAGTTAACCTTGAAACTAGTCCTAACACTAGAGGTCCTCCTTTGTAAAAGGCTTGAGGTTCATTTTATTTCACATCATGTCTTTACTTAGCTTATCTTAACTTAGAAAATCCTATAAACTTGCATCATGAAAACTTATCTCAGATTCTCAAATCTAAATTTAGGTCCTCAAAGACGAATATATATCATCATAAATCATATTATATCATCTATAAATCCTAGATCATATCAACCTTTCTTATACATCTATCATTCTAACTATCACATATTCTGATAAGACTCTAGACATATAATCTAGAACTACTCTCTCTTCAAGACTGATATCGTACACTTTCACTTAGGTTGCATGACTACCTCCTACTTGTACATGTGTGGGGACACATTTTTATAATACTTACATATATAATAAAATATCATATAGTTTTTCTCCAATAAAACATGCGTCAGAGAAAACTATCAAGGTTCGATCCGATTGGAATCAAAAACCAAATCCACAAAATGAGTGTCCCACACATTGTAGAGAGTCTAGTTTCATGTCACCTAATGAAAAGGGTGAGAACATGGTGTAGACTAGTGTAGCTTCCCTAGACAACAAGTGCCATATGCCTAGTATTTCTCTTCCCTTTATGCCCACAATCTCCAAATAATGTAACGTCCCACACCGCCACACTATAAGGGATGATTGACACTTCAGGACTTACTATACAACAAGCACTAGTCTAGACCTAGTTCTCTGACATCTAGGTGCTAACCTAGAGTCTAGGTCAGATCTAGTCTCTAAAATACAACTAATATAACCCTAAATACTTTTAAAGTTCAAGGTTTTTCTTTAGTTTAAGTTGCATAATGAGCAAATGTTAGGATTTGCTACTGTTCATGCTCTGATACCACCAATAACATCCTCATATTTTCAATGCCTTAACCCATTGTGTGACGTCAAAATTGAAATCCTCACCTCGATGAGAATATCAATTCACACTCCACACACTAGGCCAAGAAGAAGAAAATCAAGGGAGTCATAGGAAACAACAATAGCACATGCACATGAACAAGAACAAAACCAAACAACACATGTTCACCATTCAACATATAATTACAAAATGAATTTTTACAACATTTGATATTAGACATTGAATAATAAAATTTTACATATGCAAGCACTACTTATAAATAACAAGATCTTATGATAACATGAACACATGTACATCAGCTCAGGACACAACTCTCAACCATCCTAGTTCTTCAAAAGATATGCCCATATCACTTAAACAAAAGATTACATGTGGTACACATCAGCACAATATTCTAAAATTTTGTACTGAGTACGCCTACGTGTCTTTTTATATACTTCTCATTACTAAGACTTGGAAATAAGATAAAACTAATACTTGGCAGTAACAATAGAAATATAACAAAAAACATTATTGACCATTGAAGGTTGAATACACTGAAGGCCTTATGATTGACTACCGAAGAGTTGGATCAATTCATAATCTGATCACACTACCAAAGAGTTGGATCACTTTTAAGTACTTGACTACCAAAGAGTTGAAGTACTTTATTTTCTAGCACTTGACTACCAAAGAGTTGAAGTGCTTAGATATAATGGAACAAATATACTATGTTTAATGTGTTCATAGCCATAAGTATGGAAAATGAAACATGATATTATACAAGAACAATCCTTCTATCTAATATCATATGCCTAGTATTTTGTACACATCTAATAGCAACATACTGTATAATAAGCCAAGTAAGAGGTAAAACATACCTTGAGAGAGATACCCTAATCACATATTGCTCACGTCAACTCTAACCTTTGTTTAACCCTGATTAAGACAAGACCACATTTACCATCATCAGATTCTCATCATCTTAACCCTAGTTATGATTTATTTTTAGGGTTTTGCTTAGACATTAGGACATTCCCATCACTACTTGTCTTGTGAACTCAAATTTATATTACTGATCTTATTTCTGAATTATGTTCAAAATTAGGGTTCATTAACTAATGAGTATGTTCACATCATTTTTTTGCATATAACAAGCTTATGTCACATTTATTAGTCATACTAGGGTTACAAACCATGTATTAAAAGTCATATTCATATAACATGGTTTTCATGTATAAAATTGATCTCATATTTACATATTATCTTCTAGTTGCTGATATGAGTTTACTCTGTAATTTCCATTATTCTTTAAGCATATTTCAAATTATTGCATATAAATTAGGGTTATTGGCCTTAAATATCTATGTGAAGAATTTTATGTGATTTCGTGTATGAACATTATAATCACCGACATTTGATAAATTATAAATATGCTTATGGATTTATTGACAAGTTCTCATAATCTTAGGTCATCATTTGACATTTATAATACATGATATGAACATTTCACAACTTACATGATATTCCTGATATTAGCGCATCAAAAGACTAATAGTATGGTTCCATGTTGTTCTACTCATTTTTAGACAATTTTGATACCATATTTGTATTTTTCTGATCATCGAGCTAATTACTATGAATTATTGAAGTAGGTATTTATTGAGATTTTACCTTTTGTGGCCAATTGGATTGTGTCACGTGTCCACAATTGGGCGTTGTTTCTTGCTGATTGAGCCAACGGTTCAGGGGCATGCTTGGTCCACTCATTATTGGGTCGGCTGGTCTGGTATGTCTCCCTTTCTCATGTGCAGCTTCTGTGAAACCCTATTCTTCAGGGTGCAAGACGCTACCATGAGGGGTCTACTCCGGTGTGCAATCCCCTATGGTTCCCACCTTTTCAGCCGATGATGATGACTCCAGAAGGTTCGACATCCATTTGTATAATCCCAGTCTTGATGGATCTCCTGTGATGACTCTAGAATCCTACCTCCATGAGTTCTCCATCGAGGATGTTGTCGCAGAAGAGTAGGGAGGTGGACAAAGGGTGTTTGGCTTGGGTAGGCTATCAGACTCTAGAATAACTTCTAAGAGCTCTGACAGGGTATAGTAAACTCATTATGTCCTCTGATTCCGATGAAGAGGTCAACACACTCCCCCAAACCCCGTCATCAACTCTGGCTGCGAGGAGTTTGTCAGCCATGGAAAATTCACAAAAGCATACAATGAGACCGGGGTCGAACTCTTCCAACTTTGACCTTGATTTTATCCTTCTTTTTTATGCTTCAAACTACCTTCTACCTCTAACTCTTTCTCCCATCCATTGTTTGTGAGAATGATGATGAGTCTGCATTGGAGGCTGCTTTGTTCTCTATGTGTGGGTGTCAGTTTATCCCACATGAGGGATCGAGCAGGTCGTGGTCAGTAGAGGATTTAAACTCGATTAGTTTTCTATCTTCACCCCACTACTAGCATCATGGAGATGGTATGGATGAGCATGGCCTCATCACCCATGATCTGTATTAAGACTGGAGGTAGGAGAAGAGCTGCAACCGTCCAATCTGCATCTGAGGGTCTAGGATCCTCTCCACTTAATATGATCTGTGACACCCCCATTTCAAGGACCACAACCACTGGATCAAGGATCTAAGACAAAAACACAGCCACACAGCCCAGTCTAGGATCCATGGGCATGATACAACCTAAATTAGGCCCAAGTTAATAAACTTAGGTCTATTAATAATCAGTAATGCACATTATTTCCCAAATTTTAAACCTTAATAACTTTCTCTAGGATACTCCAATCTTCACGAAATTTTAATCATAGCTTTATCACAACTCAAGCTACTTTTCATTAAATTTTGGTGGCAAAACTCATTTTGTTTGACTAGTCAAATAAATACCTCAAAAGACATAAATTAGGGTATCTTAACCATGATATCAACATCAATCAACATTCAAACTTCACCAACACACTTGGAACTCTCAATATAACTCAAACATGTGAACAATTCTGTTGTTAGACATTTAAGGATTCCAAAAGTTCAATTTGTCACATCCTACACACCTTAAAAGATATTTTGTTCTCGAAATTAAGTCAAAAATCAAGTTCATCACATCATGTACATCTGAAAAGAAAATTTTGTCCTCAAAATTAAGCCATCTCTTACTTTAAAAGAACCAAATATATTCATTTATATTTAGGGCACTACTCTAGGTGCAACAGATCCACACATGATACCTAGAACCATATATCGAAAGTACTTCTAAGAGGTTTAGAAACATCTAGGGTGACCCCCCCCCCCAACATATACCATGATTTAGAAGCTTATGTTACCTCATGGCGTACTTCATAAATTAGGATTTGCATACTCAATTTTCTCAAGCATCAAGGTCTCAACATTAACTTATACATGTTATGAAGGAGTTAGTTATAGTTAACCCAATTTTTCATATAGACCATATTAGTGTGACATCATCATTATGTTGTGATAATTTTTCTTAAACTATATTTAACATCTTTAATAAGCATTAATATTAACACCACTTGACATATATCATTAATATGATCTCATTTCACTTATAAACTTGGTTACAAACTCTATAATGACTTCATTACTTGATTTACAAACTTTATAATGTTGCCATTATTTATGTATATTGTTAACCATCTATACACAAAGACATGTCATATCCATCAACTCAAACTTATATCACAAACACATATCATATCAGGATTGTACTACACAAACTTATACAAGTGGCTTGTCAAACATATATCAAAACTTTATCTAATCTAATCAAGATTATCCTGACCCTTATCCTGAGGGTAGTGTCATGCTCAGCCTCTCTGAGATCACTCAACTCTATGAGTATCTCACAAACATAAAACTTTATCTTTCCTATTTGGTATAGGGTTTTCAGATTACCTCATTGGCACTAGTTGATGGATTTACTAGCTCTAGCCACATAAGCACAAACCAAAGCATGACATGATATTATTCATGGGTTCTCTACCTATGTAAAACTATTTCCCAACTCCCTCTCTTATTAACAACCACTAGATTCCTTCAAGGAACCACCAACCCGAGCATGAGGCTTTACATAAACTATCATAATTACCTCCTCTAGGGTCTTGGGACTCTCTCCCTCACTGATATGGTAGGTTCTCATATCCTTATTCACATATGCATATATAACCAACCACTCTCTGACACTAGGGGTCTCTCAAGGACATCTAAGGTTCAACATTCTTTAGGAATCATGCATAAAGTGACCCAACTCATTCACTAAGGAGTAGTCTAGTTTAGGACATATCATAATAATATTTCTCAAAATTCTCATATCTTGGAGTTTAGGTTCTCTGAACTTCTCCTTATGGGTCTCACTCTTTAGATTTAACCCTAAATTGGTCCTAACACTAGAGGTCCTTCTTTGTAAAAGATCTTGAGGTTCATGTTGATTCACATCATGTCTTAACTTAACTTATCTTAACTTAGAAAAACCTATAAATGTGCATCATTAAATCTTATCTTAAATCCTTGAATCCGAATTAGGTCCTCAAACACGAATATATTTCATCATAAAATATCTTATATCATCTATAAATATTAGATCATATCAACATTTCTTATACTTCTATCATTGTAACTATCACATATTCTAATAAGGCTCTAGACATCTAATCTAGAACTACTTTGTCTTCTAGATTGATGTTGTTCACTTTCACTTAGGTTGCATGACCATCTCCTACTCATACATGTGTGAGGACACATTTTTGTAATACTTACATATATAATAAAATATCATATAATTTTTCTTTGATAAAACATGCATCAGAGTTACTATTGAGGTTCGACCCGATTGGAATCGAGAACCAAATCTACAAAATGAGTGTCCCACACATTGTAGAGAGTCTAGTGTCATGTCACCTAATGAAAAGGGTGAGAGCATGGTGTATACTAGTGTAGCTACCCTAGATGAGAAGCGCAAAATGCCTAGGATTTCTCTTCCCTTGATGCCCATCATCTCCAAATAATGTAATGTCCCATACCGCCACATTATAAGGGATGATTGACACTTCAAGACTTGATAGACAACAAGCATTTGTCTATACTTAGTTATCTAACACATCTAGGTGCTAACCTAGAGTCTAGGTCATATCTAGTCTCTAAAAGAAAACTAATCTAACCCTAAATATTTTTAAAGTTCAAGGTTTTTCTTTAGTTTGAGTTGCATAATGAGCAAATATTAGGCTTTGCTACAGTTCATGCTCTGATACCACCTGTGACATCCTTGGATTTTCAACGCCTTAACCCATTGTGTGACGTACAAACCAAAACCCTCACCTCAGTGATAATATCAATTCAAACTCCACAGTCTAGGCCAAGAAGAAGAAAATCAAGGGGGTTAGAGGAAAAAACAATAGAACATGCACATGAACAAGAACAAAACCATACAACACATGTTCACCATTTAACATATAATAAAAAAATGAATTATTACAATATTTGATATTACACATTGAATATAAACTTTTACATATGAGTGTACTACCACTAAATAACAAGATCTTAAGACAATAGGTCCACCTATAAATGATCTCACCACACGACTCTCAACTATCTTGGTTCTTCAAAAGCATATTACCACATCAACTAAAAAAATATTACATGTTGTACACATTAACATAATATTATAAAATATTGTACTGAGTATGCCTATGTGTATTTTTATATACCTCTCATTAATAAGACTTGGTAATAACATAAAACTAATACTTGGCAGTAACAATAGAAATATAAAAAAAGCATAATTGAATAAAGATGTTTATTAACAAAAGAAAATACATATTTTAGTCACATTTTCCATTATATCATCCATGCATTGACGTCCGAAGGTTGAGTTCAATGAAGGTGTTATGATCGACTGCCAAAGAGTAGAATCATTTCATAATGTGATTAGATTAACAAAGAGTTGGATCCCTTTCAAGTACTTGACTACCAAAGAGTTGAAGTACTTTATTTTCTAGCACTTGACTACCAAAGAGTTGAAGTTCTTAGATATAATGGATCAAATATATTATGTTTAATGTGTTCATAGACATAAATATCGAAAATAAAACAAGATATCATACAAGAACAATCATTCCATACAATATCTTATGCAAAGTCTTTTGTACACATATAATACAAGCATATTGTATAATAAGCCAACTAAGAGATAAAGCGTACCTTGAAGAGAGATATTCTAATCACATAGTCCTCATGTCAAATCTAACCTTTGTTCAACCCTGATTAAGACAAGACCACATCTACCATCATCAGATTCTCATCATCTTAACCCTAGTTATGATTAATTTTAGGGTTTTGCTTAGTCATTAGGACATTCCCATCACTACTTGTCTTATGAACTTGGATGTATATTACTGATCTTATTTTTGAATTATGTTCTAGACTAGGGTTCATTAACTACTGATTATATTTCCCATAATTTTGTGCACATAACAACCTTATGTCATATTCATTAGTCATACTAATGGTTACAAACCATGTATTAACAGTCATATTCATTTAACATGGATTTGTGTATAAAACTGATATGAGATTTACATATTATCTTCTAATTGCTGATATGAGATTATTATATAATTTCTAGGGTTCTTTAAGCATATTTCTAATCATTGCAAATTAATTAGGGTTATTGGTCCTAAATAGATATGTGAGGCCTTTTATGTGATTTTGTGCATGAACATTATAATCATTGACATCGGGTAGATTATAAATATGATTATGGATTTATTGACAAGTTCTCATAATCTTAGGTCATCATTTGCCATTTATAATAAATGATATGAGTGTTTCACAAATTACATGATATTACTGATATTAGTGCATCAAAAGCTTGATATTATGGTTCCATGTTGTTCTGTTGATTTTTCTGAAAATTTTGATACTGTATTTGTATTTTTCTAATCATCGTGCTAATTACTATGAATTATTGAAGATCTAGGTCTTATTGAGATTTTAACTTTTGTGGCCAATCAGATTATGCCACATGTCCACTAATGGGCGTTGTTGCTTGTTGATTGAGCCAGCAGTTCAGGGGCATGCTTGGTCTAATCATTATTGGGACGACCAGTATGACATGTCTCCCTTTCTCACATGCTGCTTCCATGAGACCCTGTTCTTTAGGGTGCAAGGTGTCGCCGTGAGGGCTCTACTCTCATGTGCAATTCCCTACGGTTCCCACCTTCTCCACTGAGGATGATGACTCTAAAAGGTCTGACATCCACTTGTAATAATCCCCACCTCATCGATCTCCTCTGATGACTCTAGAATCCTACCTCCACGAGTTCGTTGCCTTGGACATTGTCGCGGCAGAGCAGGGAGGTGGACATAGGGTGTTTGACTTGGGAAGACTATCAGACTCCAGAATCACTTCCAAGAGCTCCCAAAGGGTATATTCAACTCATTGTGTCCTTTGGTTTCAGTGAGAAGTGGTCAACACACTCCACCAAACCCCATCATCATCTCCGGTTGCGAGGAGCTTGTTACTAATGGAAACTTTACAAAGGCATACAGTGAGACTGGGGTCGAACTCCCCCAACTCTGATCTTCATTTTCTTCTTCTTTCTTCTGCTTCAAACTACCTTCTACCTCTAACTCTTTCTCCCAGTCATGGTCTATGAGAACGGTGGAGAGGCTGCATTGGAGGTTGCTTCGTTCTCTTTGTGTGGGTGTCGATTTATCCCAAATGAGGGATCGAGCAGGTTTTGGTCAGTAGAGGATTCCAACTCCTCAGTTAGTTTTCTATCTTCACCCCACTACCAACATCTTGGAGATGGCATGGATGAGCATGGCCTCATCACCCATGATTTTTATTAAGATTGGAGGTAGGAGAAGAGATATAAGTGTCCAACCTACATCTGAGGGTCTGGGATCCTCTCCACTTAATCCGATCCATGGAACCCCCTTCTTAAGGTCCACAACCACTGGATCAAGGATCTAAGACCAAAACACAGACATGCAGCCCAGTCTAGGATCCATGGGCATGATAGAACCTGACTTAGGCTCAAGTTAATAAACTTTGGTCTATCCATCATTAGTAATGCACATTATTTCCCAAATTTCAAACCTAAACAACTTTCTCTAGGATACTCCAATCTTCATGAAATTTGAATCATAGCTTTCTCACAACTCAATTTACTTTCCATTCAATTTTGGTGGAAAAACTCATTTGTTTGACTATTCAAATAAATACCTCAAAAGACATAAATCTGGGGAACTTGACCATGATATCAACATCAATCAACCCTCAAACTTCACCAACACACTTGGAACTTTGAATATAACTCAAACATGTGAATACTTGGGCCATTAGACATTTAAGGATTCCAAAAGTTCAGTCTATCAAATTCTACACACCTTAAAAGATATTTTTTTCTCGAATTTAAGTCAAAAATCCAGTTCATCATAGACCATCATGCCCCATTAAATAGGAGAGGCAAGGAAGCATGATTCTGAAAACCTAGAAAATGAAAAGCTAGGGGTTGCAATTAAGGTGGCCCACTCATAGACAACCAATAATTGGTTGACTAAGTTAGATGATTCTAAAATTATGACATTAATAAATTCATAGATTAATCACACTAATCAATTTACTACTTTTCATTCACTCAACTAGAAACTCCAACCAATCACTCATAGCTAGTCGACAAAATTATCATATAAGTTGATAATTTTAAGTCCAACCAATCATACTAAAACTTCTAGCCAAATGTCTAAGATTTCATTTTAATATTATTCTAGTTGTTACTTAAATATTTTAGTAATCAATTTGATTTGGAAGGTTTCTAATCATGTCCACAATAATACTCCTATTCCAATGCATCCTATTCGTGTAACCTTATAGGATGCACATTAACATTAGTAGACATGTTTATAATTAAATTATGAATTCAGAAGCAAAGACTAGTATCTAGAAAGTCTTCATTGTCAACCTAGTAATTGTAGAAGTTGGAGATAAACTTTGACCTAGCATTTGACCAATGTTATAATGATCATATAATACCTTTGTCTCTGGTATCGATATTAAATCTGAGGCATGGAAACATCATCCTCTTAATGTTCAATTTTTTTTCCTTGATCTAGAGTGGACTATTCGTGATACATAAATATCATATATTTATTCACATGAGAATGGCCATGCATTTCATAGCCTCACCCATCAAGTGGCCAAGATATCACTCCAATGGGAGGGACACACTCCACCTATCTCACTCACAATAATATGCACATGTCACAATACACCTAAGCACTAATTATATGCCGAACCTTATCCAAGGTCACGTTGAGTATTTTGTAAAGAACACCAAACAACATGTTATCACTGTAGTGTCTTCATGTCTAAGGACCACAATCATCATTGTCACATTGAAGTTTGATTCTGACCATCATTATTTGCTTCCATGTATTGCACTCAAGGTGGGTCTATCTAGTATACTTGTTCATAATGGATACCTATGTATTTGAATTGATATTCAATATCATGACCAATGGGATGTAGTCATCTATCAACATACATACTGGTCTTAGTTCCAAAATAATATTTGACGAAGGATTCAGACAAGAATGAATATTCTTAACATACACATGATCACATATTTAGGTCCTCAACATGAAATCATATCTCATTGAGTCATACCTTCTTAGGATTTTATTATATTTATTCATTTTCTTATGTTGAAGCAAACATAATGATTTAAATTTCCTTTACTAATTATCAAATCAATTAAAAGATGTTCCATTACAATAATCATATGACTGGCTCTCAAGGAATCCAACCAACAATATCTTCTTTGTCACAGTTTCCCCATTGGGTGCCAACATACTGAGCAACATGTGAAACAACCTCATAAAACTCATATAGATCCTCAGTGAGTGGAAAATTTTCATTCATCCAAGTAACATGCATCAACATCAGGTTAATTATATTAAACTTAAAAGAATCTTGTAGACATTGATACGTCTTACTGATAATTCTAACATCTAACTCATATAATTTATGGCAATATTTTAAACCAATTGAGAGAAATCCGTTTAGTCAAGTTCTAACTTAACCATCCTTGAGTGGATATATATTTACAAGCTACAAAATACTAAATATTCCACGACTACATTCCGATAACATGACTAACAAAGTCAACATCTAACATTTAAAATCTAGAAATAATAACACATCTTTTACCACCAAACCAGTCACACCAGTAACATATCACATAAGACATGTCTAACAAACATGATTATTCAAATGACGGATAAATAAAAATCATAAAATGAGTTTATAGAAAATCCCAATGTGTACTACATGTGAATGTTTAAGATCAGATTACATACCATACAGATTGGAACAAGGCAATATATTATCTTTATCTGTAGAGTAACATACTTCCTCTAATAAGAAACATATTCAAATACAATATATATGTCAAACTAGTATAAAAAGGAATGTAACAAGCACTCATCTCACATTCTACACAAGTTTTCATCTTTTATGCATTTTTATTGAAGCTAATTTGCTCGTACCTAACCCAAGAAGTCACCACACTTAATTCTCATGTCAAAAACTCACAATTATTGTCTTAGGGTTTAGCCGACCACCGTAATATAGATACTATAGACACGGTCCATTGCAGGGTTTCCTGAAGAGGCTAAGGTAGGGAATTAAACCTCTATACCATCATGTCCTCTTCTTGGGTTCATGAGATAGGAGCATGCAAAACGAAACATCATACATCTGAATATTTCTCATGTTTCAAGGTTATCTTTTATTAGTGTCTATTCCTTATGGACATAGACTTTCATAGTATAGGGCTTAGGGTCAGAATCATGTCATGTGATTCAATCCTATTACTGGTGTTCTAACCTTCAAAGTCTTAATCCAGACTTCACAATTCTTTTTCATAATCATCTCACTACTACAAGGAGATTTGTTTCATTTCCCCAGTATGGACTCAGGGGGAACTCATGGTGTTTAGAGAAACTAACTAGATGTAAACATCATTCACATGTTACTTAATAATCTTACTCATATTAAAGAGAATTCAATTCATACTTTATCATGTGTGTGAATTCTCACGCAACTAGAATGATATAAATAATATGATGGTTAATAAGAAAAACAATCATTAGAACAAGAAACAAAACAATCTATTATTGGCAACATACATGTCACATCATATCATGTGATTCATCACAAGTGGCCTGTCAGTCTGAGATATAGTATCATTCTCAAGTATTTACCCTAATCATGGTTTCTCAAATACAATTCATTATACGTCATTTTAATATATCATATTTCCCATCATTTCATTTCATCTCACACTTTTTCACATATATGTTAATAGTTACATTAGGACCCATAATAAGATCATCTTATAAGCATGTCTTATTGTTATTTCTTCCCAAATCATGTGTATTATATAGATATGGGTCATCCCATCTAGACCCCCTTACATATAGAGTGGTCACAAAGCATAATATCAATCACATATAATTAATATATAACAAATTCTTATCAAATTATAGTGTAACCATGATTTTATTTATTTATATTATCTCAGGCTATATTCAATCATTTACATTCATGAATCCTTGATTCTTTACTATCATTGATTAGCTCATGATATTAGGGTTGGGGTTAGGTTCTTAAACCAGCTAATTATTATCTTCATATCACATTCATTTCAGATGTACCAATCTCAACCTATTTTGTTTCATACTAAATTCACTTATTGCAATGTTTCTCTTTCATTGAAATCCTTCATAGTCTATGTTTATTGTATTTCATTCAATTGAGGTCAATCCAATTATATAAAAAAATATCAAAAACTTAGGCTTACTCATTATATTAATATTTCATCAATTATCTATTATCAGAATTCAATTCACGCTTCTCCATTTACTTTCTTGTACTATATCATTTCATTTGAATGATTTTTTGGTAATTAAAAAAATTCCTTTCATTTTTAATAAGGCTACTCAATTTAGAAATTATAACTGATTACTTCTTCATACTCCTTCATCTCAAGTCATTTTCACAATTCTTTATTATGCTACTTGTACAAAAGACTTGCATTCATGTGGGGTTTACTCATTATTCCTTAATTATACTAGGATATATGTGTTAAACTTATATCATCTAAATAGGACTTGTTTCCTTCAACTTAGTAACCTTAATGTGAGTGCCTCTTCACATTTAGAATATTATATTCAAGTTAGGACGTTATCTCGCATTTGCATCCCGATAGTAAGATTTGAAGAATCCTTAGAAGTCATCTTACTTCATCACTTCTTTATGCATCATTATCATCATCATAATCTTATTGAAATAACCTCATTATTGTGTAAAAATATATTTAATATCTTTTCAACACGAAAATGAGACCATACAGATGTTAAGAGTATATACATTCTCATTATTTCCCTGATCGGTTGTTATTGAGGAAGGTAGATAGACAACAATAATACATAAGATCAGACTATGAGTTGGTTGACGATAGAATCTTATTAGTCATGATATGGCGATAACAAACCAAGAAAATAGATACATGTTAGAGAATAGTTTATCGAGAAGACCCACCATGAGGCTGACACATGGAAGCCATTAGCATGGTAGTCATAGTCAAATCTCATAGTGTTGGTGGTGATTTTGGTTCTTAGACCTAAAGTCACTACACTCATCACATCATTCGGTATGCTTTGACATCATCAAACATAGTCATGAATAAGGGTTACTATAAAAGTAATGATTGGGTGACCTTGACACATGGGGACTGAATGTGGGTGATGTAGTTGGGATTTTTCCCTCCTACATGAGTATGATATCCAAGGCCTCTTGATTAGCGAGACTGATAAAAGCATGGACATGAACATGTGAGTCAATATGTGATATTTCGCTTACATATATCTCAGACAGTCTGCTCTGGTTGAAGGAACAAGGTTGAATGTTGAAGAGGATGACTACTCCATGCCTTGAGTTCAATCTAGATATCGGTGTCAAAGGAATTATACAAACACTGTAACACCATACAAATATTTTAGGTTGAAATTGTTCTCCAACTTTCCATTTACTTGGGTAGCATGGATGTGTGACTAGGCATCGCTCATTGTTGGTGATGTCATAAGCTATTATGGACACTCACTGCCAATGTAATATGGGACCTATAGGGTCACACACATAGGTCTTTACCTATAAGAGGAGTTTCATATTGAATGATTATTGGATTGATTAGTAAACTGTTTAGGTATTCAGTTCAAGAAACCAATCAGTTGCTTGATCTCCCAACCAATTGGCTCATGTGATGAGATAGTCATTGGAGTGTTAGGTTGATTAGTAATTGAATTAGCTGAGTTGTGCATGAATCAGGGCACCAACCGATTGACTCAGGTTAGGTGAGACAACCGTTTCACTTAGTGAAGTAATCAGTTTGGTTGGCCAACTGAAGGTTCTGGTGATTATTCTGAATTCATGAGAAAAGCTGATCGTTTCACTTGCTTAATTCAATCGGTGCGAGGAATTTATGTTCAACATTATTTGGAAACAAATTGTCAAATTCATATACGATTTGGAAATAGGTGAAATGACTGTCTTGTAGGATGAGCCAATCAGTTGGCATGTGAATAGATTGGTTCGGTTGCCAATCGATAGGTTTGGCTCTCACAAGTTGTGAAATTTCAAGATCTTCTAGTCCTTTCTACTCCCAAATAGATTACAAACCCATACCCCAATCCCTCCTATAAATAGAGGGGTATTGGGGGCTTCCCAAAACACAACTCAATTTCCTATGATAATTGTTATCCTCCCTTATTGTGGTAACCAATAGAGAGGCCTAGCAAGTACTACCCGATAAAGGGGGATAGAAAGGGAGAAACAATTGTGGGAGAGAAAGTTTATGACTAGTAGACCAATGGGAGGGACAACTCCTTCCTGTCCATTCTACCAGGACCACATGAGTTATATGCAGCATGTGTGGACTTCCATAGAGGCATGGAGGCTATTGTTTGCCTCTAGGAGGAAACATCAACCTGTGGTATGTGGTGTAGACCAAGAAGCACAACAAGCGAGTCCCAGTGCAACTAGAAGACAATTGACATCTACAATGATGGGGAGATGTCGTTGGACTTTCTCCAAGACCATGTATATCTTCAAAATCATCCTTCCCATTTGATAGTTATTGACGTGGTACACTGGTTCATGAGGAATATGGTTGTAAAATTTGTGTTTTCGCTGCCTATTCTATAGCCATATTTCCCTACAGTGATATAAGAGCCATGCCAATCTACTATATTTTGGGATAATCAATATGATCATATTTTTGGTTTTATCATTTAATTATTGCATACTATGCAAATAATTCTATCCAAATACCACACATAATCCCAAACTAATACACACACACAGACACACACACACACACACACACACACACACATATATATATATAGTATAATATAATATTTGCAATTTACATGCATTGCCCTAAAAGTGAGTTTTGATGGTTAATGTGTAGCGTGGTTATGGACAATAAACCCTATGATCTGTGCATGGTTGTGTGATTTGCTTACTCCCTTTATCTCAATTTGTGTATTGATCCTCTATCTTTTCTTTTAAATGTAAAAGTTTAAATTCTCTCCTATCTTTGCTCCCCTCGAATGTAACTCGAGGTTTCTCAATATTCATGTAATAGTAGGATAGTTTACTTTCCTATTATGACAAAGAAGAAGTACCAAGCTAGACGACCATCTCAGAGGCGAGCTGACCAACTGGAGGACCGGGGAGAACTAGGTGGATGAGACAAACTAATCGGTTGGTAGACCCAAGCAATTAGTTGGAGGATTCTGTAGAAGGTGGACAGAAGTGCAAGATGATCGGTGAGATGTACTGACCGACCAGGAGGTGAGCCAATTGGTTTAAGGGTTGAACCAATCAACCTGGATTGGAAAGAACATATATTCATCAAAAAGAAGTTTCTACATATGATGTGGGTCATAGAATGTGGTAATTCCTTATTGCTCCAAGGAATTACATTAGGCTGGCCATAACCACATTTTTTGTTAATTGCATGTTTTCGTTGTGGGATATAGTATGTATATGATATGTACTATATATGTGGTGATTGGATAAAGTATATGTATTTATAAATACAAACTCTCTCAATTAAATATTAAGTCATAGATGCTTTCCAAAAGAAACACACATGAAAATCTTGATCGACTAAGTGTGGGCACCCCAAGAGTGGTGCACCGTCTATCTCGTGGATGTGTGATGGTAATTATGTGGGCACCCCAAGGGTGGTGCATTATTGTTGTGTTAGCTTTAGGGTCAGTCTTAACTATGTGGTCTTAATGAGATTAAGCACCAGAAGCATGCATATGATTATGGTAAGGAGTTGCACATATCATTTATCCAAGAATCACATATGATGCAATTGACAAAGGTTGTCGACCTTGATAATTGACTATGGTTGTTGGCTTGAGTGATAGTTGAATTATTTTGGATCTTGGCCCACTAGAATATTGTATGATGCAATATTCCAAATTGATATATGAGGGCTATCAATTTGAATAAAATAATTGGAGAAATAATTAATTAAAGACCTAATTAATATCGTCAAAATTTTCAAATCAAAATGGTTTTAACAAAATGCAATTTTTTTCTTGTAGAATCAAGTGACGAACAAATTAGTATTGCGATCGATCATTAGGAAGGAAAAACTTGATGGGACAGATTTTGATGATTGGTTTTGGACATTGAGAAGAGTTCTCAATGAAGAGTGTAAGCTCTACTTTCTTGAAAAACTAGTTTTAACGACCCCACCTCCCGACAACCCCCAATTAAGGGAGACTAAGAGGCCAGAGCCATTATCCCAATTTCCAGATCAAACGTTCGACAAATAATTAATAATAATTATTAAATTCTACCAGACTATACTGAAAAGCTGTAATAAAATAAAATTTTGCATACCTTTTGAAAACTTGGATGTCTAAACTTCTATCCACATAGGGAATCTATTCTAACTAATCCTCCTTGCAATTTAATTCATGTATTCACAATATGCCAATTTATCATTTGTCCTTTTGGTATTTTGTACCTAAATAGCTGACAAACAAAATGTCGGTCAATATAATAGATTATACTGGTATATGGTGGAATATATAAATTGTGCAACTATTGTAACAATGTAATCAATCAAATATCATTTAACAACCAAGGTTACGCCTTAAGCAATACTACTCAATACTTACCTATCCCCTATCTCTGTGTTGTCCCTACAGTAGACTTGGATACTACCTCTCTCATATGGTAGATCCTTACCCCCATGGTCCTACCTCACAGGTAGCCATTACCTAGGGTTGTGGAGTCGCATGGCCCTACCCAAAGGTAGCCCAATCCCTGACTCATTGTGACTTGATGGACCTACCCTATAGGTAGCCCTGTACTAAGTCATCCAATGACCTGATGGACCTACCCCATGGGTAACCATGTACTAGGTCAATCTATCAAGGTAGAGAGGGGACTAGGATCTGAGCTAGTAGGCATATACCTTAGGTGATAGTCATATCCACATTATAGTATGCATGAATTAAATTCATCCAACAGTTTAATTCAAGCTACCGATGAAAACTTCAGAAATCCTCAGAAAACTAACTCGGGATATTCATAAGCGTAACCACATACATGTGATTGCATATTTTTGAGACAGAAACAACCAAGTAGAGAAAACCCAACCAAGCAGGAAAATATGCACAAAAATCCTAAAATAAATATACAAACATCCTTTTATCAAGATTTATCCAAACTCATCTTGCTTATTAGGATTTCTATTCCAATTTTTAGGGTTTCCTTTAAAATTAGGGTTTTGCCTCCTCTTTTAGTATTATGAATCCTAATTCAACAAAACTACATAAAAACCTTAAATTTCTCATCTTAATACTCCTAGAAGACTTAGGATCATTATTTAGTAACATATTTCCATAATTCGATTTAAACAAAATTTTTCTCTTCTTTTACCCTAAATTAGGGTTTCTATATGTATTATCTTTCATATATAGATTAAAACCCTAATTTAATCAACTTTTCATGTAAAATGGATTAAAAATCTACTTTAATATTCAACAGGTTAGTACTTCTCAAATTAACCTATTAAACCTCAAAGATTCATCCTTTATACTCAATTAGGGTTTCTAATCACACTTTTAATACATTTTCTATCAAATTAATGTACTTTTGTAAATAAGAACGAAATCAGGTTCTCAAATTAATTTTAATGTGTTCCTCATATTTTTCTAAGAAACTTTCATATATAAACATTTCTCATCAGAGTTTTATAGCAAAAGATATGATTTTTGCAAGAAAAGCCACTTATCTGATTTAATCGTTAATTCTCGAAAATCGGTGACTGCTTGATCCATGGTCTGTCGGACCACGCATGATCCAACAAACTAGGATTCATGCACCTAATATTTGATCTGAAGTTATGAAAGACCAAAATACCCTTACCTTGATAGAAGGAGACGAGGGGGTACGCTGGTAATTTTGTGGGGTCTCTTCTTCAACCTCGCGACTCCCTTTCAACTGTTCTGATGGTCAACCTCTTGGTTGACTCTGAGGTTCCAGCCACCTGTGAGCATGGTGAAGGTCCAGGAAGCTCTGCCTTCCTCCACCAAATTTGACAAGGCCCTCAATTGCTCTCCACAACCATGCCACAACCTTCTCCTATTTGTCGGACTCCGACGAGGCTTGCTAAGACGACAGAGGTGAAGGCTAGGGTAGAAGGAGAAATTAGGATCACGAAAGCACTCCTCTCAGTCTGCTGTAGAGTTTAGGGTAGCAACAAAACATGTTGGTCCCCCATCTCACCCTCCCCTATATATAGGGTCGAAGGAAGGGTTCGGATGAATTGGGAACTTTTCCAAACGTCGACCAAACCCCTACAAAGTAGGGATGATCCTCTTAGGACTTCTCTCCTGAATCAAAAGGAGCCAAAAACAGGCTTGCACATGCTCAGGATCGTGAGGAAATTGAGGGGAAAGAATCCCTCTATAACTCGGCTAGAGTCTGAGTTCCTGTGTAACTGGATGATGAGTTGCTATCGTTGGATCAAGATCCAACGATTCTCATCTCACGTGATCAACCAAAAAGGAAAACATATTCCTATTTTCGAGATAATTCATATATTTGAGGATAATTTGAAAAAGTCATAACTCCTAATCCGTAACTCCTTTTTATATATCTCAAATTTTAAGGGAATCTCATTAATGATTTAATCTTTCATCATGCCAAATTTGGGCTTATTATCTAAAGAAATTGGGTTATTTTCTTTAGTTGCAAGTCATCACTTAATTATATACATTTTCCATATATTTTCTCTTCCCCTTACCATTATATTATTATCCTGAGTTCCGTGAACCTCAAGGAACCTTAATGGTTTGAAATCCCATCTTGGGAATATTCCTTATCATTGTTAATTATCATTTATCCATTTTCTTATTTATTCCTTTATTCAAATAAATTACTTTTCCTTTTCTTTTATTTTGACTACTCTTTCTATTAGAAATCATAGGTATATGAAATTTATTCAATTGTGGCCATTAATGCCACTTTCTAGAGATTTCCAGGTATTTCTCATAAATACTTTACTTAATGTTGTATCTTTTTCTAATGTTTGGACTTTTCTTCTTTTCTTCTCTTTTATATCCATTATTGGATTAATCTAATAATAGGAACCAAAAAATTCTTATCAAAAGGGAGATTTGCAAAGAAATCCCTTCTTTGAAGCAAAGCATACAACTTTTTCAATTAAGTCCATATTCATAAAAACATTACATTTCAATTATGAAAACATATGCAAAATTGAGGTTGTAACACCAGTGCCAGAAATACCTACTCCTGATGCACCTAGGGTAAGAGTGGATGCTTACTGGAAGCATGCCAACGATGCCTTGGTGATAGCATACCTTATGCTCAGCTGCATGAACTATGAGTTGCATGATTAGTGTGAGGACATCAAGATTCTTGAGATGGTAACACATCTTAAGAAAGTGAACATTGGCCTTATAAGTCAAGAAAGAGATGATATCATAAAGGCTCTATTTGAGTCTAAGATGACAGAGGGAACCTCAATAGAAGAACATGTTCTCAATATGGTTGGACATGTGTATCATCTTGAAGAATTGGGATTCACTTTGAGCCAAGAGTTGGCCATGAATATGATTCTAAAGACACTCCTAGAATCAAATATCCACTTTATTATGTGTTATCACATGAATGATATGGCCAGACCGATGTCATATTTTCTTGGTATGATGGTTCATGCTGAAGCAAGAATGAAGAAGGAAAAATCTTTAATGGTAATCAGTGGAGATGTGTCCAAGGATGAAATAAAGGACATGAAAAGTTCTGAGGTCAAGCCCAAGTCTAAATCTTCAACACTAAAGATGAGGAGAAAGAAAAATACAAAAGGAACCTATCCATTATACTTGAAGGCGTTCAGGAAGAAGAAGATGGGGATGGTGATCTCTACTTTGGGTATTTATGTTATAGAGATAAACTTGTCTACTTATTCATAATGGGTACTAGTTAACGAATGTGGATCTCACATATGTTTGAAATGTAGAATTTTAAAGCAAGTAGCCCTTTGGGAAAAGGTGAGGTGGAACTACGAGTTGCAAATGGAGAAAGAGTTGCAGCCAATGTAGTTGGAACCTGTAGTTTATCTGTCCACATGGCTTGTAATAGAGTTAGCAAGTTGCTATTATGCACCAATTATAGATTGAGACATCATTTATGTATCTTGTATGGACAAGGATGCGTTGGAATTCCATATTAAAAATGGTCGATGCTCTATTTCAAAATATGGGATCTTATATGGAAATGCCTCAATGTCTTATGGTATTTACTTGCTAGATCTTAAGATGGATTTTTATAACGTAAATATCAAAGGACTAAAACTCAACAACTCAAACAAAACATACCTTTGTCATTATCGTCTAGGGAACATCAATGAAAATCACATATCAAGACTCCATAAAGATGGTTATCTGAACTCTTTTGATCTAGAATCAATAGAGGCATATAAATCTTATTTGTTGGGAAAGATGGCTAAGAGCCCTTTCAACGGTAACAATGAGAGGGCTAGTGATCTATTAGGACTCATACACACTGATGTGTGTGGACCTTTTAGAATGACCGGTAGAGGTGGGTATCGGCACTACATCACTACTACAGAAAATGCTTTTTACAATGGGAAAAACACTACAATTATGTTGGTTGTGTTGTAGTTAGCATATCTTTTACAACAAGTCTATTTGTGTGTTGTGAATTATATATTTTATACAACACAAGTTATATACAACGGGCCAAACTCGTTGTAGTATATGTGATACTACAACATGTGCTAAATTGTTGTAATAGATTGTAATATCACAACATACTCAAACCCATTGTAAAAGACCATAATTACACAACATGCTCTAACCCGTTGTAATAGTCACGTATGCTAACTTGTTGTAATAGATCATCATTACACAAAATGCTCTAAACTATTGTAAAAGATCATAATTACACAACATGCTCTAACCCGTTGTAATAGTCATGTATGTTAACCCGTTGTAATAGACCATCATTACACAACATACTCTAACCCATTGTAAAATATCATAATTACACAACATGCTCTACCCGTTGTAATAGTCACATATATTAACCCATTGTAATAGACCATCATTATACTATATACTATAACCCATTGTAGTATACTATAATTACACAATAGGCTTTCAACTATTGTAATAGTTACCCATTGTAATAGACCACAATCACACAATAGGTTTGCACGTCATTTGTTGTATATGTACAACAAAGAATATATGTGTTGCATAAAATTAAATTGGTTCAGCGGTTTGAGATGTGCCTTACTTTCAAGTGGTCTCAAGTTCAAAACCTTGTGTCTAGATGTTTTTTCCTTTTGTCTCAACATGTTATATACAACACCCCTATTACAATAGGTGTGTTCAATGATCTACAACATGTATTAACTATTGTATAAAATACATATATTACAACATGTGCAACACCTGTTGTATAAAAAATCCCCCCATAATACCATGTGATCTATTACAACAGTTGACACCCGTTGTAAAATGGAAAAATGAACTATTGCAAAAACCATTTTTTGTAGTAGTGCATTACCTTCACTGATGACTTCAGTAGGTATGGCTATGTTTATTTAATTAAACATAAGTCAGAAACTCTTGATAGGTTTAAGGAGTTTATGAATGATGTACAAAACAAACTTGGAAAAAGTATTAAGGTACTTTGTTCTGATCAAGGTGGAGAATAATTAAGCCAAGAGTTTGAGGACCTTCTTAGAGCCCATGGGATTATATCTCAGTGGACTCCACATGGAACACCTCAGCATAGTGGTGTATTAGAAATAAGGAATCAGACGTTACTAGATATGGTGTGATCAATGATGAGTTTATCTGAGCTTCTGACTACCTTCTGGGGGTATTCTCTAGAAATCACCGCATTTATACTAAATCAAGTACCATCAAAGTCGGTTCAAAAGACACCATATGAGATATGGTATGAGAAGCATCCCAATATGTATTTTATGAGGATTTGGGGATGCAAAGATTATGTTAGGAAAATATTTCATGAAAAGCTTGTCCCTAATCTAATAAATGTTATTTTTTTGGATATCCTATGGAGACTAAAGGATATTACTTTTATTCCCTATCTAATAGCAAAGTGTTTGTTCCCAGAAATGTTATATTCCTAGAGAAGGAATTTATTTCCAAAGGAACAGTGGGAGGAAAGTGGAGCTTGAAGAAGTTTGAGACCAACAAGAAAAGTTTGAACCAGTAGATGTACAAGAGGAACAAAGAGAATAAAAAAGTGTCGTGGAATCTCAAATTCCTCAAGTTACACAGGAACCTCATAGATTTAATAGGACACACCTTGAACTTGAGAGATTTGGATATCTTATGACTTATAAAAGTGGTGAGTTGGTCATAGATGATGATCCAACAACCTATGTAGAAGCTACTGAGAGACCATAGTTTAAGAAATGGCTTGAGGCCATGAGATCTGAGATGGAATCCATGTATACCAACAAAGTATGGACTTTGGTGGATCCACCTGAAGGGGTATAACCCATAGGGTAAAAGTGGGTCTTTAATAAGAAGACTGACATGGATGGTAAAGTACAAACCTATAAGAGAAGATTGGTAGTATAGGGTTTCAAACAAGTTCAAGGTGTTGACTATGATGAAATCTTTTCTCTAGTAGCCATGGTTAAGTCCATTAGGATCATGCTTGCCATAGCATCTTATCATGACTATGAAAATTGGTAGATGGATGTTAAAACTGCATTCATTAGTGAGAATCTTCTTGAGGATGTGTATATGACACAACCTGAAGGTTTTATAAATCAAAAGGATGCAAATAAATTATGTAAAATACAAAGGTCAATCTTTGGATTGAAACAAGCATCTCAGAACAAAAATCTTTATTTGGATGACACAGTCAAAGAGTTTGGCTTTATTCAAAATGAATATGAACCTTTCATGTACAAGAAGGTTAGTGGGAGAATAGTGATATTCCTCATATTTTATGTAGATGACATACTATTGATGGGGAATGACATCCCTAATTTATAAAGGTTAAAGAGATGGCTTGGAAATACACTTTCTATGAAAGACCTGGGAGAAGCATCCTACATATTGGGGATTTAGATCTATAGAGATAGATCTAAAAGGATTCTTGGACTAAGTCAAAGCACATACATTGACAAAGTGTTGAAGTGGTTCATCATGGAGAGATTGAAGAGAGAAAACCTACCCATGCTTCATGGATTTACCATCTCTAAAGCTCAAAGTCTTAGTTCTTATAAATAAAGGGAGCACATGAGTTTGATTACATATATCTCAGCAATTAGATCAATATGTATGCAATGTTGTGTACTTGTCCCAACATCTCATATGCCTTGAGCATGACGAGCAAATATTAGTCAGATCCAGGTGATGCTCATTGGAAACTGTGAAGAACATCCTCAAGTAATTGAGAAGGACTAAGGACCAGTTCTAGATCTACGATGGAGAAAAAGAGTTGGTGGTAAAGGGTTACACCAATGTAAGCTTCCAGACTGACAAAGATGGTTACAAATAGCAATTAGGATTCATGTTTTGTCTAAACAACAAAGTTGTGAGTTGGAAGAGTTCCAAGAAATAGACAATTTTTGATTCTACAACAGAGGCCAAAAAAGGAGTCTGTATGGATCAAGAAGTTCATATATTAACTTGGGGTTGTTCCAAGCATCAACGATGCAATTGGCCTATATTGTGACAATAATGGAGCTATTGCACAAGCTAAGGAACACAGATCACATCAGCTCTTAAAGCACATACAAATGAGGTTCCATCTCATACGAGAAATCATACACTGAGGAGATGTGAAGATTTGTAGAGTACGAACTAAGAGACATATTTTCGACCCCTTGACAAAGGTACTTTCACAGAAGAAGCATGATGGTCATATTAGGTCACTCAAGATAAGATTTTTGGGTGATTGTCTCTAAAATCAAGTGGGAGTCTGTTGGCATGTATGCCCAAATACCCAATCATATGATGATTTGTAACGACCCCCGCCTCCCGGTAACCCCCAATTATGGGAGACCGAAAGGTTGGTGCCATTATCCAATTAACATGATCAAAGGTTCGACAAATAATCAATAACAATTATGAAATTCTACTAACTAACTAGAATTTGGTATAAAATTAAAACTTTACTTACCTTTGAAAACTTTGGGAGTCTATCTATCCAAGCTTGAATCCACTCTAACTAATCCTCCTTGCACTTTATGTTTTAATTTCACAATGTGTCACTTTACTATTTTTTCTTTCAATTGTTGTTCCTAAAACGCCGACAAACAAAACGTCGGTCAGTATATCGAAATATACTAGTATGTGGGAACAACCAAAATCTTGCAAATATGGAAAACAATTTAATATTCTCAATCAAATTAATTAACAAGCCAATTTACACTTTTTAGTATGACATTCTCCACCACTTTTGCCCTAACCCTGGCATACCCACCTTAGGGTGCCCTTTTCCAATGACTTAAGTCCACCTTCTCAATACCGAGCTTGGTGCTTGGGGGTCACCACTCATGGTGCCCACTAGTCATGCAATATCATAGGCCACCTTCTTGGTGCCTGGGGTCACCACTCAAGGTGTCCATTGGTCTACCCATATGGGCCTGACCTTTGGCATCGTCCATCAGGGTGGCATGTAGGTGCGAGAATCCATACTTCTACTTTTAATGTGATAATCATAGTGACTTTATGATTTGCAAGTATGAACATCCAACGGATAATTTGCATTCAATGTGATTAACCATCCGGAAAATCATCGGGAAACTAAGGCGGTTATTCATAATTAACCACATACCTGATCTGATGATTTGAACAAAAATAATCAATCAACCAAGTCATCCACTCAAGCAAGTGCAAGAATCCTGAAATTACATTCAATTTCCTTTTTTATCAAAATATATCCAAATCATCTTGCTACTTATGGTTCTATTCCTTTTTAGGGTTTCTACCTCTTTTTAGGGTTTACTTGGCAATTAGGGTTTTTATTTCATCTTACTCTTTTAAACCCTAATTTTATGAAATCACTTACAAACCCTAACTATTTCATTTTTTTCTTTTACAAAAGATTCTAAATTCATCTTTTAGCAACAGGAAGCCCTAATTTCAGATTATGAGCACTTTTCTTTTCTTTTCCTCTAATTTAAGGTTTCTAAACATATTAATCTACATATTGAGTTAAAAACCCTAAACCTTGTGATTCTATCATCAAAACAGGTTAAAAACCATCTTAATCATTAAACAAGTTAACCATGCTCAAATTATCATAATTGCAAGATTAAATATATCTTTTATCAACAATTAGGGTTTCTAACCACAAATTAAAACCTTTTCTAATCAAAATATGCACTTTTGCAAAAATATACAGATTTAGGTGTCTAAATCATTTTTAATGCATTCCTCATATTTTTGTGATAAAAAGCTCTGCTTATTTGTATTTTTCGGCCAACGAATCTATTTTTAGTTATTTATCCAAGATTCACCTATTTCTTTGATTTTCTGTTCAGAGAGTGAGTAGTTACCTTTAGTTAGAAAAAAGGACAGCCGTTTGATATAGGTTGCACTGACCGGCACACGGATTGTGCGGCTCGCATCAACTGTATCCACTCACAGCATACTGAAACGCAGAGTAGATCTGGGCCTTCAGTTCCCCTCGCGAGTCCATGGTGAACATCGATCCTACGGCTACCGCTCCCCTTCTCCTTCTTCATCTTCTAGACCTGCTCACAGTAGCATTGCGGCAGTCCTGCCGTCGGAGGGAAGATGATCCAGAGAGATAGAGATGAATCGGAGCTAGAACCATGCCGTCTGAGATCGTAGGACCTGACCGAAATCAAAGGCAGTCCTATATATATAGGTGGGGGCTCCGAGTTAGGGTTCCCAAACCTCCGCTTCCGCCATGGTTCCCTGCGGTTTTGGGCGTTTCTTCTAGACCTCTCAAACCACCCTAAAAGTTAGGTTGGTTGAGTACGGAAACAAGTCCTAAAGACCCTCGTGGTCTTCGATTCTTTCCCGGTACCGTGCGATTCAAGAAAATTGACTTGGGAATAACTTACTTTTCCCAATCCCTTTCCTTCTACGAGTTGAGGTAGAAGATGCACATCTACCGTCAGATCGGTAGTCCTTTGGACCACCCGGATAATCTGACGGCTACCATCGCCCCCTTGTTTCCAACTCTTTAAAATCAAGAAAAAAATGTATTAAATAAAGGAAATTTGTAAAACTCATATCTCTCTCCTCGTTTAGTATTTTTTATTATAATTTTAGGGAAAACTCTATCTTGGCATTATCTAGCTTTGCACGAAATTTGGGTAACAAATTCCAAGGTATGAGAAGGTTTTCTTCTCTCCTAAGTTATTCATTAATTTATTCAAAATTAATTGTTATTTCTTTTCCTTTTGCTATTATCTTGTTATTTTGGGTCCCTTGGACCTCAAGAAATCCCAAATGCACGAATTCCCATACTGGGGAAAATCTATTTGCCTTTATCTTCTTTTGAAAGCCAATTTCTCATATTTCCCTTTTATTAATCAATTTCTTTTCCTTTTTAATTCTCTTTTTAAGGATTTCTATGTATCTCTCTTCTATTTTCCTATTGTAATTCCTTTTAACACTAGGAATCCTTGAGATACGAAAATCCACCAAGGATACTCAATTATACCTCTTTTCACATATTTTCCACATTTTTTCATTCTTTTTAATTTCTTTTTTTAACAAGGAAATACTTAATTGGTCATTTCTATTCTTATTGCATTCTTTATGCAACCTTGGACTCCTTGGGACCCAAGGAACCCAAGAGGAACGAAATCCAACTTTGGATTGTATTCTTTTGCCTTCTGGAGGTTTCCAGACCTTTCCTTTCTCAAAACTTAATTATTCATTTACTAATTGTATTTCCTTGTTATTGGGCCCAATAGCCAATAAAGCCCAGAAAGCAATCATCAAGGCTATTGTAAAGAAATTCATGCATTCAATCAAAAGACATCATTATTTGTTCATTTATCTTTAATATGAGAAATTACATTTCTCAGCAAATGAACCCAAAATTGGGGTTGTAACATCCTTCCCCTCTTATGAGAATTTTGCCCTCAAAATTCCATCAAGCAAGCAAACAAACATGATAAGTCTTCTTATGTCTATCACGGCTCCCATGTGGCTTCACCCTTTCCATGGTGTTTCCCAAGAACCTTCATTATCTCATTTCCTTCCATATGAGTTCTTTTTTACCTTGGTATATCGTACCCTCATAGGTGACTCAGGACTTTTCAGTCTTTCAAAAGCTGAATAGGTTCAGGGCTCAACACCTGGCTTGGGTACCTCACATAGTGCTCTAGATCGGACTCATGCAACACATCATTTTATCCTGAGGGGTAAGGTAAAACACAACCATCTCCACCAATCCATTTCAAATGGACCCATATATCGGGGACTCAACTTTCTTAGCTGTAGTTTAGAGGGGTCAGATTTTCACATCACATATTCTCCCACAGTGAACTGCATGTCAGTCTACTTTGCATCAGCTCGTGACTCAGATCACCACTGGGCTCTCTCTCAGCCATTGCACGATCAAAGCGACTTCATCTACACACACTATGGTTCTTTTCTGACCTTCGTGAGGCCTCCTTCACCAACATCATCATAATGAAGTGGTGACTGACACAACCTCCCTATAGAACTTCTTGCATCCCGATAAAGGCTATGGTGGTTAACATCACATCTTAAGAACTGTCTCTATGTATCACCCTAAATGAGCACACATGCTCTCACCAGACCCTCTAGTCCGGATCATACTGTCCATGAGTATGGGGTGATGAACTGTACAAACACTAAGATCTTCATGTATCTACTTCCACCTCATGGAAGTGAACCTTTAGATCACATCAAGAACTCTTGAATTCACATCATGGTGTAGTTGAACCATCTCTTTTCATATGTAGTTCAACCAGATTTGTCCCTTGACAGAACTCTTCCTTTCTCATGTCATCTAGGTATGGCGATCTACCATAACCCATATTGTATCTTGACCTTCTTGGTCTAGGAGAGACTCACAACATGCATAATGATGAACTCCCATTCCCTCTCAGGAACTCTTTATACTTTATATCCATGCACTGGGTTAATGGTGTTCATCTTTCACCTCTTGGCTTGCATGGCCACCTGCTACATGCAACTTTGTTTTAAGCATCTGGAATGCTACCATCACTTACTATCTTTGTAGTATCAAGGTATATCATGACCTCCTGTATTGTTATGATTTCCTCAAGCTTGATACCTCGGAAACCCTAAACCACTCTCAAAAGGGTTTCATTACCTTCCTATCCAAAGAAGTGTATCTAAGGCTCTGTCACCATCCTTTTACTACATCAAGGACTAAACTGGCTAACCAAACGACCATTAACTTGTTCAACATATCTTATTACACTCGAGTGTTAGCCAAAACACATCTTCTTTCCAAACTTAGGGTTAGCCAAACAACCTCCACTTCTTCTAGTTCCCAGCTAAACTAGGCAGCTATATCTCAACCAGAGTATTCATTACCACCTCTCATCTTTAAGTGTTAGGTAACATACACCTCTATGTATTATACTTATCATCTCATCTCAAACTCTATGTCTATCTTCATTAAGAAGCTCTGAGCTCATTCTCACTGTGATCGAACTCGACCTTGGTTAATCTGCAAATTCACATAGTTCCTGATAAAACATCCTCATAAGCTGACTACACTACCTCTCTTAGTGGTTGTGAACCATCCATGTATAATTCACTTCACCAGGGTATTTTATCATCTCTATCATCATACCTTGTAGCTACGTTCCAACTTACATCATCTTTATCCTTGGTGTAAGGCATGTGTACTGTCCTATCTCTCACTCCCATAACAAGAAGAAATAAGGATTTGGCTGCAGTCCAAATACAGAGTTCTTCATGTTCCAAGAGTAGAGATGGTACAACCCACCTCGCCAGTACACTTTCAAATCTAAGTTGAAACGTACCACATATGTCTCTACATCACAACCATCATGATATCAAAATTACTTCCATGGGAAACTGGTCTCGAACTTACTTGGTCCATTCACAATCCTTAGTCATCTCCTCTAGGTATATAGGGTGCCGACACTTTTGGGGTCATCCCTTTTCCCTGATGCATCCAGAGAGTGCCCTACTCATATTCCCTTTGGGTCCCATGAGTCCATGAAGGTGATCAATCTCCTAACCAATGGCCCTCGGACAATGATAGTTGTTACCTCCCGACCCTATGGTCATGTGCAACTAGGGAATTAGGCAACTCCTTCTTCCATTGGTCTTATCCCTACCTAACACTAGGATATACTTAGGATTCTATTATTGTACATGTCCAACATAGAACCTTACCCAAACATCCATCATCCCTCTTCTTGCATTCATGAGCTGACTTTCATCCTTTCATAAGGGTCATGGTGACCTGCCTACCTTGGTCGAGCCCCATACCAGTTACCTCCATGGTAACAAATTCACATGCACATAGAGATGGTTATCTATGGGTCTATAGGTTCATTCTCATGCCATGTACTCTTCACTTAGCTTCTCAAGATCCTACGAAACCTCCTTAGGTTACCTCAAAACCAACCCAAACTGGTAAACTTCCTACCAAAGGGTCGCTCTCCCAGGATGGGAGGAAACTACACCTTTATAACAAAGGTCACAAGAATTCTTAGGGTTTACCTCCATATGAGCATGCTTAAACCAACAACTACTAAGGCACAAGCGTACCTATAAAACCATGCTAGGTCACACTTGTTCGCATCCTCAACATTACATCAACTTAGTTGTGAGGGGTTCATCAAACATACCCTTTACGTAAGGGATTTCCTTTACCTCTACACATGAGGAGTACCATGCTCGAAACTATAGAGACTCAAATCTCATCATGAGCATCGGATACACTGCTTCCCCTCTTAGGCCTAGGAACCCTAGGTTCTCCTTTGGGTATCCAACTACATGCTCAACCTCTTAACCACGAATCAAGCATGTCTAAGGTATGTCATGTACTCCCTATCATCCTTGTACTCGAGCAACACATCAAGGTCGAGTCTCCTTCCAGGACAATCAACTAGGTATAAAACCTCATAACAGGTTACTTAAACCTCCTCAGGGTCTAAGGCACTCTTTATTTCATCCAGCAGGTAACCACTTATACCATGGGTACTAGAAGCATCATCCTCTCTCTAGGGTTTGGTTTCTCTAAAGGTAACCAAGATATCATCAGCCTCCAGGAATCAAGCATAAGCAACCACTATCATCCACGTAGGTCGCATTATCCTTAACTCCCACTATTCCTCAAGTTTCGGGGTTTTAGACTTCCAACCTCCTTGTTGGGGTCCCACTTCCTCTCTCTCTAGAGCTAAAACCACCTCCAACCATACCTACTAGAGGTCCCTTCACCATGAAGGCTCATATTCTCAAGCAAACCCCTATGTGGTTGAAGCCTTATGCTCAACTCATGTTTGGCTCAATATTATTCATATCTCTTTATGCTTATCTCATAAGACATCCATCATGCCCTTCTGGCCAGGGTTTTAACCTACTACCGTACCACTGACGTACTCTGGGGCAAGCTATCCCTTACTTGCATAAGCCATAAGGTTTCTATAGGTTCATCTCTAACCTTATCCAGGAAGGAGCTATCCTTTTCTCAAACATGCACGATCCTTCTCAGGGTTGGGTTTCTAAAGGTGCTAGGCCACCTAACCTCTCATAGCTCATATGACAAACCATAGGCATGTCCATCCAAACACCCAGTCTACCATGCCATCTAATTCATCATGTCATCTCTCTCTCTATTCTTCACTTAGGGTTAGGGTTAACATCATCCTCAAAGGATGTGCTAGGTCTCTACTTTTAATGGAGGTCTCTACCTCCAAGACTAACTCTCTCTACTCATCCTCCTACCAAGGAGGTCTATCATCATGTCTCTCCTGAGGGCAATGACAACTCGTGTCATACGACCTAAGCATGTATGTATTCTTTAGTTTGTGCTTAATCTATTAAGATTATGTCCATGACATCTTATTTACATGCTTTTCATTAATTTGGTGGAGGATTCCTTAGTCCTTATTAACTTTTCCCATACCTCAAGAGGGTGAGGAGAAGAGAGAAAACCCTAGTCCTTAAGGTCCTTAACAGAATTTGAGTTGAGAAGGGATGAACAAGATTAGAGAGTCCTAAAGGTATCTTATTTCGAATCATACCCTAAGACTTTGGCCAGGCAGTCATACGGATCCAGGAGTCCTCATATTCCGACTAGCGGTGCGGAGGAAAATATTGCCAGCCCCCAGTCGTGATCCTTTTCTATACACCTCCATCTTTCGGATAATCCTTTAATACCTCCCTTGGGTTCTATGGAGTTTGTAAAATTTAATAATTATTAAAGATTAAGTGAGGAACCTATGCTCTAATACCAATTGTAACGACCCCCGCCTCCCGGTAACCCCCAATTATGGGAGACCGAAAGGTTGGTGCTGTTATCCAATTAATAAGATCAAAGGTTCAACAAATAATCAATAACAGTTATGAAATTCTACTAACTAACTGGAATTTGGTAGAAAATTAAAACTTTACTTACCTTTGAAAACTTTGGGAGTCTATCTATCCAAGCTTGAATCCACTCTAACTAATCATCCTTGCACTTTATGTTTTACTTTCACAATGTGTCACTTTACTGTTTGTTCTTTCAATTGTTGTTCCTAAAACGCCGACAAACAAAACGTCGATCAGTATACCGAAATATACTGGTATGTGGGAACAACCAAAATCTTGCAAATATGGCAAACAATTTAATATTCTCAATCAAATTAATTAACAAGCCAATTTACACTTTTTAGTATGACATTCTCCACCGCTTTTGCCCTAACCCTGGCATACCCACCTTAGGGTGCCCTTTGCCAATGACTTAAGGCCACCTTCTCAATCCTAAGCTTGTGCCTGGGGGTCACCACTCATGGTGCCCACTAGTCATACAATATCATAGGCCACCTTCTTGGTGCCTGGGGTCACCACTCAAGGTGTCCATTGGTCTACCCATCTGGGCCTGACCTTTGGCATCATCCATCAGGGTGGCATGTAGATGCGAGAATCCATACTTCTACTTTTAATGTGATAATCACAGTGACTTTATGATTTGCAAGTATGAACATCCAACGGATAATTTGCATTCAATGCGATTAACCATCTGAAAAATCATCGGGAAACTAAGGCGGTTATTCATAATTAACCACATACCTGATCTGACGATTTGAATAGAAATAATCAATCAACCAAGTCATCCACTCAAGCAAGTGCAAGAATCCTGAAATTACATTCAATTTCCTTTTTATCAAAATATATCCAAATCATCTTGCTACTTATGGTTCTATTCCTTTTTAGGGTTTCTACCTCTTTTTAGGGTTTACTTGGCAATTAGGGTTTTTATTTCATCTTACTCTTTTAAACCCTAATTTTATGAAATCACTTACAAACCCTAACTATTTCATTTTTTTTCTTTTACAAAAGATTCTAAATTCATCTTTTAGCAATAAGAAGCCCTAATTTCAGATTATGAGCACTTTTCTTTTCTTTTCCTCTAATTTAAGGTTTCTAAACATATTAATCTACATATTGAGTTAAAAACCCTAAACCTTGTGATTCTATCATCAAAACAGGTTAAAAACCATCTTAATCATTAAACAAGTTAACCATGCTCGAATTATCATAATTGCAAGATTAAATATATCTTTTATCAACAATTAGGGTTTCTAACCACAAATTAAAACCTTTTCTAATCAAAATATGCACTTTTGCAAAAATATACAGATTTAGGTGTCTAAACAATTTTTAATGCATTCATCGTATTTTTCTGATCAAAAAGCTCTACTTATGTGTACTTTTCGGCCAACAAATCTATTTTTAGTGATTTATCCAAGATTCACCTATTTCTTTGATTTTCTGTTCAGAGAGAGAGTAGTTACCTTTAGTTAGAAAATAGGACGGCCGTTTGATCCAGGTTGCACTGACCGGTACACGGATTGTGCGGCTCGCATCAACTGTATCCACTCACAGCATACTGAAACGCGGAGTAGATCTGGGCCTTCAGTTCCCCTCGCGAGTCCATGGTGAACATCGATCCTACGGCTACCGCTCCCCTTCTCCTTCTTCGTCTTCTAGACCTGCTCACAGTAGCATTGCGGCGGTCCTACCATCAGAGGGAAGATGATCCAGAGAGATAGAGATGAATCGGAGCTAGAACCATGCCGTCTGAGATCATAGGACCTGGCCGAAACCAAAGGAAGTCCTATATATAGGTGGGGGCTCCGAGTTAGGGTTCCCAAACCTCCGCTGCCACCATGGTTCCCTGCGGTTTTGGGTGTTTCTTCTAGACCTCTTGAACCACCCTAAAAGTCAGGTTGGCTGAGTACGGAAACAAGTCCTAAAGACCCTCGTGGTCTTTGATTCTTTCCTGGTATCGTGTGATTCAAGAAAACCGACTTGGGAATAACCTGCTTTTCCCAACCCCTTTCCTTCTACGAGTTGAGGTAGAAGATGCACATCTACCATCAGATCGGTAGTCCTTTGGACCACCCGGATAATCTAACGGCTACCATCGCTCCCTTTTTTCCAACTCTTTAAAATCAAGAAAAAAATGTATTAAACAAAGGAAATTTGTAAAACTCATATCTCTCTCCTCGTTTAGTATTTTTCAATCAAATTTTAGGGAAAACTCCATCTTGGCATTATCTAGCTTTGCACGAAATTTGGTTAACAAATTCCAAGGGATGAGAAGGTTTGCTTCTCTCCTAAGTTATTCATTAATTTATTCAAAATTAATTGTTATTTCTTTTCCTTTTGCTATTATCTTATTATTTTGGGTCCCTTGGACCTCAAGAAATCCCAAAGGCACGGATTCCCATACTGGGGAAAATCTATTTGCCTTTATCTTCTTTGGAAAGCCAATTTCTCATATTTCCCTTTTATTAATCAATTTCTTTTCCTTTTTAATTCTCTTTTTAAGGATTTCTCTTTATCTCTCTTCTATTTTCCTATTGGAATTCCTTTTAACACTAGGAATCCTTGAGATATGAAAATCCACCAAGGATACTCAATTATACCTCTTTTCACATATTTCCACATTTTTTCATTCTTTTTAATTTCTTTTTTTAACAAGGAAATACTTAATTGGTCTTTTCTTTTCTTATTGCATTCTCTATGCAACCTTGGACTCCTTGGGACCCAAGGAACCCAAGAGGCACGAAATCCAACTTTGGATTGTATTCTTTTGCCTTCTGGAGGTTTCCACACCTTTCCTTTCTCAAAACTTAATTATTCATTTACTAATTGTATTTCCTTGTTATTTGGCCCAATAGCCAATAAAGCCCAAAAAGCAATAATCAAGGCTATTGTAAAGAAATTCATGCATTCAATCAAAAGACATCATTATTTGTTCATTTATCTTTAATATGAGAAATTACATTTCTCAGCAAATGAATCCAAAATTGGGGTTGTAACATGATTGTAATTGCATAATATGTAAATGATTTGATTATTCATAAAAGCTAAGGTTTCAATTTATTTTGTTTTATTCAGTCATGAGATAATGATGTAACATTATAAATATCTAGAGAATGATATTACTCAATGATGTATGTATTCAAGTATGTGACTTGAACAATGAGATCATACAATTGTTAAGAGTATATACATTCTCATTATGTCCCTGATCGGTTGTAATTGTGGAAGGTAGATAGAAAATTGTAACACATAAGATCAGAGCATAAGTTGGTTGATGACAGAATCTCATTAGTCATGATATGGCAATATCAAAATCAAGCACACAGATAAATGTTAGAGAACAGTGTATCGGGCTGACACACCATCAGACCGATACATTGAATCCATTACCACAATAGTCATAGTCAGCTCTCATAGTGTTGGTGGTGATTGCGGTTCTTAGACCTGAAGTCACTACACCCATCCCATGTCATTCGGTATGCTTTGACATCATGAAACATAATCTTGAATAAGGGTCACTATAAAGGTGATGATTGGGTGACTGTGACACACGAGGACTAACTGTGAGTGATGTAGATGGGATTTGTCCCTCTTACTTGAGTATGATATATAAGGCCTCTTGATTAGTAAGTCTAAGAAAAGCATGGCCATTCACATGTGATTTAATATGTGATATTGAGCTTACATATATCTCAAACAATGTGCTTTGGCTCAATAGACAAGGTTGAATGTTGAAGAGGATGAGTACTCCATGCCTCAAGATCAATCTAGATATCAGTGGCAAAGGAACTATACAAACACTATAACACCATGCACATATTTTAGGTTGAAGTTGTTCTCCAACCTTCCATTTACTTGGATAGAATTGATGTGCGACAAGGAACCGCTCATTGCTTGTTATGTCATAAGTTGTTATGGACACTCACTGCCAACATATATAATATGAGACTTATAGGGTCACATACATAGGTCTTGACCTAGAAGAGGAGTTTGATCTTGAATGATGATTTGATTGATTACTAAAGTGTTTAGGTATTCAATTCAAGAAACTAATGAGCTGACTGATCTCCCAACCTATCGGCTCATGTGATAAGATGACAGTTTGGTATGTCAGGTTGATTAGAAATTGAATCGTGAGTTCTGCATGAATTAGGGCACCAACCAATTAACTCACTGGGTCAACCGAACGGCTCAAGTTGGATGAGTTGACTGGTTCACTTAGTGAACCGATCGGCTCAATTGAGCCAACTGAAGGTTCTGGTGATTTTCCTAAATTCATGAGAAAAGTTGATTGTTTCACTTTGTCAATTCCATTGGTGCAAGGAATTGATGTTTAGCATTAATTTAAAATGAATTTACAAATTCATTTGTGATTGGGAAATAGGAAAAATGACTGGTTCACAGGACGAACCGATCGACTCGCATGTGAATCGACCGGTTTGGTTTCCAACCGATTAGTTTGGCACTCACAAGTTGTAAAAGTTCATGATCTTCCATTCCTTTCCACTCCCCACAGATTGGGAACCCAAACCCTAACCCCTCCTATAAATAGAGGGGTACTGGGGCTTCCCATAATGCAACTCAATTGCCTCTGACAATTGTTGTCCTCTATGGTTGTGGTAACCAGTAGAGAGCCCGAGCAACTCCTACCCAATAAACGGAGGGATAGCAAGGGAGAAACAATTATGGGAGAGCAAGTTGGTGACTAGTAAACCAACGGGAGGGACAACTCCTTCCTATCTATTCTATTAAGAAGATAAGAGTTCTAGGAGGTCCGTGTGGATTTCCATAGAGGCATGGAGACTGTTGTTTGCCGCTAGGAGGACAACATCAACCTATAGTATGTGGTGCTAACCAGGAGGCACAATAGACGAGCCAGTGGAACTAAAAGATAGTTGCACATCTACAATGATGAGGAGATGTCACCAGACTTGCTCCCAGATTAGGTATATCCTCAAAACCATCCTTCCCATCTTATACTTATTGACACGGTCCAATGGTTTATGGGGAATATGTTAGTAAATTTTTTGTTTTTGTTTCTACTGCATATTTTGTAGCCATATTTCTCTCCAAGAATGTATTATTGTTTATTTTTATTTGTTTAACAAAAGTATGGCATGAACTAAATAGCCATTACATATTATTTGTAATCACAAATAAAGATAGAGAAAAATGAGATAGTTATACCATTCCTTTCATAATTACTTAATCTATTATTTCCATGTAACTATGATCAAGAGACATTATTTCCTTTTTTTTAAATTACAGAATGGGAGAAAGAGAAAGGAACTTTAATTTTATCTGCATGAACTAAATATATAGAATAATATAGAATGAAATTTCAATAGTTATTTAATTTTTTTTGAATGCCATTACTCACTCCCATATAATTTATATTTGTTTAAAACCATGTTATGATTATGGAACAAAAAAACCATTTTAATTTGTCCATATTAAACACATCAATTTTATTTACGACTTACAAAACATCTTGTCATCCATAATTACATATCCTTTTCCATAGAACGCCTCCTATTTGTGTTGGGAAGGTGATAGGTCAAAACTCACACTTCTCTATTGTCTGCAATTAATACATTGCCCTTGTAAATTTGATCACATTGTATTTAATTATTCAAACTTTGGAATGTTAAAAATAAAAATAATCAAATCTCCTTCCATCTTGCATTCTAATATTTTAAATATATGGTTTCCATGTTGACTAATTTTAACTAACAATTAACCAATGTTTACATTATTTTTGTTTTGCATGCGTTAAATGAATTGACATTATGTTTACATTTATTTGAGTGGACAATGAAATTCGAATAGAAACACAATTTGGACCACACATTAATTAGGTAGTCAAGATCCTTCTTAGACTATAAAATCTGATTTTGACAAATCTTTTATACACAATTTTTATATCGGTCATTTAACTATACTATTATGTATTTAAAGGATGATAATGTGAAACAAATTTCTTTAGTTGTTTCTTTGAGTCCTAAAATGAAATGGGCAGTGAATTTCCTCTTAAGATTTAAATTATATGCTTTTTGTGCCTTTTGGAGGAATTTTCTTGAAGAGAGAGGAAAAGAAAAGATATTGTTACATGTATTCAACATGGTAAAGAAAGTAATAGAAACAACATGTGATTGAATGGATATTCTTTTCCATGCATTCAAAATTAAGCCATTAAGTGCATTACGTTTTTCTTTATGTCTTTTGAGTACTCCAAAGAGGAGGAGAGATAAATAGTGGATAATGTTGTTTCCCTTCTAATAGTTAAAAGGTATCAAAGAAAGAAGACTTCTTGTTCAAGATATATGTTCTAGAATTTCGAATTATACTACTTTTATCTTCCTCTTTTATTTCTTTTAAACATTTTCAAAGATGCGTGAGAGAAAAAGAGAAGGGAAAGCATTTATTCATCATTTTAAGTTAATTGCAACACATGCTGACATATATATAAGAGAAAGTGTATTTTCAGTTTTCTTTGTTTATTCTATAATAAGTATAATTACATGCTCTTTTATATAATCCCTTCAACTATTTTTATTTAATAGAATTATTTTCTAAGTTTTAAATTAAGTGTGAAATTTGGGGTGTGATACGATACTTCTATGAAAACAACTACCTTACTTATCTAGGTTGGTGATCATAAAAAACTAAGTAAATGTGGACTATCATATAGAAATCAATGTGATCGTGTACCATGGATTCAACAAATTCACTGAGAAACATTCCATTTTAATGACTGGAATTGACTAAAAAATAAAACTTAGTTGATTGGTGATTTGGTGCGGTCATGATTATAGTTATATAGCAAAATAATATGTTTTAAACCTTAAGAAATTAATTACATCATACATCTATTAATTTAAATTGGTATTTTCAAGTCTTACTATGGATATGATATATTCATATAGTACAAAACTGTTCTCCATGCAAAAAAACCTCAATAATTAGCAATCTCATTAGCATCACTTTATCCATGCCCTTGTGCCCTTCAATAGATGGCATTCATACCCCTAGGATATCTCTGGGAATCTCCACTTCAACTAAATACATTATTGAGATAAATATATATACTTCATCATCTTGGGTATTAGATACCAGATGTGGATCTCACATATGTTCTCATATCCATGATCTGAAAGGAAGTAGGCTTTTAGTAAAAGGCGAGGTGGAACTGTGAGTTGCTAATGGTGCAAGAGTTGTGGCCGATGTAGTTGGAACTTATAATATATCTCTGCACATGGGGATTGTAATAGAAATAAAGTACTTCTATTTATGTACCTGCTATAAATAGAAACATCATTTCTGTATCATGATTGGAAAAGGATGCATTTGAATTCTATATTAAAAGTGGTCAATGTTCTATTTCAAAAGATGGGATCTTTTATGGAAGTGCCCCTATGTCTTATGGTCTTTACTTGTTAGATCTAAATACATATGTACAAAACATTAATACCAACATACTAAAACTCAACAACTCAAACAAAACATACCATTGGCATTTTCATCTAGGGCACATAAATGAAAATCGCATATCTAGACTCCATAAAGATGGTTATCTGGACTCTTTTGATTTTGAATCAATAGAGACATGTGAATCTTGTTTGTTAGGGAAAGATGGCTAAGACCCCTTTCACTGGTAACAATGAGAGGGTTAGTGATCTATTAGGACTCATACATACTCATGTGTGTGGCCACTAGAGGTGAGTATTAGTACTTCATTACCTTCATTGATGACTTCGATAGGTATGACTATGTTTATTTAATGAAACTTAAGTCAAAAGCACTTGAAAAGTTCGAGGAGTTTATAAATGAAGTACAGAACCAACTGATCGAGGTGGAGAATACTTCAACTGAGAGTTTGAAGACCTTCTTAGAGCCCATGGGATTGTATCCCAATGGACTCCACCTGGAATGCCTCAACATAATGGTGTATCAAAAGAAGGAATCGCACATTACTGGATAGGTGCGATCAATGATGAGTTTAGATAAGATTCTGATAACCTTCTGGGGGAATACTCTACAAACCGCCATGTTTACACAAAAATGAGTACCATCTAAGTCAGTTTAAAAGACACCATATGAGATATGGACCGGGAAACGTCCCAATATATCTTTTATGAGGATTTGGGGTTGTGAAGCTCATGTCAAGAAAATGTATCCCTAAAAAGCTTGGACCCAGATCTAAAAAATGTTATTTTGTTGGATATCACAAGGAGACCATGGGATACTACTTGTATAATCCCATTTGACAACAAAGTGTTTGTTGCCAGACATGTTGCACTCGTTGAAATGGATTCTATTTCCAAATGAGTTAGTGGGAGACAAGTAGAACTCGAAGAGGTTCGAGACCAACAAGAAAAAATTGAACCACTAGATGTACAAGAGGAACTTAAAGATTCACAAAGTGTTTTGGAATCTTAAATTCCTCAAGTAACACAAGAACCTCGTCTAATAGGACACAACTTGAGCCTGAAAGATTTGGATATCTTGTAACTCAGGAAAGGCAGAGAATTGGTCATAGATGATGAGCCAATAACCTATAATGATGTTATAGAGGGACCAAAGTTTGATAGATGGCTTGATGCCATGAGATATAAGATGGAATCCATGTATACCAACAAAGTATGGACTTTAGTGGATCCACCTAAAGGGGTAAAACCTATAGGGTGCAATTGGGTCTTCAAGAAGAAGACAGACATGGATGGAAAGGTCCAAACCTATGAGGGCAGATTGGTTGCAAAGGGTTTCAGACAAATTCAAGGTGTTGACTATGATGAAACCTTTTCTCATGTGGCCATGGTAAAGTTCATTAGGATCATGCTTGCTATTGCAGCTTATCATGACTATGAGATTTGGTAAATGGATGTTAAAATCACGTTCCTTATTGGGAACCTTGTTGAGGATGTGTATATGACATAACCTGAGGGGTTTATATATCCAAAATTTGCAAATAAAGTCTGTAAGGTACAAAGGTCAATATATGAATTGAATCAAGAATCTTGGAGTTGGAATCTTCATTTTGATGAGACAGTCAAATGGTTTGGCTTTTCTCAAAGTGAAGATGAACATTGTGTGTACAAAAGGGTTAGTGGGAGCATAGTGACTTTACTCATATTGTATTTAGGTGACATACTATTCATGGGGAATGACATCCCTACTTTACAAAAGGTAAAGACATGGCTTGGAAGTACATTATCTATGAAAAACTTGGGAGAAAAGTCCTACATCTTTGGGAAAAAGATCTATAGAAATAGATCCAGAAGACTTCTCGGACTAAGTCAAAGCACATACATTGACAAAGTGTTGAAGCGGTTCAACATGGATAACTCAAATAGAGTAAACCTACATTCATGCCATGGTGTCCCCATATCTAGATCTCAATGTCCTAGTTCTTGTGAAGAAAGGGAACACATGAGTGAGATTACATATGCCTCAACAA
This sequence comes from Alisma plantago-aquatica, assembly GCA_963693085.1. NCBI lineage: Eukaryota > Viridiplantae > Streptophyta > Magnoliopsida > Alismatales > Alismataceae > Alisma > Alisma plantago-aquatica. The sequence continues at coordinate 1,898,359,294 of OY856409.1, read as the reverse complement.
TTGGATCAATCATGCATGCAATGTTGTGTACCCATCCAGACATCTCGCATGCCTTGAGTATGATGAGTAGATATCAGTCAGATCCAGGTGATACTCACTGGTTAGCTGTGAAGAACATCCTAAAGTACTTGAGAAGGACTAAGGACCAGTTCTTAGTCTACGGAGGAGAGGAAGAGTTGGTGGTAAAAGGTTACACTGATGCAAGCTTCAAGACTGATCAAGATGATTACAAGTTGCAATATGGATTGGTGTTCTGCCTCAACAATGGATTTGTGAGATGGAAGAGTTCCTAGTAAGAAATAGTTGTTGATTCTACAATAGAGGCCAAGTATATTGTTGCAACAAGTGCAGCAAAGGAGGCTGTATAGATCAAGAAGTTCATCACTGAACTTGGGGTTGTTCCAAACATCAACGAGGCTATCGAGCTATATTGTGACAACAATGGAGGTATTGCACAAGCTAAGGAACCCAGATCGCATCAACACCCAAAACATATACAAAATTAGTTCCATCTCATATGAGAGATCATGCAATGTGGAGATGTAAAGATTTGTAAAGTACCAATTGAGAACAACATTGATGACCCCTTAACTAAAGAACTTTCATAGTAGAAGCATGATGGTCATGTAAGGTCACTCAGAATAAGATTTATGGGTGATTGTCTTTAAGTGCAAGTGGGAGTCTATTGGTTATGTATGGCCAAAATGCCAATAATGTGATGATTGTAATGGCATATCATGTAAAACACAATTTGATTATTAATAAAAGACATGCTTCCAATTTAATATGTTTAATTCAGTTAGGAGATAATGATGTAACATTATAAATGTCGAGAGATTTATATTACTCAATGACATACATATTCAAGTTACTAACCTTGTGGATGAGATCATACAGATGTTAAGAGTACATATAGATATTCTCATTATGTCCCTAATTGGTTGTTATTGTGGAAGGTTGATAGACAACGATAACACATAAGATCAGAGTGTGAGTTGGTTGATGACTAAATCTCATTAGTCATGATATGGCGATATGAAACCAAGCACACGGATACATATTAGTGAATAGTGTATCGACAGACCCACCGTGAGACTGACAGATGGAAGTCATTTCATGGAAATCATTGTTAGCTCTCACAGTGTTATGACCCGTTCCAAAGTTTATTGGTAAGCATCATGATTTGAGCATAATTAAAGTTATTTGAGATAACTTATGTGCTCATGTAGTGGTTAGTGCATCATTAACTTGATTTAGTTGAATCAAACACATAAGATACAATTAGTGCATAAATATGATGATTAAGTAAAGTAAAGTGATTTTTGGAAGCAATTGGAATTTCGAACCAGTAAAATAGTATAATTAGCATGATATATTGCTCTGAGGGCATAGAGAATTTTGTGCTTGAAATATTGTAAGAAGAATCGACCAATTTGGACCCCCGAGGCCATAGTTATGGCAATTGTAAGAATCTGGGACTGAAATGCAATTTTTCCATTTTATTACCCAAGTGGGTCGGCAACCTGTTACTTATCTCATTCCTTTTTATTTAGTTCTCGATAGAACAGTGTAAGCGGCGCAGAACTCCCAGCTTGGTATCGCGATGGAGAATAGGAGGCAGAGCTGGCGATTTCTTGGGATCCCTTGAGCTCCTCACCTCCGACTGAGCTAGGGTCTCTCTTCATTCTTCTTCCTCTACTTCTTTCCCCCAACCACTCTGTGCCCTTGTTGGTCGGACACCAGCCGCTGAGCAGCTTGGCCAGCGGCAAGCTGCAGCTGCCGTGCGTGGCTTGGAGGAAGCTAATTTGGGCGGCCAACGCTCTAAATCACGGCCATGGACCTCGGCTAGGAGGTCTAAACTAGGAACCACCGTCAATTTTGGCCTGGATCAGCACTTAGCTTCTGAATTTGTTGGAGCGTGAAGCTCCTGTTCCGTGAACAGGATCAGTAAAGAGCCAATACAAAGGAAGAAGGCGATCCAAAATCACCTAGAATCAGGCCTTGGATGCATCTCCGAATGAATCCGGATAGTCCAAATCAATGTGAGTAGGGTTTCATTTATTTATCATTAATAAACTCAGGCGTTTGAATATTTTCTGTTTTGTGCGCGAATTACGCTGATAACAGGCGTTATCAGGCGTCGAGCAGCGTTTGGCGTCGCCCGACCTTTTTAGTTCATAAAATGCTTCTAGACACTATTATATGATTAAATTTAGCATTTGAACAGTATGGATTGAATCAGTAGATTTATATGGTTCATTGGAACCTAAATTGCTCATTTGAATGTTGAAATTAGAAATTCATGTCTGAAAATGGTATGATTTGGGTATGAACCCAGACAATGAAGATTTCTGATAAATTATCAGATGTACGATTTCAAAGTTGATATGAATAAATAAAATATGCATGAAAACCCTAATTGCATATATCTTTTGACGTTAATATGTGTAAATTGATATTTACATGAAATGGCACATTTCTCTGAAATATTACCAGAAATTCTCAAGTATTGTTATTAAATTGTGTTGTGATATGTAATTAACTCTTAATTGAGTTAAGTGATGCACAAACCAGGATTTGGGATAATGTGCACATTTTTCGAGAATTTTAGAGAATTGATAATTGTTGAGTATGATTCTCATATGTGAAATAAATTTCTTTAATTTGTGCAATAAGATGTTCAATTGCGTAAATTCGCTATGTATGTGCCAAATTGAAATAAGTTGGGTTATTTATGCATTTCTAATTTGTCTGAATGCATGGTATGAGAATTTCACAGAAATTACAATGATTTGAAATATATTGCTCTGTCAGTTTAGAATGACAGTGTATTGTGATCTGATATGAAATCAGTAAATGTGATATTCATGTTTAAATGTTTATATGTTAATCAGTTAATATACTTAGGTGCCCTAACACTGTAGAACCCCTTTGAGAGGTCTGCACCAGGGGGGTGAAACTCGTGTTGCAACAATAACTGTGCGGAATCACAGTGGCACGAGGATAGAGAGAGGCAGTGTTCAACAATAATCCGTGTGTGTGTCACGGTGGCACTGGAGTAAATAGGGGTTATTCAACATTAATCCGTGCTTGTGTCACGGTGGTAACCCGGTAAGACTCTCCGCCTGTGTGCTCAGGTTAGAGGAGGAGTCTAGAGTTCACTCTTTTGAGAGTGTAGTGAGGCCTTGTGAGCCTGAGAGTCCTGCAGCAGACCAGGGCTGGCAGTCAGACTTAGCATTTCCCGGGTGTGTCGCTAAGTCTTGTACGGTGGGATCGTAGTTCGCCACAGATCTTTATATGCAGAGTACACTGCATATGATTAGGGCATAAAAATGATATAAATATGTAATCATGTAGGATCACGGAAAGCTTAATATGTTAAGAGATCTGAATTTCTGTACCAATTCTCTATATCAGTTTATTTGTTTAAAATATCTCATGTTGCTTGAAATGAGATTGTTATCTGTAAATCTGCTATGTCATTAGAACTGCCCTGTTAGTACTGCACTTATCTTTTATTTCAATTTTATCTATCTGATGAGTTGTTTATTGATAGCTAAATGAAATGCTATTCACTGAGCGAGTAGGCTCATCCCTCTACTCAAACATTTTCAGGTCAACATCAGCAACAGGAATCGGAAGGATCTTTTCATTCTAACGCTTAGTCTGTAGAAGGTATATGTAGTTAGTTTAGATAGAGGTCTCTTAGTCCTTTCCCCTCGATCCTTGGGACATGGTGTGGGAGAGAGAGAGTATGTATGGCGAATGAGTAAAAGATGTAAATTATCTGTTATGTTTTACTTTCTGTTAAATAATGTTACATGTTGTAAACTCTGTTTATGTTCTCTAGCCAGTTTAATTGAAATGCTTCCGCAATAGTTTATTATGTTTTAGTTTACAGCAAAGGACAAATCCGGATATCATTACGAGGTTTTAAAAAGGAATAGTTCTCAGTGATTTGTTTATGTGATAATCCCTCCGTTGCGCCCTAATCTCGTGATTAGTGGTTAGTGTGAGATCGGGGTGTGACATCTTGGTATCAGAGCATAGGTTGAGTATATGAATACTCTAAGTCAAGGTCAGGGGACAATAAGAGACCAATAGGATTAGGACTTAAGTGTCTTCCTTCTAACTACAATTTTCTAACAGGAAGTGTTCTGTTATACTATTGTAGATGGCCTGAAGAGGACGTGGTCACGAGAACCAAGTAAAGAGCTTATGTTGAATCGTCAGGGATCATTGGGGTTGAAAGATAGAGTTATAAGTGAGGAAAATAAGAAGTGTTACGTCTTTAGCTCTAGGAGGTCTGAGTATTTAGATACCCTGGCCAGGTGTCTGAGTACTTAGATTGACCAGTATCAAGCTACTCTGTCTATTCTTCTCTGGATGCCCTGGCCAGGTATGCAGAGGAAGGATAGACTAGAGAGAAACCCTAGAAATCTTAGGGTTAAGAAATTGGAAATTAATGTAAGAGTAAGAGATTAAATATAGGATGCAATATATCTCTTGTTTAATATTGCTTATTTGATTGGAAATCATTAGAAATGCTCTTATATGTATGGATTTAGATTTTCAGTTTGTAGAATAAATATGATTCTTTTATATTGTTGTGTGCCATGAAGTGATTTAGTTATTGTTTATATTCTTTGTATTAAGTATACCAGAAGTTATGTTTAAATGAGTTTGCCCTAGGTGGATATTCTTTCCACATGTTTGAGATTAATAGGAGTTGGTTAATCCTGAGTAGCTCTTGGCTTCAGGACTACAGGTTCGACCTGGTCCGGCTGGCAGGATGCGTTACTGAGATCTAATGACTCCTATTAACAGTATAATAAGAGTAGACTCTGGATAATTTAGACTCACATCATTGTAAGAATGTACATACACTAAGATGTTGAGATATAAGAGAAAGATTTGAACAACTAAGAATTAGTTGGAACTGATATCGGAGACCCAACATTGGGACCTCATATGAGCCATCCTTAATTAGAAATAAAGGAAAACAATAAGGGTCAGATTAAATTTAATGATTAGGTGAGAAATACCCTTAATGGTACTAATCAATAATGCATAACAAATGCATGGATCCAATACATGATTAGTAAACCCTAGTTGAGGGTGTATCATTGCGATTATTTATAGGCAACTTTATAATAAAGTTGTGTCTTAAACTAAGATAAGTCCATATCATGTGAGATAGCTGGACAATTCTAATGTGTGGCCTATGCATTATATGCTAAAGGTGAGTATTCTGTGATGGAATGCATTAAGAGGGGAGATACCTTAATACAAGATAAAGTTGGTTAACTCAAGAAGGTCTGAATTAATGAGAAATGGGGAACCCTAACCCTAATTTGGGGAAAAGGGAATGATAAGCCATGTTTGATAGTGAACCCTAATTCCTGGTTAAGGAATGATGGTATTACTATTGTATCACATGATGTGATGAAAATCTTGTATGACTGTTATCATGCCTAATAACCATGCAGGTATGATGAGATGATGAATATAGCCAAGTTTGGGCTGTGACATTTATATAATAAATGTTGATTGGCTTTTTGTGTGTTGATGTTGTTGTTGCTTAATAAAAGTAATAATGTGTACGGATTTTATGAGCCATGTGAATAAGTTGTTGCCTAGTGAGAGGTGACAAGATGTGAATGGCCTTATGAACCATGTGAATAAGTTGTTGCCTAGTGAGAGGCGACAAGATATGAATGGACCTGTGAGCCATGTGTGATGCTTGGGTAACAAGTATCATGTTTATTTGTAGTTTTTGTGTTAATAAGTTATGCTAGAGAACTTGGTTGATGTTACATTTCTGTTATATATCTATAGTTCATTGATGATTATTCATATCTGTTGTATTCATTACAGGTAGATGGATGAACTTATGAGATCTAAAGTTTGATTTCAAACTAAGGAAGCAAAGTCACATCACAATAATGCTATGTTACTGATAAGGACCAAACCCTAGAATGTTTCGAGTTGAAGTAGTTCAAGGAACGTCGCTAGTGATTTGAACTTGAATACTAGCATCTCTATAAAACAAAATCATGAGATTTACACTATGATTGGTAAGCTAGCACTAATGAACTCCAGGGTTTAAAGGTAGTTAATCTGATAGGTAGATAAACAATATGGAAATGACTTGGAGAAAGAGTAAGATATAATTTTGAAATAAATTCTTACAGTAGTAATAAGAAGTAAGTACCATAGAATGAGGAGTATTACTCGTCACATGATCTGGAATTAGTTGTTGTAGTTCATGCTCATAAGACATGACGTTACTGTCTTTATGGTGAGGTGTGCCAGGTGTTTATAGATCATAAGAGCTTGATATATATCTTTACCCAGAAGGATCTGAATCTTAGACAGAGGAGATGATTAGAATTGATTAAGGATTATGATATAATGATAGATTATCACCCTGGAAATACGAATGTGGTAGCAGATGCTTTGAGCATAGTGTTAAGTTCAACAGTTGATGCATTCTCTATGGCCTGTTTCAAGAAAGACATGCTAGTAGAAATGCAGAAGTTGAACTTAGACTTAGGGGTGACAGCACAGAGTGGTTTGATTGCACATATGCAAGTCAAACCGACTTTTATGATCAGATCAAGGAACTACAATAGGGTGGCAGTGGGTTGCAGCAGATCGTACATGACATGACAGGGGGAAAAGACCAAAGTTTGGGTTTTTAGATGATGGTGTGTTGTATTAGCATGATATGTTGTGTACCTCGAGACAGTGATTTGAAAGAAAAGATTCTTGAGGAAGCACATGCATCGATGTACGCTATGCATCCACGTAACACTAAGGTGTACATGAATCTCAAGGAGTTGTACTGGTCGTCAGGTATGAAAAAGGATGTATCTAAGTATGTGGCTAGATGTAGTGAGTGCCAGCAGGTTAAGGCTGAGCATCAGAAACCTGCAGGTACCTTGCAATCTTTTCCTATACCAAAGTAGAAATGGGAACATATCACAATAGATTTTGTGATAGGGTTGCCCAGGACACCTAGAGGTTGTGACTCGATATGAGTGATGGTGGATAGACTAATTAAGTCTGCTCACTATCTTCATATTAAGTCAACCTTTGATGTTCCAAAGTTGGCTAAGATATATGTGGATGAAATAGTCAGATTGTATGGTATCCCAGTTTCAATTATATCAGATAGAGATCCTAAGTTCACATCCAGGTTTTGGAATCAGTTGCTTTGTGCTTTGGGCATAAAAAATTAAGATTCAGTACAACTTATCACCCACAAACGGATGGTCAGTCTGAGAACACCACTCAGACTCTTGAGGACATGCTGAGAGCAGTAGAAAGCTGCTCAGAATAGACAGAAGAGTCATGTCGAGAAGAGGCGTTAACATCTTGAGTTTCCGATTGGTAATGAAGTGTATCTGAAAGTTTCACCATGGAAGGGAGTGCTGAGTTTTGGTAAGTGAGGTAAACTGACTCCTAGGTTTATGGGCCTATATCCTGTCATTGAAAGGATTGGACCTATAGCCTATAAGTTGGAACTGCCATCTGTGTTGACTAGTCTACATGATGTATTTCATGTATCGATGTTGAAGAAGTGTTATCCTAGTACAGAGAAGATAGTGGATCCATAATCTGCTCAACTCAAACCAGATGTATCTTATGTTGAGGGATCAATACAGATAGTTGACCGAAGGATCAAGAAACTCAAGAATCATGAGATATCATTAGTGAAAGTTCTGTGGAGGAATCATAACCTAGAGGAAGCTACATGGGAGATTGAATCTTAAATGCGTAACAAGTTTCCTTTTCTCTTTTAGGAATTTCGGGACGAAATTCTTATAAGGGAGGGAGATTGTTATGACCCGTTCAAAAGTTTATTGGTAAGCATCATGATTTGAGCATAATTAAAGTTATTTGAGCTAACTTATGTGCTCATGTAGTGGTTAGTGCATCATTAACTTGATTTAGTTGAATCAAACACATAAGATACAATTAGTGCATAAATATGATGATTAAGTTAAGTAAAGTGATTTTTGGATGCAATTGGAATTTCGAACCAGTAAAATAGTATAATTAGCATGATATATTGCTCTGAGGGTGTAGATAATTTTGTGCTTGAAATATTGTAAGAAGAATCGACCAATTTGGACCCCCGAGGCCATAGTTATGGCAATTGTAAGAATCTGGGACTGAAATGCAATTTTTCCATTTTATTACCCAAGTGGGTCGGCAACCTGTTACTTATCTCATTCCTTTTTATTTAGTTCTCGATAGAACAGTGTAAGCGGCACAAAACTCCCAGCTTGGGATCGCGATGGAGAATAGGAGGCAGAGCTGGTGATTTCTTGGGATCCCTTGAGCTCCTCACCTCCGACTCAGCTAGGGTCTCTCTTCATTCTTCTTCCTCTACTTCTTTCCCCCAACCACTCTGTGCCCTTGTTGGTTGGACACCAGCCGCCGAGCAGCTTGGCCAGCGGCAAGCTACAGCTGCCGTGTGTGGCTTGGAGGAAGCTAATTTGGGCGGCCAACGCTCTAAATCACGGCCATGGACCTCGGCTAGGAGGTCTAAACTAGGAACCAACGTCGATTTTGGCCTGGATCAGCACTTAGCTTCGGAATTTGTCGGAGCGTGAAGCTCCTGTTCCGTGAACAGGATCAGTAAAGAGCCAATACAAAGGAAGAAGGCGATCCAAAATCGCCCGGAATCAGGCCTTGGATGCATCTCCGAACGAATCCAGATAGTCCAAATCAATGTGAGTAGGGTTTCATTTATTTATCATTAATAAACTCAGGCGTTTGAATATTTTTTGTTTTGTGCATGAATTACGCTGATAACAGGCGTTATCAGGCGTCGGGCAGCGTTTGGCGTCGCCTGACCTTTTTAGTTCATAAAATGCTTCTAGACACTGTTATATGATTAAATTTAGCATTTGAACAGTATGGATTGAATCAGTAGATTTATATGGTTCATTGGAACCTAAATTGCTCATTTGAATGTTGAAATTAGAAATTCATGTCTGAAAATGGTATGATTTGGGTATGAACCCAGACAATGAAGATTTCTGATAAATTATCAGATCTACAATTTCAAAGTTGATATGAATAAATAAAATATGCATGAAAACCCTAATTGCATATATCTTTTGACGTTAATATGTGTAAATTTATATTTACATGAAATGGCACATTTCTCTGAAATATTACCAGAAATTCTCAAGTATTGTTATTAAATTGTGTTGTGATATGTAATTAACTCTTAATTGAGTTCAGTGATGCACAAACCAGGATTTGGGTTAATGTGCACGTTTTTCGAGAATTTTAGAGAATTGATAATTGTTGAGTATGATTCTCATATGTGAAGTAAATTTCTTTAATTTGTGCAATAAGATGTTCAATTGCGTAAATTCGCTATGTATGTGCCAAATTGAAATAAGTTGGGTTATTTATGCATTTCTAATTTGTCTGAATGCATGGTATGAGAATTTCTCAGAAATTACAATGATTTGAAATATATTGCTCTGTCAGTTTAGAATGACAGTGTATTGTGATCTGATATGAAATCAGTAAATGTGATATTCCTGTTTAAATGTTTATATGTTAATCAGTTAATAGACTTAGGTGCCCTAACACCGTAGAACCTCTTTGAGAGGTCTGCACCAGGGGGGTGAAACTCGTGTTGCAACAATAACTGTGCGGAGTCACGGTGGCACGAGGATAGAGAGAGGCAGTGTTCAACAATAATCTGTGCGTGTGTCACGGTGGCACTGGAGTAAATAGGGGTTATTCAACATTAATCCGTGCTTGTGTCACGGTGGTAACCCGGTAAGACTCTCCGCCTGTGTGCTCAGGTTAGAGGAGGAGTCTAGAGTTCACTCTTTTGAGAGTGTAGTGAGGCCTTGTGAGCCTGAGGCCTTGTGAGCCTAAAAGTCCTGCAGCAGACCAGGGCTGGCAGTCAGACTTAGCATTTCCCGGGTGTGTCGCTAAGTCTTGTACGGTGGGATCGTAGTTCGCTACAGATCTTTATATGCAGAGTACACTGCATATGATTAGGGCATAAAAATGATATAAATATGTAATCATGTAGGATCACAGAAAGCTTAATATGTTAAGAGATCTGAATTTCTGTACCAATTCTCTATATCAGTTTATTTGTTTAAAATATCTGATGTTGCTTGAAATGAGATTGTTATCTGTAAATCTGCTATGTCATTAGAACTGCCCTGTTAGTACTGCACTTATCTTTTATTTCAATTTTATCTATTTGATGAGTTGTTTATTGATAGCTAAATGAAATGCTATTCACTGAGCGAGTAGGCTCATCCCTCTACTCAAACATTTTCAGGTCAACATCAGCAACAGGAATCGGACGGATCTTTTCATTCTAACGCTTAGTCTATAGAAGGTATATGTAGTTAGTTTAGATAGAGGTCTCTTAGTCCTTTCCCCTCGATCCTTGGGACATGGTGTGGGAGAGAGAGAGTATGTATGGCGAATGAGTAAAAGATGTAAATTATCTGTTATGTTTTACTTTCTGTTAAACAATGTTACATGTTGTAAACTCTGTTTATGTTCTCTAGCCAGTTTAATTGAAATGCTTCCGCAATAGTTTATTATGTTTTAGTTTACAGCAAAGGACAAATCCGGATATCATTACGAGATTTTAAAAAGGAATAGTTCTCAGTGATTTGTTTATGTGATAATCCCTCCGTTGCGCCCTAATCTCGTGATTAGTGGTTAGTGTGAGATCGGGGTGTGACACACAGTGATGGTGGTGGTTGTGGTTCTTAGAATGAAATCACTACACTCAACACATGTCATTCGATACACTTTGATGTCATCAAATGCAATCCTAAAACATGGGTTGTTATAACTGTAATGACCCCACCTTACGGTAACCCCCAATTAAGGGAGACCGATAGGTTGGTGCCGTTATCAATTTCCGGATCAAGGTTCAGCAATTAATTGATAACAATTATTAAATTCTACCAGACTAAACTGAAAATCTATAATAAATAAAATTTTGCATACCTTAGAAAATTTTGGATTTCTAACTCTCTATCCAGAACTGGGACTAGCTAACTAATCCTCCTTTGGATTTAATTCGTGTATTTCACAAATGATAGTTTACTGTTTGTCCTTTTTGTTTGTACCTAAAACGCTGACAAACAAAATGTCGTTCACCCAAAGCTGGTATGTTGGGGATTGCATTTATCTATAACAATGTATTGCACTCAATTATCATTTAACAAACAATTTTACGTTTTAAGTATAACTACGCGATCCATGGGTCCCATATTATCTTTATACCCCTCATGACTTCACCTATAAAGTGAATCAATTTCTAGGGCAGAGTCACATGACACTACCCGTAGGTAGCCCACTCCTTAACTCATGGTATGCTAAGAGTCTCATGGAACTACACGTGGGTAGCCCAGTTTCTAACTCATGATACCCTAGACCTTGCTATAGGTTATCCTTAGCCTTTGCATAACACAGGGGTGGACTCAGATCAAGCTAGTTATACATGTATACTCATAGGGATAGTCATAATCACTTTATAGTTGCATGAATTGAACATCCAACATGTATTTCAAGCATTGAGGGAAACGTCGATAAAATCCTCAGAAAACTAATCAATGTAGTCATAAGCATAACCACATACCTCTTATTGCAGTTTCAGATACAGAATCAAATGTGAAGAGAGAGAATATCCAAGCAATCAAACAATGTGCATAGAAAACCCTGAAATAAAAGTACACGTTTACTTTTATTAATATTTATCCAATATCATCATGTCCCTTAGGGTTTCTATCAAATTTTAGGGTTTTCTTGAAAATTAGGGTTTTGCCTCCATTTTTAATTATTATGAACCCTAATTCATCAAATCCACTTTATACCTTTAAATCCTCTCCTTTTAATATTCCTAACAGTTTTAGGGTCATCATTTATCAATTTATTAAAATAACAAGATTTCCTTCCTAAATTAGGGTTTTCATGTACATTATCTTTCTTTCATAGACATAAACCCTAATTTAGCCATATTTGCATTCAATACGGATGGAAACCTCATATTATTAATTAACAGGTTTATAATCCTCAACTTAACCCATTAAGTTACAAAGAAACATCTTTTATATGTAATTAGAGTTTCCAATTAACTTAAAATGCATTTTACTAGCAAATTAAAGTACTTTTGCAAAATGAACTAGAAACAGGTTATACAATCATTTTTATCAGGTTCCTTGCATTTTTCTACCCAACTTTCATATATAAAGTTCTTTTATACGAGATTCCTAGCTATTTCTATGATTTTAGCTAGGAAAACCTATTTTTCTGTAATTTCATTCAGAGAGGAGAATTACCAGATTATTCTAGATTGTCGGATCAGTGCGCCTATGGACCGCCTTTGAATCTGACACTCTGCATCAAATTCCCCCACTAACTAGGTGGCGCGCCCCTCTGCTCGCCCTCAGACGCTGGATCTCGATCAAACGCTCAGAATCGCGAGCGTCTCCACTTAACTGGCTGCTTCTAGCGCCGTTAGATCCTTGCCTGGATCAAGGTGATCCCTGATCAAACGAAGGTTGCACGTCATCTTCCTCCTTCTTTTGTTCTTAGAACACGGAGGCGCCACGGCGGTAACCTCACCTGAGCAAGGGCAATCGAGGGAGAGAGATGGCTCTGAGGTGTAATAGGTGGCCGCTCGAGTTCGCTAGGGAACAAGGACTCGAGTGGTGGCCTATTTATAGGATGTAGAGGGTCCCCTCTAGGGTTTCTAATCCTACCACCAAAGCTTGCTCCATCCGAATTGGGCATTTAGCCTAGAAGCTTCAAACGATCACAAAACTAGGGTTGCGATGGTTCGGGGTCCCCTCCCGAACCCAATGGGAGAGTTTCCAAGATTGCACATTTAATAGATCGCGAGAAAATGATGGGGAAAAATTCGCTGTGGTCGTTCTATAGTCCATGTCCCTCTGGGACTCTGGACGATGCACCGGGTCAGTTGGATGAAGATCCAACGACCCCAATCATTCGCGTTCAAACAGAGAAGGAAAGATTTCCCAATTTTTCGAATTATCTACCAATATAATGATAATCTTGGAAAAATCATAACTCCCAATTATTAACTCTGTTTTTATTCAAATTTTTAGGAAAGCTCGTTCATGCCTTTATCTTTCATTGTGCAAAAATTGGAGTCATTATCCAAAGGAAGCGAGCCCTTTTCTTCAGTTTCAAGTTATCCCTTATTTAATTGTATTTTCCACATATTCTTTATTTCCTTTGCCATTTTCTAATTATCCCGAGTTCCTTGAACCCCAAGGAACCTTTATAACTCGAAAACTTATTTTAGGAGAATATCTTTTAGCCTTTTAATCATCCTTTAACCCTTTTCATATATATTCCATTTTCCCATTGTAATTCTTTATTAAATGGAATTCCTTTTTCATTTTTTTTCTTTCAATTGGGCTTAATGGCCAATAAGGCCCATCAAGATAGCATGCAAGGCTATTATTCACGAAATTCATTCAAATCAAACCATAAAATCAAACATTGATCTTATTTATACATTTTAGAGAGTTTTACAAATCTCATTACATGTATTGGGAAATGAGGTTATAACATCCTCCCCTCTTTATAGGAATTTTGTCCTCAAAATTCAACAATCAAACAAACAAATTTGGATATGCCTTTTCCATGTCCGTCTTCAGCTCCCATGTGGCCTCATCCTCTCCATGGTGCTTCCAAAGAACCTTTACCATCTCAATATTCTTGTTTCTGAGCTCTTTTACCTTGGTATCTAGGATCCACAAAGGCAACTCAGGATAAGACAACTTTCCTTGAAGCTCAATAGGTTCAATGCTCAACACATGGCTTGGATCTTGCACATATCGCTTCAGATTGGACACGTGAAACACATCATGCATCATACTATATTGAGGGGGTAACGCAAAATGATATGCGACTTCACCAATCCATTCTAGCACTTCAAACAGACCCAGATATCGGGGACTCAACTTTCCTCTATTCTTAGCTATAGCTCAGAGCGGTCGGATTTTCAGAAAAACATGTTCTCCCACAGCAAAATACATATCAGCCCGCTTCACATCAGCATACAACTTCTGTCTGTCCTAGGCTCTCTTTAGCCTTTGCCTGATCAAAGCAACTTTATCAGCATACACTTGGAGTTCATCTGACCTCAATAAGGTCCTTTCACTAACATCATCCCAGTGAAGTGGTGACCGACACTGTCTCCCATATAGAGCTTCATTTGGAGGCATCCTGATACTGGCTTGGTAACTATTGTTGTAGGAAAACTCAGCTAAAGGTAGGTACTTCTCCCATTATCCACCCCAATCGAGCACTCACGCTCACAACAGATCCTCTAAGGTCTGAATTGTCCTTTCTGACTGTCCATCTGTCTGGGGGTGATAAGCGGTACTGAACTTCAACCTCGTACCTAGTTCCTCTTGTACTTGCTTCCACAATTTGGAAGTAAACTTCGAGTCTCTGTCTGAGATGATGGAACCGGGTATGCCATGCAAACACACTATCTCTCTGATATACAGCTCAGCTAAGTTTGACACTTTGGCAGTGGTTTTCAGGGCAAGGAAGTGTGCTGACTTGGTAAGATGATCTACCACAACCCATATTGCATCATGACCTCTCTTGGTCTGGGGTAGACCCACCACAAAATCCATGGTGATCTGCTCCCATTTCCATTCCGGAATCTCTATAGACTGTAAAAGTCCGTCGAGTCATTGGTGTTCAGCCTTCACCATTTGGCACGTAAGACAACTGGCTACATAAGCTGCAATGTCTCTCTTCATTCCTGGCCACCAGAAAAACCTCTGCATGTCGTTAAACATCTTAGTAGTTCCTGGGTGTACCGTGTACTTAGAACCATGAGCCTCTCATAGGATACGTTCCTTCAACGGTGAATCTTTAGGAACCCATATGCGATTCTCAAAATGGATTCCCCCATCTATTCCCAATGAAAGATGGGTCTGAGGCTTCTGCATCAAGCCTTTCATCTTGTCAAGTACTCCACTAGCCAACTGTGCTGCGACAACCTCACTCAATAACTCAGACTGTATTTGGATGTTGGCCAATCGAACTCGATCATCTAACGGTTGAGGTGACCATTCCACCAATTCTTCTAAGCTCTTCCACTTACTGGACAGAACAGCTGCACACCTGAGCTATTTTCGACTTAGAGCATTAGCTATGACGTTTGCCTTTCCTGGATGATAGGCAATGGTGAAGTCGTAATCCTTCATGTACTCCATCCATCGTCGTCGTCGTAGGTTCAAGTCTTTTTACGTCAGTAGATACTTCAGACTCTTATGGTCTGTGAAGATCTCAAAAGTGGCACCATACAGGTAATGGAGCCATATCTTCAGGGCATGGATTATAGCAGCTAACTCCAGGTCATGGGTAGGGTAATTCACCTCATTGGGCTTGAGTTATCGGGAGGCATATGTAACCACATGTCAATTCTGTTCCAACACACAACCAAGTCCCATCTTTGACGCATCGATGAAAAATATGAAACCCTCATTGCCCGATGGTAGAGTTAAAACTGGTGTGGTGGTCAACTTCTCTTTCAGCTCTTGGAAACGAGCTTCACAAACATCAGACCACACGAACTTCACATCTTTCCTAGTCAACATGGTTAGAGGCAAGGCGGTCTTTGAAAAATCCGCGGTGAAGCGCCGATAATATCCTGCTAACCCCAAGAAGCTTCGTATCTCGGAGGGGTTCTTTGGTGCTGGCTAGTCTCGAACCGCCGACACTTTAGCTGGATCTATGACGATCGTTCCTACTGAGATGATGTGTCCAAGGAACATGACTCGGTCTATCCAAAACTCACATTTAGAGAATTTTCCATAGAACTTCTACTTTCTCAAGATATCAAGGACTTTACTTAGGTGGTCTCGGTGTTGTTCTAAGTCATCTGAATAAACCAGTATGTCATCTATGAATACTATGACAAATGAGTCAAGGAAGGGTTGGAACACACTGTTCATAAGGTTCATGAACACATTGGGTGCATTGGACAACCCAAAAGGCATAACCACGAACTCATAGTGGACATACCGGGTTCTAAAAGCGGTTTTTGGGATATCCTCACTCTTAACCCTCAACTGGTGGTAACCTGACCTTAAGTCGATCTCTGAAAAGACTCGAGCTGACTTTAACTGATCAAACAAGTCATCTATCAGGGGTAAAGGGTATTTGTTCTTAATGGTAGCCTGGTTGATCATCCGGTAGTCTATACACATACGGAGCGAACCATCCTTTTTCTTTACAAAAAGAACTGGGACTCCCCAAGGTGATGTGCTAGGGCGGATAAAACCCTTGTCTAGCAATTCCTGCAATTGTTTCTTTAACTCAAGCAATTCAGCAGGGGCCATTCTATAAGGTGCTCGGGAAATAGGGTTTGTGCCAGGGGCTAGCTCTATGGAGAAATCTACCTCTCTTTCGGGAGGAATCCCAGGTACATCATCCGAGAAAACTCAACATAGCTCCTAACGACCTCTATTTCTTCTAAGGATTGCACCTTGGGTTCTGGCTCGGTGAATACTACTAAGAAAGCTTGACATCCTTTACTCATCATCTATTCTGCCTTCAAGGCCAACACATACAGGCTGGTGGTGGCATCCTTCTTACCCCTAATGACAAAAGGTGGGTGACCTGGTCTCGTAATGATCACTTTCTTCTCCCTACAGTCAAGGTTGGCCCTATAGGTATAAAGCCAATCCATGCCAATGATTACATCAAAATCATTCATGTCAAGGAGGATAAAGTCTGTAGGAAAATCATGATCTCGATATTTCATAGGTATCACCGGAGTTTTCAAAAGGGAAGTAAAGATCCGACCACTCGAGGTTGTAACATCTAAGACGTATCCTAGATCCTTGATATCCAAACAAAGCGTAGTTGCAAAATTTCTCGAAATGAAAGTATTAGTAGATCCAGAGTCAAACAAAGCTTTTACATTATGCCCCATGACTTCAAGCATGCCTACATTGATTTTCATCATGCATTAGACCATTACATGCTTAACTTAAAACATAAAAGAAAACTCTAGGGGTTATTACCCTCGATCAACCGATTAGCATTAACTTGAGCCTCCTTATTGTCAATGGAAAGCACCTGAGCTTGTCTTCTTTCTACTACAGGTGGGGCTACAACTATAGGTGGAGCTGCCACAGGTGGAGCTGCTACTGGTGGGGCTACTACTGGTCCTTGTCCTCTAGGCTCTGGCATGGGACAGACAGATTGTAGATGTCCTTCTTGGTGGCAGCGGAAGCAAATCTTCTTCTTGTAGCGACATTCACCGGCGTGGCCCTTTCTGCAGGTGCGGCAAGGAGGTCGGTTGTTCTGTTGATGAGGTTTCCCTTTTCCTCCATGTTTACCTTTAGCTTGATGACGTCCTTGACCCTTCTTGTGGTTGTTTCTTGGGCCTTGGGCTCCTTCAGTGAAACCCAAGTACCCCTTGGGTGGAAACGGGGCAGGCATCACCGTCCTTTCCATGTATAAAGTAGTGTTGTAGGCTTCGGCAAAAGTTTTGGGTTTACTTGCCATCACATGGGGCTTGATGGCAGGGTGAAGATGTTCCAGAAAGTGGTCCACCCTCCTCTCTTCATCCATCATATGTCCAAAATGTTCCAGGAGGTGGAACCTACGACCAAAGTCCGCAACTGAAGAGCTTCCTTGAGTCATGCTAGTGAACTCTCTTTCCTTCTCTTTCTTTGTTGTGACGGGGAGGAATCTGGCGGTGAAGATCGTCTTGAAGTCAGCCCAGGCCATGGGTTCCTCTGTCAAATCCTGACCAGTGATGTGAGTCTCCCACCATATCTTGGCTGCTCCTTCCAGGAGATGAGCAACAAAGAGGACCTTCTTGCTCAGTTGAACTTCTAGCATGCGAAAACCATTCTCAATTGCAAGCAGCCAATCTTCCGCTTTGTCGACTACCTCTGCCTTTTCTTCTCCCCAGAATTTCTCGATATTCAACTTGACGAAGTCTAGGATGGTGGCTCCTAGTCGAGGATGAACTGGAAGTGGCTCACCATTCTCGGCTCTGGCTAGGTCCCGGAGGGCCAAGGCATTAATGGCCTCTGTCAGCTTCTTCTACTTCTCTATCCACAAGGCCTCAGAGGTGTGGATTATCATAGTTGGCTCTGCACCTCCATCTTGGTCCTCCTCCATTTGGTCTACTTCCTCGTACACATTTTGCTCTTCATACTCTTGGTACTGCTCTTGATCAAGGTCATTGAAGGGTATCAGATCAGGGTTAGGGACCTCATTAGTGGTCTCTTCAGGCCTCTTTCTCTTCTTATAGGATTCACCATCCTGGTTCTTCTTCCTTTTCTCTGAAGACCCCTTTCCTTTGTGGGGAGGCCAAGCACTCCTAGTTGGGTTCCCAGTACATTTTGGGATAGCAACTGTCTTTGTATGAGCCATCTACATAAGCATAACAAACAAACCTTTAGTTTATCATTAAACTAATTATACTTATGTTAGTGACATCTCATTACGTATCTTTTATTAATTTGATGGAGAATTCCTTAATCCTTAACTTATTTTCCCATACCACATGAGGGTGGGGAAGAGAGAGAAATCCTTAACTCTTAAAGATCTTAATAGAATTTGTGATGAGAAGGGATGAATAAGATGAGAAAATCCTAAAGGTATCTTATTTTGATTCAAATCCTAGGACATCGGCCAGGCAGTCACACATTCCGGGAGTCCTCGTATTCCGACTAGCGGTGCGGAGGAAAATTTTGCCAGCCCCCAGAAGTGATCCTTTTCTAGACACCTCAGTCTTTCGGAAAATCCTCTAATAACTCCCTTGTGTTCTACAGAGTTTGTAAAATTTAATAATTATTAATAATTAAGTGGAGAACCTTGGCTCTGATACCAAATGTAACAACCCCACCTTTCGGTAACCCCCAATTAAGGGAGACCGACAGGTTGGTGCCGTTATCAATTTCCGGATCAAGATTCAGCAATTAATTGATAACAATTATTAAATTCTACCAGACTAAACTAAAAAGTTGTAATAAATAAAATTTTGCATACCTTAGAAAATTTTGGATTTCTAACTCTCTATCCAGAACTGGGACTAGCTAACTAATCCTCCTTTGGATTTAATTCGTGTATTTCACAAATGACAGTTTATTGTTTGTCCTTTTTGTTTGTACCTAAAACACCGACAAACAAAACGTCAGTCAGCCAAAGCTGGTATGTGGGGGATTGCATTTATCTATAACAATGTATTGCACTCAATTATCATTTAACAAACAATTTTACGTTTTAAGTATAACTACGCGATCCATGGGTCCCATATTCCCTTTATACCCCTCATGACTTCACCTATCAAGTGAATCAATTTCTAGGGCGGAGTCACATGGCACTACCCGTAGGTAGCCCACTCCTTAACTCATGGTATGCTAAGAGTCTCATGGCACTACAGGTGGGTAGCCCAGTTTCTAACTCATGATACCCTAGACCTTGCTCTAGGTTATCCTTAGCCTTTCATAGCCACAGGGGTGGACTCGGATCTAGCTAGTTATACATGTATACTCATAGTGATAGTCATAATCACTTTATAGTTGCATGAATTGAACATCCAACATGTATTTCAAGCATTGAGGGAAACGTTGATAAAATCCTCGGAAAACTAATCGATGTAGTCATAAGCATAACCACATACCTCTTATTGCAGTTTCAGATATAGAATCAAATGTGAAGAGAGAGAATATCCAAGCAATCAAATAATGTGCATAGAAAACCCTAAAATAAAAGTACAAGTTTACTTTTATTAATATTTATCCAATATCATCATGTCCCTTAGGGTTTTTATCCAATTTTAGGGTTTTCTTGAAAATTAGGGTTTTGCCTCCATTTTTAATTATTATGAACCCTAATTCATCAAATCCACTTAAAACCTTTAAATCCTCTCCTTTTAATATTCCTAACAGTTTTAGGGTCATTATTTAGCAATTTATTAAAATAACAAGATTTCCTTCCTAAATTAGGGTTTTCATGTACATTATCTTTCATTCATAGATATAAACCCTAATTTAGCCATATTTTCATTCAATATGGATGAAAACTTCATATTATTAATTAACATGTTTATACTCCTCAACTTAACCCATTAAGTTACAAAGAAACATCTTTTATATGTAATTAGAGTTTCCAATTAACTTAAAATGCATTTTACTAGAAAATTAAAGTAATTTTGCAAAACGAACTGTAAACAGGTTATACAATCATTTTTATCAGGTTCCTTGCATTTTTCTACCCAACTTTCATATATAAAGTTCTTTTATACGAGATTCCTAGCAATTTCTATGATTTTAGCAAGGAAAAGCTATTTTTCTATAATTTCATTCAGAGAGGAGAATTACCGGATTATTCTAGATCGTCGGATCGGTGCGCCTATGGACCACCTTTGAATCTGACACTCTATGTCAAACTCCCCCACTAACTAGGTGGCGTGCCCCGCTGCTCGCCCTCAGACGTTGGATCTGGATCAAACGCTCAGAATCGCGAGCGTCTCCACTTAACCGGCTGCTTCTAGCGCCATTAGATCCTTGCCTAGATCAAGGTGCTCCCTGATCGAACGATGGCTGCACGTCATCTTCCTCCTTCTTTTGTTCTTAGAACACGGCGACACCGTGGCGGTAACCTCACCTGAGCAAAGGTAATCAAGGGAGAGAGATGGCTCTGAGGTGTAATAGGTGGCCGCTCGAGTTCGCTAGGGAACAAGGACTCGAGTGGTGGCCTATTTATAGGACGTGGAGGGTCTCCTCTAGGGTTTCTAATCCTGCCACCAAATCTTGATCCAGTCGAATTGGGCGTTTAGCCTAGAATCTTCCAACGATCACAAAACTAGGGCTGCGATGGTTCGGGGTCCCCTCCCGAACCCAATGGGAGAGTTTCCAAGATTGCACATTCAATAGATCGTGAGAAAACGATGGGGAAAAATTCCCTATGGTCGTGCTACAGTCCGTGTCCCTCTAGGACTCTGGACGATGCGCCGGGTCAGTTGGATGAAGATCTAACGGCCCCAATCATTCACGTTCAAACAGAGAAGTAAAGATTTCCCAATTATTCGAATTATCTTCCAATATAATGATAATTTTGGAAAAATCATAACTCCCAATTATTAACTCTATTTTTATTCAAATTTTGAGGAAACTCGTTCATGCCTTTATCTTTCATTGTGCAAAAATTGGAGTCATTATCCAAAGGAAACGAGCCCTTTTCTTCAGTTTGAAGTTATCCCTTATTTAATTGTATTTTCCACATATTCTTTATTTCCTTTGCCATTATCTAATTATCCTGAGTTCCTTGAACCCCAAGGAACCTTTATAACTTGAAAACTTATTTTATGAGAATATATTTTAGCCTTTTAATCATCCTTTAACCCTTTTCATATATATTCCATTTTCCCATTGTAATTCTTTATTAAATGGAATTCCTTTTTCATTTTTTTTCTTTCAATTGGGCTTAATGGCCAATAAGGCCCATCAAGATAGCATGCAAGGCTATTATTCACGAAATTCATTCAAATCAAACCATAAAATCAAACATTGATCTTATTTATACATTTTAGAGAGATTTACAAATCTCATTACATGTATTCGAAAATGAGGTTATAACAATAACGGTGATGATTGGGTGGCTTTAACACATGGGGATTGACGTCCCTCCAACTGGAGTGTGATGTCCTAGGCCTCTTGATAAGTGAGATTGCACATGTGAGTCAATACATGATATTGAGCTTAGATATATCTCAGAAAATTTGCTCTTGGTTCAAGAAAAAAGATTGAATAATAATTAGGGTGACTTCTCCATGCCTCTAGTTCAATATTGACATTAGTGACAACGGAACTATACAAACAACTACAACACCATACACAGATTGTACATTGAAGTTGTTCTCCAACTTTTCATTCACTTCGGTAGCATTGATGTGCGACTAGGCACCACTCTTTTCTTGTGATGTCATAAGTTGTTATGGATATTCACTGCCCACGTGATATGGGACCTATAGGGTCACACACATAGGTCTCAACCTAGAAGAAGTGTTCTGATCTCAAATGGCAGTTGAATTAAGTGATAAATTGTTTAGTTATTTGATTCAGGAAACAAATAGGTTGACAACACTACCAAACACCCATCTCAAGTGTTGAGACGGCCGTCTAGCGTGCCAAATGGCTGTTTCAAGAGTTGAGATGGGAGTCTGGGTGTCAGGCCGGTTGTGAGTTGAATTTGTCCAAGGACCAAACTGACCCGACCAAACTAGCTTGACTTAGGTCACTTGAAGACCATCTGGGTAACCTGAAATGCCCGTCTCACCTGGGCAAGATGGTCCAATTCAGCTGGGAAAGGTTCTAGATGTTTCCCTATTCATTTTGCTTGAGCAATACTTGTTGTACAAGGAAATGAATGTATAACATTGATGGGAATTGATTTGCCAAATTTGTGTACAATTGGGAAACTACAAAATGACCATATCACAGTGCGAGATGATTGATTGGCTTTACGAAATGGATATTTTGGCTGTCGCAAGTTGTGTAATTCCAGTATTGTTACGAAAATTGAAGTTCATTCGATCCTTTCCATTCCCACACATTAATCCTGTATTGGATAGGAACTGGGAACCTTGACCCTTGCCTCTACTATAAATAGAGGGGTACTGGGGGATTCCCAGAACACAACACCGATAGCTGAGAATCAATTCATCTGACAACTGTTATCCTCTCTAGTTGGGGTAACCACGAGAGCCCAGGCAAGTCCAAACCGACAAGGGAGGGATAGCCATGGGAGACAAAAACTAAGAGTTTTCGTGGGAGAGAGAGTCAGTCACTAGTACATTGACGGAGAGGGATGACTCCTTCTTGATCATTCTAGTAAGACGACATGAGTTGTAGGCAGTTCGTGTGGACTACCATAGAGGTGGGAAGTCGTTGTTTACCGCTTGGAGGAAAATGTCAATCAACAATTCGTGACAAGAGGAGATACTGATGAAGACGACATTCATGTTGCTGTCCATGCTACATACTAGGAGGTGCAACATTCAGATGAGTCCCAGTGCAACCAGGATTTAGAAGTTGCACATCTACAATGATGAGGATTGTTGCTAGACTTTCTCTAGGACTAGGTATATCCTTGAAACCAACTTTCCTGCATTACAATTATTGACACGATCTACTAATTATGGGAATATGGTAGATAAAATTTAAATTCATTTGCCTACTCTGTATTATATTTTCCAACAAGTACAACTTTAGAAGATATAAAACATAAGGTTTGCACTTTTCACATCATCATATATCACTATAGCACTGTCATTCACAAGGTCATCATCACTGTCACACAGCCACACAAGGCTATCACCAATGTCACATCATTGTGGAATATCAATCCCTCAACTCATCATTGAGAATAACATCTCAACTAAGCAATATGCCTCTTCCAGGTCATAGGACCCATTCACATCCTCTCTATACCACAATGTCTCAGCATGCCCATAAAGGTTTATTCAATCTATGTCACATCATGCTCGTACTAGAAATTATATCCCATTACATTTCAAAAGCAAGGATAGGCGTTTATAAACAAGATAGAGAAAGCATCCTAACATTGTAACCAATCCAAGAGGGAAGTGAATACATCATACATTCTCATATTAGGTTTAGATTTCCAAACTATATCTGATTTAGGGTTTTGTATCATACATCATCACCAAACCCTAGGTACATAGTTTCCCACTTCCTTGGATCATATAAAGGTTAAGCATTATGTTTAGTTTCAAACATTATGTTATCAAAAAAGTACCATAGATGTATCATCATGTGTTCAAGTATGTGTGCTAACCATGTATCAAGTATATGTATTAACCCACACCATTTGCATGTATCTGACCTACTACCATCTAGGTCATAATTATTTTACACCACTAGGTTACTACCACACTGCCTAGATCATGGAACGACCGCGACACCAAGGGAGTCTCGACCCATATAGGGTTAGGATTCCCACCTCTCACAAACTGTCATGACCTATAGTTATCTCAACCTCAAACCATGCCACTATGTTGCGACCTCTATCAGCACAAGTGTCTCAACCTCAACACACATTCACATGGATACAAACTGCCATACTCCATCACCTAGAAATGACCAAAACACACTAATACATGGTCATGACCATGACACACCCTCACCTGTCACCACTACATCACACCCTTAACCTAGTTGCGACCACATCACATCTTCAATCTGGTCACGACTGCGTCACACCTTCAACCTTGTCGCAACCGTGACACATCAAGGCTAAGATTTAAGAACAACTTCACAACGGGGCGTCACATTCATCAAACACAAATAAATGTCTCATCTATCATACACAAAGTGGTGTCGCGACCGTGAGACACATGAAATGCTCGATGACAACTGAAAGTAGGTATCCCAACCAAAGGCGTTGCGTTCAGAATGAAAACTAGGCATTACGATCAGGCATTGCAACCTCAACAAAGGGAACTCTCGACGTTAAACACATAC
Source organism: Alisma plantago-aquatica (assembly GCA_963693085.1). NCBI lineage: Eukaryota > Viridiplantae > Streptophyta > Magnoliopsida > Alismatales > Alismataceae > Alisma > Alisma plantago-aquatica. The sequence goes on along the minus strand of OY856409.1, from coordinate 1,898,334,719 downwards.
ATAAAGCATCAGCAAATTGGCATTGCGACCCCTTCCAACAAGGCATTGCATACAACACCAGACATCATGACCACTCTGCCAAGTGTTGCATTCAGCCGTCACAACAAGAATACTAAGGCCACAAAGCTTATACTCATGGATTCCAAGTCATCAAACCCTAGAGTTAAAACCAAAAAGGTCATTAAGTAAACCCATTTAGGATAGAGAAAGTCAAACCTCAAAACATGAGGAAAACATCTAAAACTCCAAGGTAATATTAAGGTTAAAACTAGATCATGGTGATAAAGCCAAATCTCAAGATACATGTAACACCGTCTCCTCAAAGCCACCAAGAAAACACACACATAGAGATTAGGGTTTAAGAAGGAGGGTAATCTACAGGAGAATACCACAAGGATTTAAACCTCAACCCTAGATAACATCATCTAGCTTATTAATGTCACATATAGGGGCAAAAATAATATCTTACACCGGGAGAGATCTATCTTCAAAATAGCATACTTCATATTAGGGTTTTGGATTTTAAACATATCAATCATGATCATCACCATCACTTAATCTTTAGATCATGATATCATATACTAGAATGTTAAGGACACACTTTAGAGAGAGAAACATCAACATTCCAGTAAGATTAAGAGTGATAATAATAGAAGAGGGTAGAAAGTTATAAAACCCACCTTAAAGAAGATCAACTCCAAGAATCACAAGCTCCAAGCACACAATCACCAAGATAGGAAGAAGCTCCACCAAAGGCTCCACTTTTGGCTATAAGTTCACCTCAAGAAGAAGGAGAACACCCCAAAGTCATAGATTGATCAAGAAAAGAGAGTGAGGATCCCTAGGACGTACCAAAGAAGAAGGAACAAAAAGAGAAGGAAAGTTCCTCACACTTGGGTCTACCTTGTCAAAACACGGCCTATGACCCTTGTGACGAGGGGTTCCTTTCCAAAACAACCACCATGGAGGATCCATGGTCGAAGGCCAATAAAAAGGAAGAATATGAGGGTAGAAGATCCAAGGAAATATCATCAAAGAAAGGGAAACACTTACCAAGGTTGAAGATGAGCAAGGATCACCACATGCAAGGGATCCAGTCACCAAAGCTACAAGGATCTGCTCTTCTTTGCTCCACCAAGATCCATGGACGAGATAAAGAGAGGAAGGAAGAACTAGGGATGAAAGATTCACTTCCAAGAAGGGAAGATGGTTTATATATTTGAGGGGGAGGGAAGTAGGGTGGAGATGAAGTGTCAACACCTAAAGGCACCAAAGGGACACTTGTCCAACCAAGGAACACACATGCAACCACATGAAACACACATGCATGAGGTGGTGACAAAACCTATGTTGGGTATCGACCTCTTTAGGGTCCCAAACATATAGGTCGTGGTCTAGACAACTAAGGATGGTTGAGTCAAACACCACACAAGTGTCTTGGTCGAGACACAAGCTCCCTCAACAAACTAGGTTGTGACACCCCACAAAAAGACAAACTGTCTTGACCCAAACTCAACCAAGACCATCTAGGTCATAACCACTACACCCAAGGAAAGTGTCTTGGTCGAGACACATCCAAAACACTCCTAGTTTGTGACACTCAAATGTGCACCAAGGTCAACTTCAAGCAAACCCTAGAAAACCCTAGCATCACCACATGATGTCACCTCCTCAAGAAAGGTCCAAACAAGGTGCCACTATGCATCATTCTCTCTCTCAGGATGCCAAATAACCAAGGGAACACTCTATATATGATAAATTGCAAGATCACCCCTCAACATGGGTACATTGCAATTTGACCCAAAATAGGCACAGAAGGCACAAACATCACCCAAACAAGCTCAAATTGAATATTTAAGCTCTCTATAAGATCTATAAGCATCCAAAAGGATTAGATTACGGTTCTAAGAACTTAATCAATCCAAAACGAATAGGGTTAGTCCAAAACTTAGGTCAGGGGCCTTACAAGTTGAACCCTCTAGATTCAACCCTGTAAGAGCTACTGATTCCCAAAGACTTGATCATATTTGTTGCAAATTGTCCACTGATATGTGGTTCTAAGATACACGTGACTTTTGGATTGTGCATAGACATATACACTTTCAACATTCAAACACATATCATCATTATATATTCATATGACATTTTAATAGAGAAGGATAACCATTATAGTGCATTGGATAAGAACTACCAGAGTATGTAGCATCAACATACTACGAAGTCCTAGTTTTCTAGATCACCTTCATCTCCCAAGATCTAGTTCAATTGTAGAAGTCTTCTCCTTTTCTCAATGTGGTTTTTCCTTAACCAGTCTCTTCATTTTGGCTTCACTTCCCTTGATCTTTCTTCCAGTGGGGTTTGGGACAAATACTTGGTTACACTATGTAATGTTCTCTACCAGCCTATATATTGGATTATCAACCATAATGTTATTTATCTCAGTGCTCATGTAGTATCATTGAAAACATTGATAACTTTCATGACTTCATTGACCACCAATTTACAAACATGTTATCCTTGATGAGTGTGTCTGCAAGACTATCCTCTATGACTAATGGGACATTTATTAAACTAGACAAGTTCGAAATGTCCTTGAGATTATTTCATTTTTTTTATCAGTCTTCAAATGCTCCACAGACTTCTTATTATTCCATATTTTCATGGGGTGGTTGCTTCCTTCCAGTTGTGTCTTCTTGGGTTCTTCTAATTCATTAGCCTTTTTGTTATTTTCCTCACTTCCCTCCTTGTACACTAGATCTGTGTATTTGTTATTGTAAATCTGAGGTCCAATCTCGAGAAGGGACTCTTGTAGTTTCCTGTAGTTTTGTCCCTTGGCCCCTCAACCTTTCTATTGTTGCCACTTATTAGAGTCCAGTTCAATTTGTGATATTTGTCCCTCTCTTCACTATGTTGTCTATTGATTCTTCCCTTAGTGTTAGATTTCTCCTTATAGTGCATGGAGGCATGATCATTCAATCGGATGAGGGTTTAAACCCATGTTACGATGAATGAAGGCCATTCATCAGTGGGAATGGAAGTTGGGTTCTAGTACCACATGAACAAGTAACATCTAAACAACTTCCAATGCCCTCCAGTCATGCCTGTGTCATAGTATATCTTACATGAGAGTTGGACAAAAAGGTTCCCAGTATCCAATTTATTCATTTTGAAACACCCAGTAAAACTAGCAAGAGTTTAATTCTTCCCCTCAACGTCATATACCACACTTTAGTACCAATGAGTTTTATCATGTCCACATATTTCAATATCCTGGTGAGATTCCTATATCTAGATTAATAGATAGCTATGGTTTACCTTCAACTTTCCCAATGGCCATCCTCCACTAATACTTGTACCTCAAATTATTTTTTAGTAAAGAGCTTAGTAGTTTTCCCTATTATTCTCCTACAACCACATTTGTAAAGGAAGAATTTGCAGTAGGGTTTCTTTCAGGAGTTGTAACTGCCAATCAAAACTAGGTTCACACTTTTTGTTTCACACCCCACCCGATATGATATGTTTTTCCCAACCCTATCATGCTAACATCTTCCTTATTGGGTCCTAGTTCCACTGACTTGGTATCTTCAAATGGATCTCTGTTTGTTGGTCCCCTCATCCTCGTATACTGAGGTGAATTCCCACTTATTGTACCATGATCACCTATATTTTTTGTCTTCACATAACTTGGATCAGCCCCCCTTTCACCTTATCTACTAATTTGGTGCTTGTCCCACCTCCATGGCCTATCCCTCGACCATGATGAGGAGTGACCCTCTTCTCCCTACCACCACCTCTCTTCCCTCTTCCCCCATTCTCCCCATTAGAACTCTACATTTTTTTATAAGACTCTTGACTTATATGTATCATATAATTAGAAAGTTACAATTAATTGTATTTCTTATTCTATTGGATATGTATATCCATTAAACTTTTAGGTTTTCAAGCTAATTACTATGTCGATGGGGTTATTTTGGTCGATGCAGGGCATCAAAGTAGATTTTAAGATCTAGGGCTTAACAAGTGAGTCTCACTTGTTGATCATTAAAATGACCTTTGGGCTTGACATTTTCACATGTTGGCCAATTTGGGCCACTTTTAACGCCCACTTTGATTAATGGGCCCACTTCAAACACCAAAATTGGTCTGAATTTAGAAGAAGTCATTTTATTATTGTTCCAAATCCTACAAAGTCAATTCTATACTCTATATATTTAACATACTAAACCCTATTTTGATTCCTAAAATGTATGTTCTTGTTTATAAACTCAAATTTATCCTATTTTCAATCGATCAAGATTGATAAATATTTCTTATCGCATTCTTAATATTATCACATAAACTTGTTATCAATTCTCATCAGCTATACTTGTTAAAATGGAAACTAACTCAATTCACTAGATTTTCTTCAAACAAGTATAATAAATAACTTGTCATACCATTAGATTTTGTTTATCATGATCACATATAAGCATATATTTTTTTACCAAGTTAGGATTATTATTTACTTAAATCCATTCACACATGTTTCGTTAAAAAATTAGGGCTTTTAGGTATACTCATATAATAAGGAGAATACATGATGATCATGGAATTTAATCTAGGGTTAATTTTAACATGGGAGTGTCTTTACAACCTTCATGCTAATATCCACTTAGATCAATCCCCATTATATATATATATATATATATATATATATATATGAGAAATTCATTTTTAGTACAACCCCTTTTGTATGATGTATACAAGTATCACTCCATAATTATTCCCCCTATTCCACTCACTTTGCCTCTTCTTTAATCCTATCATAAAAACACTTAATAATCAAGTGTGCAATAAAAACATGATTCACAATATAGATAAATGACAATGACAAACTCCACCTAAGGAATTGCACCCTTAAATCTTAATACCAAATTATGATATGTATTACATATATTGGATCATCATATTTGGAATAAGGAAAAGAGTGGGTTGGTGTAATTTTTGCAACACATAGAGGCATGTATTAAGTTATGTTAGGAATGCACCATAACCACGTGTATTTTGACACTACCTCCATGCATACCTTTTTAGTTCTCTTCAGCTCAAATATTTTCCCCATGGCCTAACTATTAGAAAAAACCAAAGCTCCATAAGGATCCACCCTAGGACCCAAAAACATAGTGGTGAGATAAGACAACAAAATCCTCATGAGGATATTATAATATGTCTTTCAGGGTTAACCCTTACCTCATCGCCTTTCTACTTCATAACTAAAACAATAGATGATATGTCAAGAACATTATTAAAAGTCTTGAATATATTGATGCAACTTAGAAGAAAGGATGGCAGTTCTAGTTGTTAGAGTTTTGATTCTAACCTTTTGAGGTCCTGAATCAAATCTAGAATATTGGTAGGAGTATATAATCCAAGTGTCATATACAAAACCATTATTTTAGCAAGGAGTTCTATCTTTAAAACATGATATAGTTTTTGGTCAAAGTGGGTTTATTTAGGGAACAATCTGCAAGATTGATTCATATCAACCAATTCGTCTACTTTTGGTGAGTAAGATATTTTGTTTTCAAACCACTATGCATTTGTTGGATATCATGTGGAATGTGGGAATATATAGGCATGAGTAATAACATGTTAAAAAAAGAAATAATCCACTGTGTAATTAACTTTAATTATCCACATAAGTATGGGAATTTGTGACTACCTGGGTGTTGAAACTTTGGGGGATATCGAACATGTATGTGATATTCTAATTACTACCTAGGATAACATTAAGATAGATGTAAAATATAAAATTTTAAGTATATTTCTAGACAAATCGCTTTTTCTTCTTTAGAAGTATTGCTTGAATTGTATTTAGATTTTCCATTTTGGATACTTATTTCCCCTAGAAATAAGGATGTCAAATCTTACCCTCCACTTGTTCATATTTCTTTGTTGATTCGTGTTTGTTAAAATTATTATTTTCCTTTTGAATGGTAAAATGTGAATAAAACGAATGGCTACCACAATAGGATGCACTATTAAGTGGGTATTATTGTAAACTTGTTAAGAGGACTAAAGGAAAATGATGTGGTGGATTTTGCCCCTAGAGTATTGTATTAGGGGTAGTAAATGGGTTGTCACCCATGACCTAAAGGTGAAATTACTCTTAGAATCAAGCAATAATGTGGTGGAAGTAGTAGGAAGAGTAAGAATTGAAATGTCTAAAATAAAGTGATTGAGGGCAAGAGTAAGAATTTGTGATAATACGGTTTTGAATAGAAATCTAGTATACTTAATGTTCTCAACAACATTATTTATTCAAATTATGATCTTATTTTGAAACATCAAATTAATTGTTACACTTTCACCAACATCTCCATCTTAAAATCATTTTGATACAATCATAATCTTGAGATAGAAAACTTTTACGGCTGTGGTTGATTGGTCCTTCAAGTAAATTCATACAATCATGAAATAATATCATATCCGAAATGGATGTTGTGAACCTTTTTAATAGGTTATATATATGAACAAAATTCATCACTTAGATTTAACTAAATATTTAATTGTTCATTAGTAAAAATAGTCTCATGAATCTCCTCCATGATCAATTATTGGGTAATCAAAGTGATAGTGCTTCGTCACCTACAAGGAGGAAAAATTCACTTCTATGATTACTCAAAATTACTAGGAAAAAAGTATAGTCAAATGATGACTTTAGTGCCTTAAAAATTATATTTTTTTGGAAAAAATAAGGGTGTAAACTTCAATAATATAATTTCCTCATATATATGACTTTCCATTTTATGCTTCCAAGTCCAATTATGGCTATGATATATGCACATGGTATGATATGTTTCTCTTTCCTCCAATACATATATATGTAACCACATTGTAGACCTAGCATCATTTCATTCACCCCCTTGTGTCTTTGAATAGATGACATCCCTACCTATAGACTATATCCTCTTACGCTAGCTCCAATTACTTATAAGAGCATTCAACAATTTTTAGTACAAATCTTTATGAATGATGTAGACAATTAGTCCATGATGGTCACCCCATTATATTTTCTTTCACTTTGTATCTTCTTTATCTTCTTTCAATATATCATACAACTTATCTAATAATCAAGTTTTGCACTTATTCTTGTAGAAAAATATAAAGAGATGGTGGTGATGAGCTCCATTTTTTTGTTACATGTAGCTGGTTGTTGGTCAGAATAATGATATAATGTGGAATACTGTCATGATGCAACACAAAGAGAAATTCAACAAGGGACATAATGGACCTTATTAACCAAAAGAGTGATATGTTTGGAATGCACAAAAATCACATGGACTATAATAATGCCCCTATGGATACCTTGTTGTTGCTCTCAACTCAAATATCTTTCACATGTCCTCATTTCTAGAAAAGTTCAAATATCCATGAGGACCTCCTGACACCCAATAGTAGAAGGATGATACAATAAGACCCTTACAAGGATCTTTTGATGTTACCCTCAAGGTTAACCTTCACCTCATTATTGTTATGTTTCATCAATACAATAAAAAAATAGAGGATAAGAAGGGGGTATGATTGAATTAGGTCATGAATTCATGGCTGCAACTAAAATGAAAGGATGATAGATGTAGTTGTAAGACTTTAGCTCTTACCTTTTGAGGTTCTAAATTGAATTTTCCTCTTACTGGGGTATCTTCTCCAAGAGGCATATATAAAATCATTTTTATAACAATGAAATATGTCTTCAAAACATCATGTTGTTTTGGTAAAATTGTGATTTTTTAGGTCATAAGTTGCTAACTTGACCCAACTCAATCTTCTAGTCAATTTCTCGGTAAACAAGAGATTTTGAGCTCATACACTTCATGTTATTATTTGATATTTGGTTGTGTATGGGATATACATGGACATGAGCAATACCCATTTTTCATTAAAAAACCAAGAAGTTGAAATGTGATTAGTTTTGAAAATAGGGTTGCCAATGAGTAAGGGTATATCGACTTACTGCTTACCCATACCCTATAGGGTAAGATTATGGGTAAAGGGTTCTCTTACTAGTTAACCATTTTCCAACTACATGTTAACCCACTACCTTATTGGTTAAGGGTAAACCATTACTAATACCCATTGAACTACTACCCACCAATATTTCCAAATAATATGCTAAATGCATATTAGTTGTGTTTGAATCATTTGATAATCCAATTGATGTTCATTCATACTTTTTTTGGGGCATATTTGATCGTGTAAACAATATTATTTTGGAGGTATAAGGAATAAATGTCTTATCCAATATAAATATATAGTTTACACAACTAGGTATAATTGTTGTCGGTGTTCTCTACTTCTCTTGGAATTGGTTTGGTCATCTATATGTTATCACTCAAAGTTACATGACTCATTTATATGTACTAATAAATTTTACATTCTATTTACCACATATGTACACTCACAAATACATATATATGTCTATATATACATATATATTAGATGTCATGTTATGTATTCATTTTGTGCTGATTTTAGTGTGTATACAACAACATTTCCCACGTAAGAGATATATATATTGGAAAAAAATACATTTCATATTGTATGTAATAGTTAGTATCATTTATATCTAGTGATCTACATCTTTTTAGGTTGATATAGTTATCGTTACAAGAATATCCAGTTATCTTTAGAAGAATATTTGAAGTATTAATAGTTTCATATGCAAAAACAATACCTTGGTAATATATTGGAAATACAACAAAATATTATGTGTATAAAGTTGTACAAGACTAGTTAGAATAATTTACGACTGATAATACTCACTCTAAATTATCTTGTTTTTCATCAAATACAAACATGTAGATACTATCACAAATTTTGACCGACATATGAGTAAGATGTAAGGATAAGGGTAGAGTAAGGATGTTTGTGATGTGTATCCTTACCTTCCCCTCCACATTTGGTAGATAAGTATATGTATGTTCCTTACCTTTCTCATACCATTTCCATTGGTCATCCTATTTAAATAAATATGAGAGTCCAAGCATTGACGACAAACTAGACGATGTAAAGTGAAAGAGATAAATAGGACACTCGTTCGATGGGATTAGAGTCAATGAATTTGCATGGATAAAAAATATAACATTATGATGATCATTCTAAATGAAGTTTTTGTTGTCTTTCAATAATCAAAGCATCAATGCATGTTTTTGTAATACCAGCACCGGCCAAAATGATAAATTCTTGAAAAGAATACACAGTTACAAAAATGCCTTCAAGAAGTGCACACAATGAATTGGACTGCCAATCTTTTTTGGATGACCAAGCCTATGGATCTAAAAATAAAATTATAAGATGTAGAATATGGTAGAATACTGGTCATATTAGTGAGGTATTGAAGGTGCCGCAGAAGAGAGATCACATCACTAGCAAGTACTCATAAGGTATTAAAAATAAAAGGAAAGAATATGGTGATTTTCCATATAAGTTACATTGTGCTTTTGTACAATTTGTGTAGTAGCATTGTCAACTGTTTGGCTTGCTTTAAAGTTACTTGAAAGAACATATGACAAAGGAGAGACTCCAATGAGGTCAATACAAGTGTATTTTTGTGTCCAATCAAATAACAAGATGTTAGTAATACGTTGATAGGGGATACCATCAGGTTGTGTCTTAAGAAAGACCACATGAGCCTCTTTTAGGACCTTCAACCCATCTCGAGAGGCAACGGTAAAAATAGTATTTAAAACTAAGTCATGTCAAAACATATATCTAGATCTTTGCGCGAGAATGAACAAAATCATCACTGAAGGCGTCGAGGTATGGACTGTTGTACAACAGACAATGTTTATCACATGAGTATAATGGAATCATGTATCGATAATGAAGGATAGACGGATACTCAATAAGTTCCATGAAAAAGTTAAGGTCATCAATGAGATCGACATGTAGGAAGTGTTGTGTATGGTCGATTTAGAGACAAGTGAGGACATCTAGTTGTTGCTGAGAGAGGTCACTTGTAGTGAATTACTGGACAACAATTTGTAGTAAGCATATGCCAAAATAGACTAAGTCTTTAGAGTGACGAAAGGAGTATGTGGTAACTAGAACTGACAAAAGGATGATAAGATCTTATAGATGGTGTCATGTGCGGTAACAAAAGAGGCTCCTGTGGATACATATCTAACCTCTGACAAGATGTGGACTTAGAGTTCTTGGGTGTGAATCAATGAAAAAAATATAAGAAAACTTGCTGACATCATGGGAAGATTTGATGCCCAACCCTCCGACGTGCATAGGAAGTGTGACCAGTCACAACTGTAGATCATCAAAGTCTGGATGATCGCCAACCATAATACGTGCTAAACATTGACAAAGCTTACAATTACAATTATCTATTACAAAACTGATAGATGTTGGGGATATCGTTCGAAGAGTAAATGATAACTTCGACATCCCAACACATAATTGGAGAAGAAAAAGCTCACATTGTGGGTCGTGAAACAAAACTAAACGATCCATCATAGTAAAGATTTTAACCACACGCCTTGAGAATCTCTAAGGCATTGATAGTGTCAAATTATATTTTTTGAAGACGATAGAACTACATCCCATAGTAGCAACTACAATGATGATGATGGTAATAGACAGCTCGCTCGTGTGAGCGTAAACGAAACAACAGGGCATTGACGGCGTTGCGATCTAGCGTAGTTGCTCATATAAGTGGAGGGAAAAGACGGTCCTTACACATCTTGCAGTTGGGAGATTTGGAAAAACCTACATTCATCCCATTATGCTTTATTCCAATACTATCTAAATATGCATAAAGTTCATACGGAAATACTTGGCAGCACCGGACCTGCACCCCGAATCAAAACCAACTTAAGCGCCCGACCTACACCCCAATTACCCCGAACCAGACCTATAACTGACTAGTTTCAACAGCGCGTAACGAACGGTCTTACTGGCCCCTGCTGACCGCAAGATGTGGATGGATGTTCGCTGCTCACGAGGATAACGGCTCACAGCTCAATCTACCGGGCTCCCATTGTGTCTTTTGGGAACTAGTCACCGCGTTGTCTTCCTTCCCACAGACCTAGTCCGCGAGCTAGCAAGTGGCCTCCGTCAGCATCATGTTTCACGAATCCCTCCGCCTTAGTTGCTCGCCTTTCTATAGCCACACAAAGGAGGAAGAGGTCTCGGTCCCGGAGAAAACCACTGCCTGCTGCGAACGGGCACCAGCGGTGTCCACCGAACCATCGCCACAGACCCCATTGGAAGTGGAGACTGAGAGGAGTCGGCAAAGAGAGCTGCTCGAGGTTATCCAACGACTACTTCCAGAAATACTCGATGAAAGGAATTTGCAGGCGTGTTTGTTGAGGCCTGAGGGAGATTTCAGTAATGATGGTTTTCGAGAAAGAGCTTAATGGTGAAGAAGATTTTGTTCACTCCATCGTGGGAGCAGCTATTGAAGGCAGGCTTAAAGGGAAGAGCTGTAGCCGCAAATGCCAAGGCCAGCATCCGAGGAGGTCCTCTACTCCTTTTTGAAGCCGATGGAACTGGCCAGAGGAGTCTCGTCACGGCGACCAAAGTTAGCAGAAGAACAGAGTCACGCCGACGCAGTGGGAGGGATCCAAAACCCGTATCGCGTGTGTTGGAGGGGACGCAAGCCGGTTCGACAACACCTAGACAACCTGAACCGTACGGTCTATCTAGGCCCAGCCGGCCCAATTTAATCTAAAAGAGGTAAAACAAATACCTTGATAATGTTCAGATGTATAATCTACAAAAATGATCTCCAATCTCGTAAAAATTACAAATAAAGTATCTCATTGAAATATGAGTAGAACAACACATACCATTACCATCATCCTTTTATACTTTAAACTTGGATATATCATGATGAGAATGTAATGCTCATCCCTCACTTAGTAGATAATATACGATTCTCTAAAGTTTTGAAGAAAAATCAGTAACTCATAAACATGACATAGAATCCATTTAATGTCGTAGATACTTATATTTAGACAAGGAATCAAGTAAAACAATTAATGCAGCTGATTTGAGTTAATAACAACAAATGATCCTCTACAAAACTGTACACATGATATTACAAGATTGTACACATGTTCGCATAAGACTGTACGCATGTTTACAATACTGTACACATAGTCCTACAAAACTGTACACATGGTCCTACAAGACTGTACACATGACCTACAAGACTATACATATTGTCCTACAAGACTGTACGCATGTGTACAAGACAATATATATGGTATTACAATACTATACACATGGTCCTACAACATTGTACACATGCTCCTACAAGACTGTACAAATGTGTACAAGACAGTACACATGGTATTACAAGACTGTACACATGTGTCACAAGACTATGCACATGCATACAAGGTATTACAAGATTGTACAAATGTGTCACCAGAATGTACAAATGTGTACAAGACTGTACACATAGTATTACAAGACTATACACATGGTCGTATAAGACTGTACACATGTGTGCAAGACTGTACATATGTGTACAAGATAGTATACATGGTATTACAAGATTGTATACATAGTCCTACAACACTGTGCATATGGTCCTACAATATTGTACACATGTGTACAATACAATACACATGGTATTACAAGATTGTACACATGTGTCACAAGACAGTGTATATGCATACAAGATTGTACACATGGTATTACAAGACTGTACACATGGTCGTATAACACTGTACACATGAGTACAAGACTATACATATGGTCTTACAAGACTATACACATGGTCCTACAAGACTATAAACATGTCCTACAAGACTGTACACATGTGTACAAGACAGTATACATGGTATTACAAGACTATACACATGGTCCTACAAGACTGTACACATAGTCCTACAAGACTGTACACATGTGTACAAGACAATACACATGGTATTACAAGACTGTACACATGTGTCACAAGACTGTACACATGCATACAAGAATGTACAAATGGTTAAACAAGATTGTACACATGTGTCACAAGAATGTACACATGCATACAATACTATACACATGGTATTACAAGATTGTACACATGTGTACAAGACTGTACACATGGTCCTACAAGACTGTACACATGTCCTACAAGAATGTACACATGTGTACAAGACAATACACATGGTATTACAAGACAGTACACATGGTCCTACAAGACAGAACACACGATCCTACAAGACAGTACATATGGTATGACAAGACGGTACACATGTGTCACAAGACTGTACTCATGCATACAAGATTGTACACATGTGTCACAAGAATGTACACATACATACAAGACTGTACACATGGTCGTATAAGACTGTACACATGTGTATAAGACCGTACACATGGTCTTACAAGACCGTACACATGGTCCTACAAGACTGTACACATGTCCTACAAGATTGTACAAATGTGTACACGACAGTATACATGGTATTACAAGACTGTACACATGGTCCTGCAAGACTGTACACATGGTCCTACAAGACTGTACACATGTGTACAAGACTATACACATGTGTACAACACTATACACATGGTATTATAAGACTGTACACATGGTCATACAAGACTGTACACATGGTCCTACAATATTGTACGCATGTGTACAAGACTGTACACATGGTATTATAAGACTGTACACATGGTCATATAAGATTGTACACATTCATATAAGAATGTACACATGGTCCTACAAGACTGTATACATGGTCCATCAAAATTGTACACATGTGTATAAGATTCTACACATGGTCCTACAAGACTATACACATGTGTACAAGATAGTATACATGGTATTACAAGATTGTACACATGGTCCTACAAGACTGCACACATGGTCCTACAAGACTGTAAAAGTGTGTATAAGATGGTAGACATGGTATTACAGGACTGTACACATGTCTCACAAGACTGTACACATGCATACAAGACAATAAACATGGTATTACACGACTGTACACATGTGTCACAAGAATGTACACATGCGTACAAAACTGTACACATGGTATCACAAGACTGTACACATGGTCATATAAGACTGTACACATGCGTACAAGACTGTACACATGGTCCTATAAGACTGTACATATGGTCCTACAAGATTGTACACATGTGTAAAAGACTGTACACATGTCCTACAAGACTGTACACACGTGTACAAGACAATATATATGGTATTACAAGACGGTACACATGGTCCTACAAGACTGCACACATGGTCCTGCAAGACTGTACATATGGTCCTACAATATTTTACACATGTGTACAAGACTGTACACATGGTATTACAATACTGTACACATGTATCACAAGACTGAATACATGCATACAAGACTTTACACATGGTATTACAAGACTGTACACATGTGTCAGAAGAATGTACACATGCGTACAAGACTGTACACATGGTATTACAAGACTGTACACATGGTCATATTAGATTGTACACACGTGTACACGACTGTACACATGCTCCTACCAGACTGTACACATGGTCCTACAAGACAGTACACATGGTCCTACAAGACTGTACGCATGTGTACATGACAGTATACGTGGAATTACAAGACTGTACACACAGTCCTACAAGACTGTACCCATGGTCCTACAAGACTGTACACATGGTCCTACAAGACTGTACACATGTGTACATGACAGTATACATGGTATTACAAGATTATACACATGGTCCTACAAGACTGTACACATGATCCTACAAGATTGTACACATGGTCCTACAATATTGTACATATGTATAAAAGACTATACAAGAATGTACACGTGTCACAAGACTGTACACATATGTATAGAAGATTGTACACATGGTCCTACAAGACTATACACATGGTCCTACAATCTTGTACACATGCGAACTAGACTATACACATCTGTCACAAGACTATACACATGGTCATACAAGATTGTACACATGTATACAAGACTATACACATGGTCCTACAAGATTGTACACATGGCCCTAGAAGAATGTACACGTATACAAGACATTGCTTCTTTCTACATGGTCATTATTGATTATGTCTCTAATGTGTACAAGAGTGTACACATGTATACAAGACTATACATGTGTACAACACTGTACACATGTGTACATTGCTTCTTTCTACATGTGTACAAGATTGTACACATGTGTACAAGACATTGCTTCTTTCTACATGTGTACAAGACTGTACACATAGGCCTACAAGATTGTACACATGTGTACAATACTGTACACATGTGTCACAAGACATTACACATATATGTACAAGATGGTACACATGGTCCTGTAAGACCGTGCACATGCATACAAGACTGTACACATGGTTGGTATTACAAGACTGTCCACATGGTCCTACAAGCATGTACACATGTGTACAAGACTGTACACAATGTCTTACAAGATTGTACACATGTCTCACAAGAATGTACACATGTTCCTATAATTTTGTACATACATGTCACAAGACTATACACATGGTCCTACAAGACTATACAAATGTATACCAGACAGTACACATTGTGTGACAAGACTGTACACATGTGTCACAAGACCAAACACATTCATACAAGACTATACACATGGTATTACAAGACTGTACACGTGTCACAAGACTGTACACATGCATACAAGATGATACACATGTCTCACAAGACTGTACACATGGTCCTATAATCTTGTACACATGTGTACAAGACTGTACACGTGGGCCTATAAGACTGTA
Source organism: Alisma plantago-aquatica (assembly GCA_963693085.1). Classification (NCBI taxonomy): domain Eukaryota; kingdom Viridiplantae; phylum Streptophyta; class Magnoliopsida; order Alismatales; family Alismataceae; genus Alisma; species Alisma plantago-aquatica. Next base: position 1,898,318,976 of record OY856409.1, on the reverse strand, counting down.
CACATGGTCCTACAAGACTGTACACATGGTCCTACAAGACTGTACATATGTGTACAAGACTGTACACATGGTCCTATAAGACTGTAGACATGTGTCACGAGACTTTACACATGGTCCTACAGTATTGTACACATGTGTACAAGTCTGTAGACATGTGTCACAAGACTTTACACATATGAGTACAAGACTGTACACATGATCCTGTAAGAATGTATTCATATGTATAAGACTATACACATGGTCCTACAATATTGTACAAATGTGTACAAGACTGTACACATTATCTTATAATATTGTACACATGTCTTACAAGACTGTACACATGGTCTTTCAATCTTGTACATGTGTATAAGACTGTACACATGGTCGTATAAGACTGTACACATGTGTACAAGACTATACACATGGTCCTACAAGACTGTATACATGGTTCTATAAGACTGTACACATGGTCGTACAAGACTGTACACATATGTACAAAACATTACACATGGTATTATAAGACTGTACACATCTGTCACAAGACTGTAATCACGTGTCACAAGACTGTACACATAGTTTTACAAGACAATACACATGTTATTACAAGACAATACACATGTCTCACAAGACTGTACACACATGTCACAAGACTGTACATATGGTTTTACAAGACTGTACAAATTGTACAAGACATTTCACATGGTATTACAAGACTATAAACATTTGTCACAAGACTGTACACATGCATATAAGACTGTACACATGGTATTACAAGACTGTACACATGTGTCACAAGACTGTACACATGCATACAAGACTGTACACATGCGTACAAGACTATACACATGCTATTACAAGACTGTACACATGGTACAAGACTGTACACATGATCCTACAAGACTGTATACATGATCCTACAAGACTGACATATGTGTATAAGATTGTATACATGGTCCTACAAGACTATACACATGTATCATAAAACTCCACACATTGTGTTACAAGACTGTACAAAAATGTGTAAGATGTACACATGGTCCAACAAGAATGTACACATGTTTACAAGACTATACACATGGGCCTACAATTTACAAGACTGTACACATGTGTCACAAGGTTGTACACATACGTGTACAAGACTGTACACATGGTCTTGCAAGACTGTACACATGTACAAGAATGTACACATGGTCCTACGTACAAGACTGTACACATGTGCAAAAGACTGTACACATGGTCCTACAAGACTGTACACATGTGTACAAGGTAGTTTACATGGTGTAACAAGATTGTACACACGTGTCACAAGACTATACACACGTATCACAAGACTGTACATATGGTTTTACAAGACTATACAAATGTGTACAAGATAGTACACATGGTATTCTAAGATTGTACACATGCATACAAGAGTGTACACATGGTATTATAAGACTGTACACATGTGTCACAAGACTATACACATGCATACAAGACTGTACACATGGTATTACAAGACTATACACATGGTCATATAAGACAATACACATGTGTACAAAACTGTACACATGGTCCTACTAGACTGTACACATGATCCTACAAGACTGACACATGTGTATAAGAATGTACACATGGTCCTACAAGACTGTACACATGGTCCTACAAGATTTTACACATGTATCACAAAACTGTACACAACGTGTCACAACACTATACACATGTATACAAGTTGTACAAATGGTCCAGCAAGAACGTACACATGTGTACAAGACATAGATGGGGACTAGTTAAGGGCCGGATCGATCCATTGGCTGCTTGGTCATCGTCCATCATTGAATCCAATGGATGGATGGCATTTTAATAACTTCATCTAAAAATTATTTATATATATGAATTAGATCAGAAGAAGAAGTAGGTAGTATGATGGTAGGAGGAAGCCTCTTTCTTGCTTCTCCATTTGTCTACAAGAGGTAGATCAAAAAGATCCACTGCTTTAATAATTTATTACTAATAAAAAATTCCAAGTTCTAAAAAAAATAAAGTTATATTTGTGCATCATCAGCAATATCCATCGATATTTTTCTATTAAAGCCCGACGCAACTGCCCTCTCTATCTTCCAGGACCAAGCAACTGAGTCGCTGGAACACCGACTCCCTCTAAAATAGTACAAGATAGTACACATTGTAATATATATGTCTACAAAACTATACACAACAACACACATGGCATTACACGTATGTACAACAATACACATGACAATACACACAAAAGTACAGATGTGTACACCAATGCACACAGCAGTATAAATGTGTACCCAACAGTACACATGTGTACAAGACTATATACAACAGTACGTGTGGCAACACACACAAGTACAACAATATAGATGACAATACCTGTAACAACCCTGACCTGGGTTATGAGGTAACCCTATTTGTTTTGGCTAATAAAGTTTCTTAGAACTTTAATATAATCCTCTAAGGTGCTTTTTTATAATGTGACACATTTATGTTTCAATTTTGGTCCCGATTGAATGTTGTTTGAGCAATTTTCCTTTGTTTTGGACCAAAGTGCAATTTACCCAAATTGAGGGGCTATAATGCAAAATGTCACATGTTGAACATTCCTCATGTGTTGTAGCATCATTATTGAGAGAATGATGCAAGTTGGTGGCTTGTGGAAAGTCTAAATTCCAAGTTTGAACTTGTTTGAACAATGCTAGTACCTTGTGCACCAATTTTGGTACAAATTGTAATTTACCCAAAATATGGGGTTGATATGAAAATTACCACCTCTAGAGTGTTACCACTTCCTCTATGTATCATTTAGAGGAGAGAGAATGAATTAGACACCAGGTTTGATTCCATTATGAATGATGGTAATCTTGGTGAAGAAATGACCAAGAAAAGGGTTGAATTTGGAAGCTTAACTTGAGTTGTATCAAGTTGAAAAGCTTATATATGAGTGCCTATCGGCCATGGAGCCCAAGGAGGTGTCCCATATCGTTTTGTGAACTCTTGGCAAAGTCCATATCGTGCAAAGCACCTCAAGGAGGTGAGGTGTGTCGGCCAACAAGTTTCCTTAGAAAAAGTGTATCGGCTTGACATGAAATAGTGATTAAACCTAGATAACTTATCCAAATGGATAAGTAATGGACGAAATTGCATCTATAGATGATCCTCAAATATTTTTCAAGACAAGATAAATGATGGTGCATGCATGGAAACGTGTCACCCATGCATGACACGTGGCACCTACTAGCTCAAAATGTTGACACCTCATTTTTGCCTTTCTTCATGATCAGCAAGTATATATACCCCTAGTTTGACCCCTTAATGGAATTTTTCGACCCTTACCACCCTCCTACATTATGGTATCATGCATGGGGCTCTTGTATCGTGCAGGAGAGCAAGCATATCGTGCATAGATCCTTGGATATTGCCCATAGAAAAAGCATATCGGCCAAGTAGGTGAAATTGGCCATATAAGGTGATATCGGCCAATAGGGTGAAGAGTTGAGTGCCATATCGTGCAAGTGAGTGCCATATCGTGCAAGTGAGTGCCATATCGTGCAAGTGAGTTCCATATCGTGAAAGAGGGTTGGCATATCGTGCAAGGGCACAAGGGTATCGTGCATAGGCCTTGGGTATCGACCATAGCAAGTGTATCAGCCATACCATGTTGATATTGTCCATAGCAAGTTGATATCGGCCAATTGAAGTGATTTTGGCCACAAGTGAGGGGGTATCGGCCACAAGCAAGGTTGTGTCGGCCAAGAGGAAGTCCATATCGCCCAAGAGTGGTGGGGTGTCGGCCAAGGAGCTAAGGAACTCAAAACTTCACCCTAAGGTGAGGATAAGATCATCTTCAACATTGGTTTGAAGCATGAATTTAGGGTTTTGATCTTCCTTTCTTTTCTTCTTCACCAATTTCTTATCCATGGTGATTATTTGCATATAGAGGAGTTGTGAAGTCCATCTTCAACCTTAGGAACGTGGAGCTTTGGAGCTTGGAGCTTTGAAGTCGTTCTTAAGGTGTGTTATATAACTTGAACTCAACCATGTTATTATTCTTCACCTAAATTGCTATAATTAGTGAAATACTTTTAATTCCAAAATTTCCTGAAATAGTTGATGAGATTATGAGTTCTAGTAGTTTCTTATACCTTTTGACATGAACTATAATAGTTATAATAAAGGTCTAGAGCTTGAAGATTGTGATATCACCTTATAAAAGTGATATCGGGTGCATGTACATAAGCAAGCACCTCTAACCCGATATGATGATGCACCTATTTCACTAAAATGATATGAATAGGTTTGTAAACCTTATCAAACGATATGGGGGTGTAGTATACACCTCTTGCATGATAGGAAGTCTATTGTAGACTCCATGCATGATACAAGGTCAATTGTATACTTGTAAGTTGACAAGAAACCCTAAATTGGGTAACCTGATATAAGTGAAAAGTAACAAGTGTTATTACATGATATGATCATATGATACATCATTGATACTTAGTATCATGAGGCCTACATGACCTTGTATGATATGGTTGCACGATAGGGTTGCACGATACACAACCCTAAACAATATGGTAACCCTAACCCGTCATGGCTAACCCTAGATGGTGACTAGCCGATAGGGTGATTGAAAGTACTTCTAGCCCGACATGGTGATGGGTTGATATCTCATAAGTATCATGGGAAACACATACCTTGTGCCCAATATGAGGTCAAAAAGGTATTTCATGCCCGATGTGGAGACAAGTGCAAATCCTAACCCGATATGGTGAGTGTTCATACACCTCCAACCCGATACAGTGGTATCTATACACCTACAACCCAATATGGTGAACATATGCATATGATTTAACCCTATACACATTGTAAAGGTAAGGGAAAGACACTCTTAGGAGCAATGAGTGTAACACCAAGTAATGGTGTGGATAATACCTTGATAGGTGAAACACCTAGAGTGGTTGGTAATGGTTAATCCTATATCAATAATGCCTTAACCCGAGATGCGTTCATATCATTAGAGATGGTTGAATAATTCAACTGTGTTACTTATGACCAATACATTACATTATAAATGTGATAAGCTAGTGCATAAAGTATTAGTATGGGACATACCCTAATACAAGATAAGTTGATGAACTTAAGTATGTTAAAAGTAATGAGGGAAGTGATACATCAAGACATGATAGATATCACATCCAGAACTTCAAGGTTGATGTACCTTGATTCACCTTAAATGCAATATACTTGGATGAGTAACACATGAAGTGTGTCATGTAAATTGTTACATTGAGATGGAATGTGATTAATGCACTTTGATAAGCGTAGGCTATCATACCTTGAGAAAGGGTTAAGCCAAGTTAATAAAGTATGATGTAATCATACCCTGATAAGGATGAGAAAGGAACTCATACCTTGTGTTGATGATTCATTTAATGATAAATAATGAGAATAAATAAGTATGATTGAATACTTATGATGTTAATGTATGCTCCTAGATGTGTGGAGCAATGAATTAGGGTTTGGATTAATAATATGAACTTGAAACCCTATTCAGCTATAAAGGGAAACCCTAACCCTAATAATTGTTGCCTAGTGAAGAGGTGACAAGATGTTTAATGGCCTTGTGAGCCATGTGGATAGTTGTTGCCTAGTGAGAGGTGATAAGATGTTTAATGGGCCTGGTGAGCCATGTGAATAATTGTTGTCTGATGAGAGGTAACGAGATGTTTATAAAAGTCTCATGTAAGGAATGGTAATGTGCAAAATAAACTAAGAGAAATGGAAACCAATAACTTCATAACAATAATAAATGGTTATAATAATAATGAAATCTTGATTATACATGCTTTATGCTTATAGACAAATAAGGGCTATAGTGTTTTGAATATGCTTAAAGGAGATAAGAGGAACACTTGTAGTACTTAAAGAATGTGAATTGATATGATGGTTTTCCCTAGGGTATAATGCCTAGTAAAAGGATGAGATAACCAATGATGAATTTAAGGGATTGATATCCCATAACGAATGTATAATCAGGAGTGGTTAGAGTCCACTGCCTGGCTGTGTAATCACATGATTGGTAATAACCCAATACCTGGAAGAGGCATGAAGCCTATAATCACAGGATTGGTAATAACCCAATACCTGGCAGAGGCATGAAGCCTATAATCACAGGATTGGTAATAACCCAATACCTGGCAGAGGCATGAAGCCTATAATCACAGGATTGGTAATAACCCAATACCTGGAAGAGGCATGAAGCCTATAATCACAAGATTGGTAATAACCCAATACCTGGCAGAGGCATGAAGCCTATAATCACAGGATTGGTAATAACCCAATACCTGGCAGAGCCATGAAGCCTATAATCACAGGATTGGTAATAACCCAATACCTGGCAGAGGCATGAAGCCTATAATCACACGATTGGTAATAACCCAATACCTGGCAGAGGCATGAAGCCTATAATCACAGGATTGGTAATAACCCAATACCTGGCAGAGGCATGAAGCCTATAATCACAGGATTGGTAATAACCCAATACCTGACAGAGGCATGAAGCCTATAATCACAGGATTGGTAATAACCCAATACCTGGCAGATGCATGAAGCCTATAATCACATGATTGGTAATAACCCAATACCTGGCAGAGGCATGAAGCCTATAATCACAGGATTGGTAATAACCCAATACCTGGCAGAGGCATGAAGCCTATAATCATAGGATTGGTAATAACCCCAATGCCTGGTTGTGTAATCACTGGATTGGTAGAGTCCAATACCGGGTTGTTCACAGGATTGGTAATAACCCCGATACCTGGTTGTTAATCACTGGATTGGTAGAGTCCAATACCAGGCTATTCACAGGATTGGTAATAACCCCAATACCTGGCTGTTAATCACTGGATTGGTAGAGTCCAATACCAGCCTGTTCACAGGGTTGGTAATATCCAACACCTAGCTGTTTGCAAAGGATTGGCATAATCCAATGCCTGGAATGGTTGCATATGTTTGATATAGTTTAATGCTTGGACAGGATATGATGATGTATACTCACATAACTGGTACAATTCAATATCTAGTTAGCAGATTGGCTGAGGCCAACAGATAGAAATGAGAATGATTCATGGATGACATACCATGATAATGAGCATCACAGGATAATCTTGAGATAGTATGATGAGTAAATGATATACGTGTTTCTTCATATTCCTTATAAAGTGAATAGATGATTTACTGCTCTATCATAGATAGTGGCAATGCTTTAAAAGATGAGAATGTTCTAAACTGCTTATCCTCTGCTCAGTTTAATACTATTTAACTGTGATAATAACATTATTGGCGGAGAGTTATATCTCTTGATGGGGCAATTTTCAATTGTCTCACCCCCGTGGGATCCAAATTTTTAGGTGGACGTGCACGAAGAGGTGAAGACCTTTCTGCAAAAAAAGAACAACAGTGGCAGGGACAGCAGTGACAGCTCAGGTTGAGTGTATTGTCTGTCATGTCTTGTAGATAGAAGTCCTATGTGTCGTCTCTGTACTCTCAGGTCCTTGGAGTTGGTTCGTTATGGTTTCATGAATGATCTGAGGTTTTGACTTGTAAGCCTCGAGGTTTTATGTTGCTTCATTATATGGTTTGATAAAGAAACTATTATATGTTATCCTTGAGAAGAGATGGTAAAGTGTATGTACAATGTGAACAATGATGTATATAAAGTTTTGGTTCTGCCTTAAAGAGTTTTCCTAGAAATGGATCTCTTTGCAAATGGTTTTAATTTTTAGTGATTTTTGTTAATCCGCTGGTAATGTTTTAAATTCCGCTTAATCAGTAACGATTTGTCTATCGGTTTGGCGAATGTCGTTACAGGTTTGGTATCAGAGCTTAAGGTTCACTGAGTCTATAGAGACATAAGACTAAGGTGTTGAGTCTGTGTTAGTGTCCTCCAGTATACCCCATAGTGACTTCTGCTTGTGCAGAAGAAAGGGTGAAGTTTATAAATGACTGGGGAACACGAGGAATACATTGTTGAGGGCAATGTTGTTGCACCAAGAAAGGGTGCAAGGGATCAGGCAATAGAAGAATGAGTGCCTGAGAATTTCCATCATGACTTGATCAGGATAGAGAATCCTATGTTTATGCTCTTGTTGGGCAGGTTAGGACAACAATGATGCATATAGTAGACTGGATACTAACATTACAACCTAGGTTACCAGTCCTCAATACAGAAACTTTGGGCTTTGAAAGGGTTCCTGAATGACATAGTCATGTTGGAACAGTGGAAAATGTGGGAAAGATTAACATATGTCGAGAAAGTAGACTCTGCCATAAGTTTATACAGATAGTATATCTATGATGGAAGTGCCCAAGAAGGGGCAATAAGTCGAGAATTAAGGAAATGTCATTACAATTCCAGAGACTTTTTCCTAGTGGTTCTAAAAAGCCAAAAGTAACAACATGAAACATCTAGACTCTATGGGTTGAGTCAACCTAAAGCGGTGGATGACCGCGAGGGGTAATAATCAGATAGAGTTTTTTCATTTTGATATGCCTTCTTTTGATGTTACCTGATAATCCTAAAAAGGATTGCTGTTATGGACTTCCCTATTGATTGTCCTATGGGGACATAGGGAAGAAATGATGAGAACTAGAATTTATATTATGTTCAGTATTCTTTTAAATGCTCTATAATTGCTCTTATCTGTGTGAAAAAGGATGAGGTATAGAAGAGATGCCTGGAGAAAATCCAGGAATGTTAAATCATGTGTTGGTTATTATACGAAAAGTAAGGAATATGATAGTAAACAAAGTGCATACTACTTAATCTCAGTACGTGTATACCCTGGCCAGGTATAAATTATTGGAGATAAGGTGAGTATGGAAATCTTAGATTGTTATCTTTCTGATTACTCTGATCAAGTAGTCATTCTGAGACAATCTAGTGAGTATAATGAAACTGGAAATATGGTATGGACATGTATATCACATCCTAAGTACAATAAAGTGGAATCTGAGATGATCTCAGATCAATCTGTATGTATGAGGAAATGAAACGTATAATCCTCATGATAAGAGAATGAGAACAAGGGAGATGATCCCTGTCAGATAAAGCATGTGTGAATAGTAAAGATCTTTTCCCATGATGTGGACATGGGAAATGTGATAAAATCACAAAATGCTCATGAACATGTTAGACAATAAAAAAGAAAGAAATAATGACATGTAATCATCCTTATAATTCCTATGCTGATGGCAAGGAACCTAGGATGAAACACGAGTAAATGACTCATGAATAGTTGAAAGTTCATGTAATAATCAAAAGAGATGTTAACCTCTTCTCTTTGATAAACAACCCTAGATGATGATGGGGTGATAAAAGGAATATGTTCCTTAGTGTTCTTTCTTTTTAAGGACATGGAAATCAAGTGGGTCTTATGACGCTTGATGTGCATAAGTTAAAAATGTTCAATGGATGGATACTTAGAAAAATATCAGTTTGTCTTGGACTTTGGTTCCAAGATAAAGATATGTGTAACAAATAATGTCCCAAGATGAAAGAAAGATGAGGATGTGATGAGTTTTTGACACATGTGATAGATATCTAAGTAAGGAATCCTGGTATCTAAAAAGTGTCAGGTGGTATGAGAAAGTGAAAACATAAACTCCTAATCAGATGATTTATGTTGGTTTCCTAGGATGGCCAACTGTGAAATCCGTCTAGTTACATGAAATAGTATGGACATCATATGTTAGGGGTTTATGCTCTGCATAAACATAACATTGATGAGAATGATTTACTTGAAGGAATAATTGTAAAATATTACAATAAAATTTTGTCAAATGAGATTAACAAACAACGTCTATCTGAGTGAGAAAAGTGTTACCTGACCCAGAATTAACTACACAGTCGATAATGAAAAAGACAGTGGAATATGTGCCTTGTGTGACAGATTTAATGATAACTCTGTGTGGAAGAACTTTGCGTTGATCAAAGTTCTATGGCAACTCCATAACATTAAGATGTTATATGGAGACTTGATGATATGATGAATGAATAATATCTATTTCCCTTTACCTGGTATTTCGGGGACGAAATCCTTATTAGGGGTTTATAACTTGTAACAACCCTGACCTGGGTTATGAGGTAACCCTATTTGTTTTGGCTAATAAAGTTGCTTAGAACTTTAATATAATCCTCTATGGTGCTTTTTTATCATGTGACACATTTATGTTTCAATTTTGGTCCCGATTGAATGTTGTTTGAGCAATTTTCCTTTGTTTTGGACCAAAGTGCAATTTACCCAAATTGAGGGGCTATAATGCAAAATGTCACATGTTGAACATTCCTCATGTGTTGTAGCATCATTATTGAGAGAATGATGCAAGGTGGTGGCTTGTGGAAAGTCTAAATTCCAAGTTTGAACTTGTTTGAACAATGCTGGTACCTTGTGCACCAATTTTGGTACAAATTGTAATTTACCCAAAATATGGGGTTGATATGCAAATTACCACCTCTAGAGTGTTACCACTTCCTCTATGTATCATTTATAGGAGAGAGAATGAATTAGACACCAAGTTGGATTCCATTATGAATGATGGTAATCTTGGTGAAGAAATGACCAAGAAAAGGGTTGAATTTAGAAGCTTAACTTGAGTTGTATCAAGTTGAAAAGCTTATATATGAGTGCCTATCGGCTATGGAGCCCAAGGAGGTGTCCCATATCGTTTTGTGAACTCTTGGAAAAGTCCATATCGTGCAAAGAACCTCAAGGAGGTGAGGTGTGTCGGCCAACAAGTTTCCTTAGAAAAAGTGTATCGGCTTGACATGAAATAGTGATTAAACCTAGATAACTTATCCAAATGGATAAGTAATGGACGAAATTGCATCTCTAGATGATCCTAAACTGTTTTGCAAGACAAGATAAATGATGGTTCATGCATGGACACGTGTCACCCATGCATGACACGTGGCACCTACTAGCTCAAAATGTTGACACCTCATTTTTGCCTTTCTTCATGATCAGCAAGTATATATACCCCTAGTTTGACCCCTTAATGGAATTTTTCGACCCTGACCACCCTCCTACCTTATGGTATCGTGCATGGGGCTCTTGTATCGTGCAGGAGAGCAAGAATATCGTGCATAGTTCCTTGGATATTGCCCATAGCAAAAGCATATCGGCCAAGTAGGTGAAATTGGCCATATAAGGTGATATCGGCCAATAGGGTGAAGAGTTGAGTGCCATATTGTGCAAGTGAGTGCCATATCGTGCAAGTGAGTTCCATATCTTGCAAGAGGGTTTACATATCGTGCAAGGGCACAAGGGTATCGTGCATAGGCCTTGGGTATCGGCCATAGCAAGTGTATCGGCCATACCATGTTGATATTGTCCATAGCAAGTTGATATCGGCCAATTGAAGTGATTTTGGCCACAAGTGAGGGGGTATCGGCCACAAGAAAGGTTGTGTCGGCCAAGAGGAAGTCCATATCGCCCAAGCGTGGTGGGGTGTCGGCCAAGGAGCTAAGGAACTCAAAACTTCACCCTAAGGTGAGGATAAGATCATCTTCAACATTGGTTTGAAGCATGAATTTAGGGTTTTGATCTTCCTTTCTTTTCTTCTTCACCAATTTCTTATCCATGGTGATTATTTGCATATAGAGGAGTTGTGAAGTCCATCTTCAACCTTAGGAACGTGGAGCTTTGGAGCTTGGAGCTTTGAAGTCGTTCTTAAGGTGGGTTATATAACTTGAATTCAACCATGTTATTATTCTTCACCTAAATTGCTATAATTAGTGAAATACTTTTAATTCCAAAATTTCCTGAAATAGTTGATGAGATTATGAGTTCTAGTAGTTTCTTAGACCTTTTTACATGAACTATAATAGTTATAATAAAGGTCTAGAGCTTGAAGATTGTGATATCACCTTATAAAAGTGATATCGGGTGCATGTACATAAGCAAGCACCTCTAACCCGATATGATGATGCACCTATTTCACTAAAATGATATGAATAGGTTTGTAAACCTTATCAAACGATATGGGGGTGTATTATACACCTCTTGCATGATAGGAAGTCTATTGTAGACTCCATGCATGATACAAGGTCAATTGTATACTTGTAAGTTGACAAGAAACCCTAAATTGGGTAACCTGATATAAGTGAAAAGTAACAAGTGTTATTACATGATATGATCATATGATACATCATTGATACTTAGTATCATGAGGCCTACATGACCTTGTATGATATGGTTGCACGATAGGGTTGCACGATACACAACCCTAAACAATATGGTAACCCTAACCCGTCATGGCTAACCCTAGATGGTGACTAGCCGATAGGGTGATTGAAAGTACTTCTAGCCCGACATGGTGATGGGTTGATATCTCATAAGTATCATGGGAAACACATACCTTGTGCCCAATATGAGGTCAAAAAGGTATTTCATGCCCAATGTGGAGACAAGTGCAAATCCTAACCCGATATGGTGAGTGTTCATACACCTCCAACCCGATACAGTGGTATCTATACACCTACAACCCAATATGGTGAACATATGCATATGATTTAACCCTATACACATTGTAAAGGTAAGGAAAAGACACTCTTAGGAGCAATGAGTGTAACACCAAGTAATGGTGTGGATAATACCTTGATAGGTGAAACACCTAGAGTGGTTGGTAATGGTTAATCCTATATCAATAATGCCTTAACCCGAGATGCGTTCATATCATTAGAGATGGTTGAATAATTCAACTGTGTAACTTATGACCAATACATTACATTATAAATGTGATAAGCTAGTGCATAAAGTATTAGGATGGGACATACCCTAATACAAGATAAGTTGATGAACTTAAGTATGTTAAAACTAATGAGGGAAGTGATACATCAAGACATGATATATATCACATCCAGCACTTCAAGGTTGATGTACCTTGATTCACCTTAAATCCAATATACTTGGATGAGTAACACATGAAGTGTGTCATGTAAATTGTTACATTGAGATGGAATGTGATTAATGCACTTTGATAAGCGTAGGCTATCATACCTTGAGAAAGGGTTAAGCCAAGTTAATAAAGTATGATGTAATCATACCCTGATAAGGATGAGAAAGGAACTCATACCTTGTGTTGATGATTCATTTAATGATAAATAATGAGAATAAATAAGTATGATTGAATACTTATGATGTTAATGTATGCTCCTAGATGTGTGGAGCAATGAATTAGGGTTTGGATTAATCATATGAACTTGAAACCCTATTCGGCTATAAAGGGAAACCCTAACCCTAATAATTGTTGCCTAGTGAAGAGGTGACAAGATGTTTAATGGCCTTGTGAGCCATGTGGATAGTTGTTTCCTAGTGAGAGGTGACAAGATGTTTAATGGGCCTGGTGAGCCATGTGAATAATTGTTGTCTGATGAGAGGTAACGAGATGTTTATAAAAGTCTCATGTAAGGAATGGTAATGTGCAAAATAAACTAAGAGAAATGGAAACCAATAACTTCATAACAATAATAAATGGTTATAATAATAATGAAATCTTGATTATACATGCTTCATTCTTATAGACAAATAAGGGCTATAGTGTTTTGAATATGCTTAAAGGAGATAAGAGGAACACTTGTAGTACTTAAAGAATGTGAATTGATATGATGGCTTGCCCTAGGGTATAATGCCTAGTAAAAGGATGTGATAACCAATGATGAATTTAAGGGATTGATATCCCATAACGAATGTATAATCAGGAGTGGTTAGAGTCCACTGCCTGGCTGTGTAATCACAGGATTGGTAATAACCCAATACCTGGCAGAGGCATGAAGCCTATAATCACAGGATTGGTAATAACCCAATACCTGGCAGAGGCATGAAGCCTATAATCACAGGATTGGTAATAACCCAATACCTGGCAGAGGCATGAAGCCTATAATCACAGGATTGGTAATAACCCAATACCTGGCAGAGGCATGAAGCCTATAATCACAAGATTGGTAATAACCCAATACCTGGCAGAGGCATGAAGCCTATAATCACAAGATTGGTAATAACCCAATACCTGGCAGAGCCATGAAGCCTATAATCACAGGATTGGTAATAACCCAATACCTAGCAGAGGCATGAAGCCTATAATCACAAGATTGGTAATAACCCAATACCTGGCAGAGGCATGTAGCATATAATCACAGGATTGGTAATAACCCAATACCTGGCAAAGGCATGAAGCCTATAATCATAGGATTGGTAATAACCCAATACCTGGCAAAGGCATGAAGCCAATAATCACAGGATTGGTAATATACCAATACCTGGCAGAGGCATGAAGCCTATAATCACAGGATTGGTAATAACCCAATACCTGGCAGAGGCATGAAGTCTATAATCACAGGATTGGTAATAACCCAATACCTGGCAGAGGCATGAAGCCTATAATCACAGGATTGGTAATAACCCCAATGCCTGGCTGTGTAATCACTGGATTGGTAGAGTCCAATACCAGGCTGTTCACAGGATTGGTAATAACCCCAATACCTGGCTGTTAATCACTGGATTGGTAGAGTCCAATACCAGGCTATTCATAGGATTGGTAATAACCCCAATACTTGGCTGTTAATCACTGGATTGGTAGAGTCCAATACCAGGCTGTTCACATGGTTGGTAATATCCAACACATGGCTGTTTGCAAAGGATTGGCATAATCCAATGCCTGGAATGGTTGCATATGTTTGACATAGTCCAATGCTTGGACAGGATATGATGATGTATACTCACATAACTGGTACAATTCAATATCTGGTTAGCAGATTGGCTGAGGCCAACAGATAGAAATGAGAATGATTCATGAATGACATACCATGATAATGAGCATCACAGGATAAGCTTGAGATAGTATGATGAGTAAATGATATACATGTTTCTTCATATTCCTTATAAAGTGAATAGATGATTTACTGCTCTATCATAGATAGTGGCAATGCTTTAAAAGATGAGAATGTTCTAAACTTCTTATCCTCTGCTCAGTTTAATACTATTTAACTGTGATAATAACATTGTTGGCGGAGAGTTATATCTCTTGCTGGGGCAATTTTCAATTGTCTCACCCCCGTGGGATCCAAATTTTTAGATGGACGTGCATGAAGATGTGAAGACCTTTCTAGAGAAAAAGAACAACAGTGGCAGGGACATCAGTGACAGCTCACGTTGAGTGTATTGTCTGTCATGTCTTGTAGATAGAAGTCCTATGTGTCGTCTCTGTACTCTCAGGTCCTTGGAGTTGGTTCGTTATGGTTTCATGAACGATATGAGGTTTTGGCTTGTAAGCCTCGAGGTTTTATGTTGCTTCATTATATGGTTTAATAAAGCAACTATTATATGTTATCCTCGAGAAGAGATGGTAAAGTGTATGTACAATGTGAACAATGATGTATATAAAGTTTTGGTTCTGCCTTAAAGAGTTTTCCTAGAAATGGATCTCTTTGCAAAATGGTTTTAATTTTTAGTGATTTTTGTTAATCCACTGGTAATGGTTTAAATTCTGCTTAATCAGTAACGATTTGTCTATCGGTTTGGCGACTGTCGTTACAGTACAAATGTGTACACAATCGTACACATTGCAATATATATGTTGATAAGACTATACACAACACTACACATTGCAATACATATGTGTACAATAATACTCATTGCAATACACATGGAAGTATGATGTGTACAACAATACACATGATAGTATGAATATGTACACAACAATACACATGGTAGTACACATGTGTACAAGACTATACACAACAGTACATGTGGCAACACACATGATTACAACAATACACACGGCAGTACACATGTGTACACAAAAGTACACATTGCAATATATATGTCTACAAGATTATACGCAACAGTACGCATGGCATCACACTTGTCCAACATTGCACATGGCAATACACATGGAAGTATAGATGTGTACAATAATACACACAAAAGTACAAATATGTACACAACAGTAGACATGGTAGTACACATGTGTACAAGACTATACATAATAGTACGCGTATCAATAGGCATGAATACAACAATACACCGACAGTAGAAATGTGTACACAATAATACACATTGCAATATATATGTGTGCAAGACTATACACAACAATACATATGGCATCATACATGTGTACAACAATGCACATGGCAATATAAAATTATACACAACAGTACACATGGCAGCACACATGTGTATAACAATATACATAGAAGTACAAATGTGTAAGAAGCATTACACGTGCATGTACACATGTGTACAAGACAATACATACGGAAACATACATGTCTACAAAATACACACGGTAGTATAAATGTTTACCAACTGTACATATGGCATTAGACATGTAGACAAGACTATAAAACAACATCACTTTGTATAGGTGTGTTAGTCGGTCTGTGTTGCACATGTTCATACCATTTGAGACGACCGTCGTATAATTTGTCTTCAATGCTCACCACCCCCACTTTATTCTTGATATAGTCATTCTCAAACGAAGGATGTGTACCAAATTATATACTACAATACACATGGTAGCACTCATGGTAAATACAATTTCATATGAAATTGTACACATGATACTGTACACAACAATACACATGATAATACACATGTGTCGCTTGCATTGACGGAGTGGGTGGAAAGGGATGCGGTGAAAACTTGTCTACTAAATTTTGTGGTAACGACGAAGAACGGAACTGTGATTGCATAGGAGAGGGATTAGGAAGAACTAAGAGAAGCAACGAGCACTGGCAGCATCACGAAACCAACTTATATAGAAAATTGACTAATGGAGCATGGATGAACTGATCGTGGCAATCAGGGTAAGAGTCACTATTTCAATTTTCTCACGAACTGTACTGCACCTCGAGTTTGCAGTGGCCGTCATAGACTCCAAAGAACCTCACGCCTAAAGTGCCTATGGAGATGACGACAACAACATCGTAACAACATGTCTCTCCTACACGCCCTCCCTAGCTTTTGTGGAAGTAGTACCATCAATTGACCGCCTTGGTCATTGAGGGACTGCTTGATAAAGATAAAGAGCGGCGGTCGTGGGGAAGTCCAGGAAACGTTGGTTTTGTTGTTGCCATTGCAGACGATCTTTTCTCTCTTCTGTGTCAGCTTGTCGATCGACACCTTCGAACATGGAGAGCGAGGTCATGTGGGACCTAGCCACAATGATGTGCGGCGGCACAATCTCCCCGTCTCTTCTGCGGCCTCGTCAACTTCCTCTTCCTAAACCCTTCCCCAGCCGCCGCGCTCCTCGTTGGGCTCGTCGTCGTGGAACTCCCACCCGCGGACGCCCCAACACAGGGGCTTACGAGGCCACACAGGGACGTTGACGGGTACCGACATGTGAACCATCTTCCCGAAACTAGAGAGCACGAGTCAGTCGTTTGCATCAGGGTGAAGCAGTCTGAAAGAAGCGAGACGGGAGCGGTATTGTGGGCAGGAGGATAAGCGAGCCCCCTATCAAGACATGCTTGGTGGTGCATCCGCCTTGCTCCCACAGGTCACCCTGTTCTTCGTCTTCTAATGCTGAAATACTCGTCAAGATGGTGGGACTGCGGGCTGAGAGGAAAGGCATCATCTAACTGTCACCTCTTTCGAATCGGTAACGAAGGGGGACTTCTAGCGCTAAAGCACAAGGGTTTCCTTGCGGAAAAGAAAAGCGAGACGGAAGTCACGGAACCTGTTGTCCAAGCAGTTGTAACTGTTGCCGGTAGCCGTTGGAACGGTTGCGGGGTGCAGGTCGGGGTGTAGGGTCGGTTACGCGTATCACTGCCCAAGTTTATATTATTTTGTTGAATTTAATACATGCGATATTGTTTATTTATAGCTACACCAACATTTTGGGAGCTAGATTTGCCTTTGATAGAGATCTAAATACGAAGTCTTCAATATCACAATTTTTTTACCCTATTGTTAAATCATACTAACCAAATATAAAATTGACAAACGCGAATACAACCTTATATGGGAAAGAAAATCTTATATGGCAAAATTCAGAACACAATCTGACGTGTGTCACACTAAATTTTACGATGCAATATTGTGATGATCATTATTACTATTCTACTACTGCTGCTATAATAATAATAATAACAACAACAACAATAATAATAATAATAATAATAATTATTATTATTCTAATTATTATTATTATACTACTACTGCCACTACGATTACTAGTACGGTAATTCTTTGTTTGAAGTCGAAATCTGAAGATCCCAAACTTGTCTATAACAACACAAACAAAACTGCCGTTGTGGTTGATGCCGTGGAAAGTTTTGGTTTGCTTAACGTGCTGACCGTTATATGAGCCGAGTCAACGGGTCAGTTGGGCCTGGGGCTGGGGTTGGTTTTGTGCGATGGCGCACCGAGAGTATATAAAGAATAAACAGATGAGATCCCTCAAATTGTATATACGTGGGGGAGTTGGGTGCGCTATCGGTGAGGTTACCGACCAAATTCGTCGTAATCAAAACATTATTTAATGTATAGCAATAATTAATAATTAATTACCAAAGAAAGAATAAACAGATGAGATCCCTCAAAACCTGGCCCAAGTAGCCTTTACAAATCAGTTGTGTGCGTTGAGTTTGTCGGCTTCCTCTTTCCTGGCAGCGGCCGTGAATGTAACGAGCATGACCAGCGATAAACCCGCGACCAAGGCGGCTAAAGGAGGAATTCAGATGGCCGTCTATGGTTTTGAGTGCCACCAGATTGGCTGGATACCTGATTGGCTTGCTTCTTGTTCTCCCTCTTGACTTGGGACGCCCTTCACCAGGTAGCACCGATTTAGCGATACAAGACACGTTAGAAGGGGAGTGGGATAGGGAGACGGGGATCAATATTCTCCTCTTCTTTGAAGAATTGTAAACAAATCAATAACGAATGGACATTGTTATGTTGGATATCTGATTTTGAAAAAAATCCACCTAACATCATATTTGGTATCCGATGTATCATATGATAATTGATTGTAATCACTACTACAGAAATGACTTATAAAGTCACTTTTCAAGTAAGGTTTCGGTTGTATAAATAAACTGACACCTAAACTCTACAGTGTCGGTTGATATCATAAACCGACATCCAATCTATGAAGGGCGACCAGACACGGGTACCGCTTTAATTAAGTGTCGGTTACTTAATAAAAAACCGACACCTAAAACTAATCGTCAAATCTAAAATTTCCAGTGAAAAAAATTACCTCCAAAATTTGACATATGGCGTCGGTTGATAACTAAACAACCGACGACTAAAGGTTATTCGCGAGACACATGTTGGTCGTCGGTTTTACTACAACGACCGACGCTTATGAGTTTTCCCGCGCTGTCCGCGGGGAATTTTTCACACCCTTTAAGCGTCGGTTGTAAGTTGAAACCGACGACTATGGTCATAAATTGAGAATGATTTTTTAATTGGCATACGAATATAGACGTCGGTTTTTGTTCGGAACCGACACTGTTAGTTTTAGTTGTCGGTTTTTTTTTAAATAACCGACGCCTATGGTACAGTTAATAGCCCCGCGAACAGAACTTTTCCCCATTGCTCTCTGTTTCATTGCGACTCTAGCCGCTAGGTCTGGCGATTCTGCTCCCCGTCGTCGTCGCCGTCGTTTCCCCGGCCGCCGTTGCTCCCCCACACCGCCACCACTCGCCACAGGTGCCATCGCCACCGCTCCTTCTGCCGCCGCTCCTCGCCGGCGCTTCTCCTCTCCTTACCGCCGCCCCCGCTGGTGGCTGTTGTGCTCTCCTCGCCGCTCGTCTTCTCTCCTCGCCGCCGGCGCCGGCTGCCAGCTGCTGCTAGGTTTTGCTTCGGCCGCTGCTCTCCTCTGCCCTCAAGGTATGCTGCCCTGCCTTCTTCCTTCTTCCTCTGCTCCGGCGGCTGCTTGAGCGGTGCCAAGGCATGCCCAAGCAGCTGCTGGGCGTTTTTTTTTTAAGTTATTTACTTATTTGTGTTTAGGGTATAGGTACTGATTTTGTGGTTCTACTGAGCTGAATCCTCTATTGTCGTTATCATGATTAAAAGTGTTGGTAAATGTAGATGAATGAATAGGAAGCAGGACTTGTAACCACATATGTTGATAGGAAATATGAAGTTATTTTATATTAATATACACCACCTGTATCTCTGTCTGGTAGGAACTGAAAGCAATGAATCCAAACATACTAGTTCTAATCTAAGAATCGCAGGATAGTTGTACGCTCCACAACCAGCTTTTTCTTGAAAGCTGATTATAACTGTGTTGCAACATCCGGATACATATGTGCTATACCAATCTGATAGTCCATGATAGAACAAAGCATAATGATGTTGACTGCAACTTTGTGCGTCATGCTATTCTGAATTAAATGTATATTTACTTCATAATTGAATGTTTAAGTAAGTTATAGATATCTTGATGATGAACTGTAATGCACACATGTGACATGCTTGGAATGTAAATGATGAACTGTAATGCACACATGTTTAACTTGTTTTATTGTTGAGTATATTGAGAATCCTAATCACCCTTCTTGCTTAATGATGAACTGTAATGCACACATGTGACATGCTTGGAATGTAAATGATGAACTTTTCCCTAAATTGCCTAGATCTTAGGGTATCTCTAGATCTTAGGGTATCTCTACCATCCTAACTATGAAATTGGTAACTTGTTTTCTTTTTGAGTATATTGACAATGTTAATCACCTAACTTGAAGAACTAGGATATGAATGATGAAACTAGGATTGTACGTATAAGAATGATAGCACATGTATTTGTTGGCCTAGAAACCCGTCCAAGATTTACTCATTAGGAGTAAATCTTGGATAGTCCCCGGTTTGGGACTGTTCTTGAACACCTAATCTCACTTAGGATGTAAGTGTATAATGTGTATTGGGTTTTTGAGAAAATTTCGGTAGCATTTCCCCGTTTTTTCTCTAAGTACATATGTACTTAGAGAACAGCAGGGAAATGCTGCCAAAATTTTCTCGAAAACCCAATACACATTATACACTTACTAGTGAGATTAGGTGGTCAAGAATGGGATAGGTGGTACACATTTATTATATATAAGAATGACAACACATGTATTTGTTGGCCTAGAAACCCGTCCAAGATTTACTCATTAGGAGTAAATCTTGGATAGTCCCCGGTTTGGGACTGTTCTTGAACACCTAATCTCGCTTAGGATGTAAGTGTATAATGTGTATTGGGTTTTTAAGAAAATTTCGGCAGCATTTTCCCGTTTGTTCTCTAAGTACATATGTACTTGGAGAACAGTGGGGAAATGCTGCCAAAATTTTCTTGAAAACCCAATACACATTATACACTTACTAGTGAGATTAGGTGTTTAAGAATGGGATATGTGGTACACATTTATTATATATAATAATGACATCACATGCATTTGTTAACCCTAGACCCTAATCTTGCTGTAATATATACTTGTTTTCTCTTTGATCATAGAATGGATAGATCATGGATTTCCATTCGCAATCGCTGCACCCCAGAGTTTATTTCTGGTCTTGACCAGTTTATTAGATTTTCCGAGGAACATAGGAAACAACCTGGAGATAGGTTCTACTGTCCATGTAGGCATTGCGGTAACAACTTGAAAGTCAACATTGGTGACAAAATCAAAACTGATGTCATGTACAACGGGATTATACAAGGCTATACAGAATGACACTGGCATGGAGAGATTTCAAACCCGAAACCAGTGGATGTCGATAGAAATGCTTGTGTGGAAGAAGAAATTGCCTACGATGACGTAGATGTGAATGAACCAGTTCCAGTAGACATCGTTGATGTGATGCTGAATAGTTGTGGGGTAGAGCACACCGATCCACCTCCCATTTTTAGAAACATTGTGCATGATGTTGAGACACCGTTATACACAGGTTGTACTAAGTTTACGAAGCTTAGCACTGTGTTGAGATTGCATAAGCTGAAAGCTAACAATAGATGGAGCGACAAAAGCTTCACGTCATTGTTGTCTTTGTTGAAAGAAATGCTTCCTGAAGGAAACGAGCTGCCAATCTCAACATACCAGGTAAAGAAATTGTTGTGCCCAATGGGAATGGATGCCAAGAAGATACACACATGCCCGAATGATTGTGTATTATTTCAAAAGGACTATGCGGATTTGAAAGATAGTCCAAAATGTGGTGCGTCACGGTATAAATTGACGACTTCGGGGGAGTCCAAAACTGGTTCTCCTGCCAAGGTGATGTGGTATCTACCTATAATATCACGGTTTCAACGCTTGTTTGCCAATCTGATAGATGCGAAGAATTTGAGGTGGCATGCATATGTTAAGAAAAATAATGATGGGATCCTACGACATGCGTCTGATTCCCCATAGTGGAAGAAGATTGATCTATTGTACCCTGAATTTGGTGAAGAAGTCAGGAATCTAAGACTTGGGCTTTGTACAGACAGGATGAATCCGTACGGGACATTGAGCAGCCAACATAGCACTTGGCCAGTCATGCTTGTTATATACAATCTTCCTCCCTGGCTGTGTATGAAAAATAAGTACATAATGTTGTCGTTGGTGATATCGGGCCCTAAACAACCTGGAAATGACATCGATGCTTATCTTGAACCTCTGATTGATGACTTAAAGAAACTCTGGGGTGAAGGTGTGATGACCTATGATGCTTCACGAAGAGAGACATTTCATTTGCATGCTATGTTATTTTGCACTATTAATGACTTTCCAGTATATGAGAATTTGTCTGGATATAGTGTCAAAGGAGCTAAAGTGTGTCCTATATGTGAAGAGAACACTGATTCAACAAGACTAAAATATGGCAGTAAGACTGTATATCTCGGTCATCGAAGGTTTCTTCCAAAATTCCATCTGTATCGTAGGAAGCGCAAAGCATTCAATGGATTGAATGAGGAATAGAGTGCACCTAAACCTATACCAGGGGAGGTTGTTTATGAAAGAGTAAAAGACTTTGTCAATGAATTTGGTAAGAGATCACAATGTACTATGGCCACACGGAGTGACAAATCTTTATTCAAGAAGAAGTCAATATTTTCGGATCTTCCTTATTGGAGTTCTTTGACAGTCAGGCATTGTATCAATGTCATGCACGTTGAGAAAAATGTCTGTGATAGTGTCATTGGTACTTTGTTGAATATACCAGGTAAGACTAAAGATGGGATAAAATCCAGAGTGGACCTACGTGAAATGGGAATACGGTTAGAATTAACAGAATTTCATGAAATGGGAAATCAGAGAACATACTTACCTCCCGTTTGTTACACATTGTCTAGAAAGGAGAAGAAAGCTTTTTGTGAATGTTTGGTAAATGTTAAGGTGCTACAGGGTTACTCATCCAACATCCGTAGATTGGTATCAATGAAAGATCTGAAGTTGATAGGTCTTAAATCTCATGATTGTCACACTCTAATGTAACAAATATTGCCTGTGGCAATTAGATCTATATTGCCGAAGCATGTAAGGTTTGCAATCACCAGACTTTATTTCTTTTTCAACAGTCTGTGCAACAAAGTTATTGACCCTGATACTCTCGATAAATTGCAAAGAGAAGTGGTTGTTACCCTATGTCAGCTTGAGATGTATTTTCCTCCGTCGTTCTTTGATATCATGGTCGGTTGTTCTTCATGGTAAAAGACAGTTCATCGAAGATCCTGTAGATGAAGAACAGTACTATGATAAGTATGATGACACCAGTCCATTCTCAGTTGGGTTGCCAACACCAACAAATATTGAAGCTAATGATGACTTGTATGTGTGCGGAAATCACAATGAAGGATTGTTAATTGATAAAAAATCACAATATTAGAGGCATGTTTATACAATGTTTTTTTATATGTTTTATTTTTCTGAATGTGAACTTTACAATGTGAATGTGAACTTTACAATGTGAATGTGAACTTTACAATGTGAATTTTACAATGTGAATTACTTTATAATGTGAACTTTACAATGTGAATGTGAACTTTACAATGTTAATTACTTTATAATGTGAACTTTACAATGTGAATTACTTTACAATGTGAATGTGAACTTTACAATGTGAGCTTTACAATTTGAATTACTTTACAATGTAAACTTTACAATGTGAATGTGAATTTTCAGATGGCTGAGCATTCTCCTGATGACCGTGCTGATGATTACCGTGAGGGTGAGGACATCAATGTGTCGCCTCACAATGTAAGTTTTAAAAATATATCATATATTTATATCTATATGTCCATTTATAGTTATATCTTGTAAATGTGTTTATTTTGTCAAATTTTAGGTTGATGATGCACATGTACCATCTGAAGCACTTCAGGCACTTAATCAGCAACACCAAAAAGTTGACAGGAGAAGGGGCATCACTATGATGAAGAAGTTAATAGCGCAAAAGGGCAATGGACCCAAACTTGTTGTGGATTTTGATAATGCAGGAAATGCATCTGGTGTGAATCGCAATTCATTTGTTTCATATCTTGGGTATGTTACTCATAGCCATTGTGGTTGTAAGATAGATTCTTGGCATAAAGTTTCTAAGGAGAAGAAATACGTAATATGGAAGGATTTATGTGTGAGTTATTATTAATTTGCAATTATATTTTGTAGATTACTAATTTTTTGGATACTAGTTAATAGCAATTCTAATTTGCAGAGTATATTTGAATTGGATGAAAAGCTGCATCGTAAATGCGTGATGCAACGTTGTGGGAGAGTCCTGAGGAACTATAGGACAAATCTCACCCGAGAATACATAAAAGAAGCTGACAAGAGGAAGAAGACATCCACTGAACAGTGGAACTTCCTGGACAAAGAAGAATGGGACGCGTTTGTTGCTTCAAGACAAACAGATGAATTCAAGGTATTAGGCGTCAGTCCCAATCTCATTAATATATGTTGTATTCACCTATTCAAGATTAACATTTACTGTTACTAACCAAATCATTAATATGCATACTAACTAGGCCCTCAGTGAGGCACAAAGATCAAGGCGTGCACTGAATGTGCATGACCACACAATGGGTCCAAAGGGGTATGCAGGCATTCACCAAAGACTACAGTCTGAGGCTACTGCTCAGTCTGCTGCTACTCAGGAGTCCTCCACTGTAGGTAGCACACCTCTGCCTCACCATGATATCTGGATAGCTGGGAGGCAAAATAAGAAGGGAGAAATAAGGAAGCCCGCAACTGCTGAGGCGGCTGCAAAAATGGTAAAATACAACTCTTACAGCAATCATTCAAATATTGATTATTTGTGGTGTTTACTTAATTACAAATTTTTGTTTTGGCAATTAGCGGGAGCTGCACGAGCTGAGGAAACAAGGCAAGTTCATCCCTGAGGGCACAAGGGATGAATTGACAGTTGCTCTGGGTAACCCAGAGCATCGTGGACGTGTTAGGGCTGCAGGCGCTGGTGTGGGAATCAAATCTTTTTTTGGGCCATCCCAACACAAACATGTCCCAAAAGTGGGACTTTCACAAGAAGAGGTAACATATTCTTTCTTTATAATGTTACTGTAAAAAGAGAATTCAATAATTAGAAGCTAACGTTTCTTTTATCCATGTATAGGTAGATAAGCTAGTTGATAGGAAACTAGAAGAAACACTGAAAAAGTGACAGGCATCTCAGACTGCCACTCAGTAGACAATACCTATCATAGCATCCCGCTCTACTCCTACTGCAGAGGTTGGGAGTAATCCTATAGACCCACCACCTAGCACATCCACTGTAAGTATTTTTATGACATAGTAACTAGTTTTTTAATTCAAGATGATATGTTTTCAAGATGATATGTATATATGTATATAACATTCTTTACACAAAATTTGTAGGGGTTGAAGCCATGTCGTCTAAAAGTTAATTAATATGTCGTTGCAGAGGCGTCGGCTTACCCATCCCTACCAAGGGAAATGTTTCACGGGTCTCCATTACCAGCTGGTTGGATTCATGTGAGCCTGGTACATATATTCCCCAAGTGGATGGATCTTCCATTGTCATATGCCCACCCAGATTGTGAAACACTTGGTGAGGCTTTAGGCGGAGTGATATTGTGGCTAAAAGCGGATGTCATCTTTACTGAAATTATATGGTAAATTTACATTACGTTAAATTGTTAGTGTGTGTATATGATGTCAGTTGATCTGAAATTATTATATATATATATATACAGGTTAAAAAGAAGACACCCACAATATCTAGGCCTCCACTTCCACCTCCTACATTACCCAGTTGGGTTCCACGGACCTAACTGTCCCGTTAGATCCTAACTGTAGGGGTATGGCAATATGGTTAGGTGAACATGATATAAACTGCCCTATAACTGTTTCTATAGATTCAGATGCTGCAGGTCAATCATACGAAAGCAAACTATTTATACAAGATATTTTGGAGTTATTTTGATATGATTGGCTAATACATCTGTGATAGAGCTATGGATAAGGTGAGATCTTCTTTATACATCCATATACCTTGTGTAGGATCTGGTGATCTGGTTTCTTATTTATTAATGCATGCGTAATTAATACATATTTTGCAGCTACTTAGACAAGATATGTGCAGATTTTGCATTCGAACATGTAGGATTTTTGATTCCATCTTTGATTAGTCTAGTAGCTAAAGACCCTCCGTCAGTTCAACAATACTGCTGTGAGGCTTTTTCAATTTTTGCTCAAAAAAATAAGATGATGATAATGGCTCCATTCAATGTAGAGTAAGTTTACTTTTCTTATTAAGAAAATTACATTTTTATTGTGGATTTTGAGTTATTAATTTTTAACTTTTTTACCTCTAGTGGTATGCATTGGGAGTTACTGGTTATTGTCCCTGAGACGTTCACTGTCTATTATCTAGATCCTAAGGGGAGTAAATTGAATACAAAATATGGACACATAATGAAAATGGCATTATTCCGGTGAGAAATATTTTATTTTCATATCCGTTAACATATGTTATTACATTACTATTTAATTATGCAATGTACTGTGTTACATTAACATGTAGGGGTTTTGATGAGTTCAAAACGGCTGGAGGAAAGGTCCCCACGAAAAAGAACCAGCCAATAATTTGGAAGAACGTGAAAGTAAGTTCCCGACTGCAATATATGTATATATTATTTATGTGAACATTGCTTAATTAGTTGTATTTTTTAATATTTTGTATGTTTGAATTTATAGTGTGCCACACAAAACAACGGATGGGCATGTGGATACTACGTGATGCGATTTATGCACATGATTATCAAATATGCCGCAATGGACATCGATTGTATTGCTGAG
Organism: Alisma plantago-aquatica; assembly: GCA_963693085.1. Lineage (NCBI taxonomy): Eukaryota > Viridiplantae > Streptophyta > Magnoliopsida > Alismatales > Alismataceae > Alisma > Alisma plantago-aquatica. The sequence goes on along the minus strand of OY856409.1, from coordinate 1,898,291,681 downwards.
GTATTATATAGTCTCATTAGATAATATGAAATATATCAATCTTATTTATAGCTCCTTAATTATATATATACATCATTCTCTTTACAAGTGTTTACAACTGACCACACAACAGGAAATGCCTTACCAGATGTACATGCTCCCTATACGACGGGAGAATTAAATGAAGTAAGAGAAGAATGGGCAACATCCATACAAGTAGTGGGGGATTTAAGATATAATTGGGATGTTGATAGCGAATAATGACTAAAGAATGATATTTTGTAAATGAATTTCTGAATTATAATATATGTGTGAATGTTTCTACATGTCTGGATGTTTCTACATGTGTCTGAGTGAAAATGAATGAAACTGTTGGTTGCTATATGAATGTTTCTATATGTGAATGTGAAAATGAATGGAACTACATATTGCTAGCTACATGAATGTTTCTAAATGTGTGAAAATCAAATGGAACTGCAGGTTGCATTGCTAAATGTGTGAATATCTTTCTTGTTAATTTTGCAGGTTTGTGGCCTGTTGTTGGCTGATATCAATGGATGTCGTAAAACCTGCAGTTCTTACTGAACTGCAGGTTTCTCATCCTGCGACCAGCCATACAGCAAGTCTGCAGACTGACAAAAAAAAACAAAAAATAGGCGTCGGTTATTTGTATAAAACGACGCCACATAGTTACAGTGTCAGTTTTATATAAATAACCGACGCTTATTTCCTGTGGCGCGAAGGCATATGGCGTCAGTTGCTTATCTAATAACCGACGATGATAGTGCCCAAGATGGCGCCCTTCTGTGTGGCGCGAAGGCATATGGCGTCGGTTTCTTATCTAATAACCGACGCCTATAAGGAATATGGCGTCGATTTCTTATCTAATAACCGACGTGGATAGTGCCCAAGATGGCACCCTTCTGTGGTGCGAAGGCATATGGCGTCGGTTTCTTATCTAATAACCGACGCCTATAGTGCCCTGCTGGCGTCCTTCTGTGGCGTGAAGGCATATGGCGTCAGTTTCTTATCTAATAACCGACACCTATAGTGCCCTACTGGCGCATTTTCGGTGGCGCGCGAAGGGTTATGGCGTCGGTTTTTGAACCGACGCGTAACGGCTGGGCTTTTAGCGTCGCCCACATAGGTGTCACTTAGAAACCGACACTAAAGGCCTTAAATAACCAACACTAAAGGTCGGTTATGTACTAGTGAATGGATAAATATATTCATCCAAATAAAAAGTGATATAACCCCATATATATATATATATATATATATATATATATATATATATATATATATATATATATATATATATATATATATATATATATAAGACACACACACACACACACACAGATATATATATATATATATAGACACACACACACACACACACACACACACACATATATATATATATATATATATATATATATATATATATATGCTTAATATTTGTTGCCCGTGCGGGTAACCTAATCTCGTTACCCGACACTGTTACGTTGTCCGCCTCTTTTCCTACGCGCGACCGAAGCTTATGCAAATCTCTGTTGTTCAGCGATTCTCCTCTGATCTCCTCCGCCGCTAGACGGGCTGCTACTGTCCATCCGCCGCAGAGTATTGGGATTTATATTCGCTGCTCCAGCTTCTCACTCTCCTCCTCCCCTCTTCGATCCAGGAGCTCCAATTAACGGCGTGGTTATTGCTTCCTAAGCTACATTGACGGCGACAATGTCTCCTTCCGTATCGATCAAGTGCTCCAAGTGTGTCTGCATCTTGCCCATCCTTCCCCTAGAGCAGTGCCCCGATCTGAAAGCGGTGCCCGACCTAGAAGGGAACCATTCTCCACTGTCCTTTTTATCTCTCACCTATTCAGGATGACCTCCCCTACTCAACCTTGCTCCGGCTACCTCCAGCGGCCTGCAGTGACGCCCTAGGCACCTTAAAGGAGCGACGACGCTCCAGGATAGTTCAAGCGAATGCTGCCAGAACTTGTCAAGCAGTAGTTTTGATCAATTCTTCTCTCTATTAAGGTACTCTGTCATTACCCCTTTTTTTTGTAGTTGTCGGCTTGTTTGAGAATTGCACCTCTTTGGACCTCGCCTGGCCTTGTTTTCTTACTTCCTGCCTTTGACGACATGTACCAGATGTGCCCAATGTAGTAGATTTTTCAAATCCTTGCTCTTTGTTCTGCTGTTGTGAAGCTCACTTGGAAATCTACATATAACCTTATTTGTCCAAGTTACCTTTCTGTATTTTCTTCTTCAATTCAAGTGTTTATGTCCAACTTGGAAATCTATTTTATTCTGATTTGTAATTTGGAATACAAATCTTCTTGGAGTTACTCATTTGTTATGTTGGATTACTCTTCGGCCTGATAGAGTTACTCTCTGCTGTTTTAGGGTTACTCCTCTGTCCTGTTGAGTTACTCCCAGACATTGTAATAGATCCCAACCTTGATACAGATGCTGCTAATTCAAATGTCGGCCTTGATAATGATAATGCTAATTCTTATCCTTCTGTTGGTGCTTCCACTCTGCCCCCAGCTGCAGTTCCTAAAATTGGTCTCCAGTTTGGAAGTTTAGATGAAGCTATCTCCTTCTATTCTAGCTACGCTGGCATGATTGGTTTTAATATCAAGAAAGATGACAACATGTATGAACGGGGAACTAAGATTCTCATTCCCAAAGATCTGGTTTGTGATAAGCAGGGTACAATGGGCTGTTCTAAGAGGTCAAGAGGGCTTCTGAGCCCCGTTTGTGATAAAGTAGATAAGTTGTAGGAAAATCTGTCTAAGAAGTACAAGCAATCTGTGAAGAGGTGTGGTTGTGGAGACATGATCCGATTCACACTAGACAAGTCCTCATCCATGTGGGTTGTGACTGTCTTTGTTGAGGAACACAACCACGATCTTGTTAATGATGCACATCTCCATTACCTGAAGTGTAACTCATCTCTTGATGAAACTCAAAAAGACATCCTTTCTTCCATGAGCCAAGCTAACATACCTGTATCGAGACAAATTGCATTGATGGCATTCGAGTCTGGCGGCTATGAAAATCTGACATTTACCAGCAAACAAGCTCATGGACACATCAGTAGCAAGAGGAAAGAGTAGGCCAAGTATGACGTCGACATGGTCTTGGATCGGTTTGCCAAGTTTAAGGTACTCGATCAGAAATTCTTCTATACATACCAAAACAATCCTAATTATTGCTTGACTCATCTGTTTTGGGCTGATCCTGTTTCTGTTGAAGACTGCGGGTTGTTTGGCGATGAGATTGTTTTTGATACCACCTACCGCACCAACAAGTATTCGATGGTTTTTGGAATGTTTGGTGGTGTTGATCACCATCGTAAGACGGTCTTGTTTGCTTCAGCTCTTATGTTTGATGACAAGTACGAGTCATTTGTCTGTGTTTTCAAGCAGTATCTACTTTGTTTTAGCAAAGAGTCAGTGTCCATCATAACCGATCAAGACCCGGCTATGAATGCTGCTATCCTTACTATTTTTCTAAATTGCAAGCATCACTTCTGCAGCTGGCACATCCTACAAAAGCTTCTCTCTAAGCTTGGTGGTCTTCCTAACAAGGACCAGATCATAAGCTCCTTGAATGATTGCGTGTGGAATGTGGATGATGTCGGTATATTTGAAGAGAGGTGGGATTTTGTTGTTGAGGAGTATGGTCTGTCTTCCATTACTTGGCTGTCTGACATGTATGCGATGCGTTTGGAGTGGGTTCCGTGCTATATGTAGTCTTCCTTCTTTGCGGGCATGAGGACAACGTAGAGGAGCGAGAGCTTGAATGCGTTCATTAGAAGCCATGTGAATAGTAGGAAGACTCTCGTTGAACTTGTATGTTCATTGGAGACTGCGTACTCTCATATACGGGAGATTGAAAATTTCAAAGACTCTAAAGACAAGTATAGTAATCTCCCTTTGTCATCACGGTGGCCTCTAGAGGAGCAGATGAGAGGTATATACACCAAGTCGATCTTTCAGAGTGAGGTTCATCAAAGCATGATCTACAATGTAAAGCAAGCTTCAGAAGAAGGTGTGTTTGAAGTGTATCGTGTCGGTGGCCTTGGATCTACCCGCATCTTGAAGAAAAAGTTGTCGAGTGATATTGTTTCTTGCAACTATTGCATGTTGGAATTCAAAGGTATCCCTTGCAGGCACATCCTGTCTTATTTGAAGAGTCGTGGCTTTTGCACTCTTCCCGAGCCATACATACTTAAGAGGTGGACCAAAGGGTATAGAGAACATCCTTTGATTATTGGCAAAGCGTCAGTTAGTCATCCATCCACTGAGAGGACTCTTAAGCTTATTTCTTCCTACAATTCGGTTGTGAACATAGCATGTAGGAACAACGCTGTAGATCTTTTCCATGAAAAACCGCTAGCCTTACGAAAGGAGTTGTTAGAATTGGATCTCGTTGATACTGGTGCAGATGCAGGTGCTGGTGTAAATGCTTCAAATACAACTTCTTCTTCTGCTGTCAAGGTTCATATCCCCAATGTTTGCAAAACTAAGGGGAGACCCAAATCCACAGATGCGAGGTTTAAATATGGAGTTGAGATTGCCCAGTCTAAAAGAGAGAGGCAGTGCAAGAATTGCTTAGAGTTTGGTGTTAACCATGACAACAGGAACTATCCTAAGAAGAAGTCCATTCTACAGTGATGCTCTTTCTAGACTATCTATTGTTGCTGTTTACTGCTCAATGACTATATCTGGTGCTGCTTGTGTTGTTTGTTTGTGTTTGATGTTTATATTTGTTATCTTATCCTACTGCTGATAACCTCCTATTTTAGTAGTTTATCTTAGTCTTTTTCTTTAGTTTTCCATTCTCTTTTTACGTTTATACGGTACATAAACCTAATTTTACCCCTTTTTGTAAATACATCATCAAACTAACTTTTTCCTTTTACACTTGCAGAAAAAGCACAAAAAAAATCATAAAAGAATAAACCAACCTCAAGGCCGAGTGAAGCCAAACGGTCCCAAGACCGCATGGAGTTCAAACGGTCCCGAGGCCGAGTGAAGCCAAACGGTCCCAAGACCGCATGGAGTTCAAACGGTCCCGAGACCGCATGAAGCCAAACGGTCTCAAGACCGCATGGAGTTCAAACGGTCTTGAGACCGCATGAAGCCAAACGGTCTCAAGACCGCATGGAGTTCAAACGGTCTCGAGACCGCGTGAAGCCAAACGGTCCCAAGACCGCATGGAGTTCAAACGGTCCCGAGACCGCATGAAGCCAAACGGTCCTGAGACCGCATGAAGCCAAACGGTCCCAAGACCGCATGGAGTTCAATCGGTCCCGAGACCGCATGAAGCCAAACGGTCCCAAGACCGCATGGAGTTCAAACGGTCCCAAGACCGCATGGAGTTCAAACGGTCCCAAGACCGTTTGACGCCAAACGATCTCTAAACCGTTTGATGCCAAACGGTCTCAAGACCATTTGACGCCAAACGATCTCAAGACCGTTTGACGCCAAACGGTCTCAAAACTGTTTGACACCAAACGGTCTCAAGACCGTTTTACGCCAAACGGTCTCAAGACCGTTTGAACCCAAACGGTCTCCAGACCGTTTGACCTCACTCAAGGCCTATAAATAAGACCTCAAGGGCCATCCCTGAGGGAGAGTCCAGACGTCCAGAGGCTATCTCTCTACTACCAGAACAACTCCATCCACCGCCCAAGGCTGCCGGTCTGAGACTCACGTTCCATTGCAAAGCTACCTTCTCTCTCATCAACAAAGAAGGTGAGAGGAGAAGATCCGTCATCAAGCAAGCCGCGAAGGGTGGAGATCGTTGCTCTCTCTACCAAGGGTTCAACCTTCTCTCCTCAGTGGAAGATGATGTTCTTTCTATCTCTTCTTGCCTCCTCCTTTGTTGCTCCCTCTATGAGGAGCGAGTAGTTCCATCCACTGGGGCGCGGGGACTAACCCCGCTGCCCATGTCTTGTATTTTGTACTAAAAAGATGTTATCCTTTCGTTTTAATACTAAATCGTTTCATACATGCTTGAATGATGGCCACGTTCTTGTATGCATCTATTGTCTTTTGTTGTGGTTTGTCTACGACCGCTCTCGAGACTCGAATACCGATTTAGTGTTGGTTTCTGGTGTGTGTATCCACCACGCATCCGTTTCGGTGTCTAGGAGTGTATCTCAAAGAGTGGAGTAAACTCACTATCATCCGTTTCGCTTCCATCTGTATGGAAGTAACCTTGGTAAGTCGAGGAACACGCTTTGCGAGGGGAATGATGTAAAGCATGTGACCATTTGTTCGGGAATGGCTGGCATTGCAACATTCCCGCACTTCTCGTAGCTAGGTTATCCGAATAGGAGACTAGGCCTACAAAGATACTATTCGATCTGATAATTATCGCTCGCTTGTTAGTTTTAGATGCACGTTTCATGAGGTTGAGTAAGATTCTCTCTTTGGAAGACTACATATCTTCATTGACACGTAGAAATGTACCGAATGAGAGCTACTTAACCCTTGAAGGATGCGATGCATTGCTCTTGTCTTATATGGGCATCGGTCTTGTGGAACATCGAAGGATGCAATGCATCGCTCTTGTCTTATATGGGCATCGGTCTTGTGGAACATCCTTGGATGCAATGCATCGCTCTTGTCTTATAAGGCATCGGTCTTGTGGAACATCCATGCATCTAGCTTATAAGTCTTGCTTGCTTAATACATATACAATGCATGTGTAGCGGTGGTAAATACCTGCTTAACCCCAGTGATTCATCATCATTTGTTAAATCTTAGTTTTACTTGCTTTATCTACTTTTCATGCTTTAGTCTAAAAACCAATCAAAATCCAACCTTTTGATATAAGTGCCAATTAGTAAAATAACTAAGTGAAGTGCTGTACGTTTTCCATCTTGTTGCTTGCAACAAGACCGTTGTCTTTTGGGTTCGATCCTAAATCTGTACTATGATAAGGCTTCCATACTCTTATGGGGTTGGAGTTGTTATCTAAGCACCAGTTCTAGGTAAACCTAGGGAAGACATCAATCCTCTCTAGGGTTTTTGGTGATAGAATTCTGGGACTCCCATTGGAAGACTGAAAATCTTTTGGTGTAAGTCCTAGCTCAATCAAAAAATGGCGCCGTTGCCGGGGACAACGGAACGTTAGTATTTCACTTAGTTTATTTTTCTAGTTGGTTAGGATTTTTACACTTTCTTTTTGAATCATAACTCATCATCTTCTTGAAGCTTTCATATTGTCTCTATTATCTAAAGGTGTTCTCTTTTCTTTACTCAGGTAGAACCCGTATATGCAATCACCGCATAATCAAGGATTCCCCCCTGATCCGGAGTTCGACTCCGAGGTAGAGAGAAGTTTCCACCACAGAATCCGTCTCAATCGCCAACGCGCTAGTCAAATGGCTGACGAACAGAATCAAGCCGCTTTGGTGATGGAGAGAGTCAATGCTGCTATCGCCGCACAACGGGCACAACTCATTGCAGACACCCGTGCCCAAATACAAGCGGAGATACGAGCAGAAGAGCAAGCCCGCATAAGAGCAGAGACCGAGGCTGCTCAGCTCGAATTACGAAACAAGGAACTGAGGGACTATGCTGTCCCGAAGAATTATGAAGACAACCACCCGGTCCGGCCTCCAATCATCAACATCCCAAACTTTGAGATTCGGACCCAGTGGATCCAGATTATGCAAGGAATTTCCTTCTCAGGAGGTTCATGAGACAATTGCATGGACCATTTGAAACGGTTTAAGGCATTATGCCGCCTAGTCCCGCAAGCTGGTATTGCTTTCGACGCAATAATGCTCCACCTGTTTCATTTCACCTTATCTGGAAGGGCCTTGAGTTGGTACAACTCATTGGACAGAGAACCCATCATAACCACTTGGGCCCCTCTAGAGGAAAAATTCTTGGAGAAGTTTTTTCCACCCTCGCTGACCTATGAAATCAGAGGGCAGATCAACCATTTCTCCCAGCAACCTGGAGAAACCCTCGCTGAGGCATGGGAAAGATTCAAGGAACTTCTACGCAAATGCCCTCATCATGGAATTTCACAGAATCAATTGATTGAAACTTTTTATTGGGGGGTAAGCGATGACATTAAACAGTTCCTAGATTCCTCATCTGGAGGAAATTTCATGAGGAAAAACTATGAAGATGCCTGGAAGATCGTTACTTTAGGAGCTGAAAACCAGTCCAACTGGGGGCGGTCAGCCGGAAAAGGCGTCCTTAAAGTCTTTAAAGCTGAGGAATCTATGGAACTAAAGTCAATAGCCGAAGCTTTGAAGACAATCGCTCATAAACAGCAAACCCTTGAAACAACCCTAGGGGAAATTGATAAGAAGAAAACCCCGCTGGTTCATCAAGTTAAAGCCGTCACAGGATCCTGTGAGGCTTGTCATTCTTCGGATCATCCGACTCTTTCCTGCGGAATACTCTATAATGTGATGCTGGATCTGCATCCACCACCACAATCCTATGAGGCCATCACTAATCAGGCTGAAGATCAGATTCCAGAGCAAGTCAACTCCATCCATACTATTCCCAGACAAGTTTATTATAATCCCAGTCAACCAAGGAACCATCCTGGATTCTAGTATGGGAATCCCTCTGGAACTGCGAATCCGCAACATCAGACACAAGGGGGACTTGACAGTAGGCTGCCTCCTGGATTTCCAAACAATTTTAACCAAAATCAAGGGAACCCAAGGAACAATTTTCCTAGGGCTAACTACCCTAGAAATCAATCAGCCTACTATCAGTACACTCATCCCCCGCTTCACCCGCAATTGCATATTCAACAGTCTCAACAACAAAACCCTCAGAAAAACGTCATTGCACAATCAGACGATGAGCTATCTTTAATAAAACAAATGCTTCAGTCTCAGCAAACCATGCTGGCCAACCAACAAGCTCAACAGAAGGCAGTTGAGGCACAGCTTGCCCAGATTGCTGCACAATTGAAACCCCCAACAGGCACTTTTGATGGGCAGCCTGATCCAAACTCTAAATACGGGCAAAATAAACACGAACAGCTGAATGCCGTCACCACAAGGTCGGGACGCATTCTTCCTGAACCCATCAAGACCACTCTAGATGATGATGATGTGCCCACTTTTATGACGAAAAAGTCCAAAGGCACAGAGGACAAAAACAAAGAGCATGTACCTGCAGAATCCAAGGTCCCTCAATTCAAACCAAGGATTCCGTATCCGGGCAGACTGCAAGAAACAAAAATGGACGCCAGATTTCAGAAATTCAAGGAAGCAATGAAGAAACTTTATATTGACATCCCACTCCTTGACGCTCTATCCGAAGTACCAGCATGGGCAAGATATCTCAAAACTTTGCTATCACGTAAGTATATCACCAAAGAGCAGGAGACCGTCAAGCTCGCTCAAACCACTTCTGACATCATCCTGAACAAACTACCCAAAAAGAAGAAGGACCCAGGTTCCTTCGGAATCCAATGTTGCATTGGAAATGCATCCACAAAGAAAGGATTGGCTGACCTCGGGGCTAGTATATATATCCATTATGCCCTACTCAATGTGCCAACGCCTCGGTTTCACTGACTTGCTACCTACAGCAATGACTATTCAACTAGCCGACTCCACCATAACCGCACCGTTGGGAATCATTGAAGATATCCCAGTACGGATAGGGAAGGATGCCTACGTTCCATGTGATTTTGTCATCATGAATATTAAAGAAGACTTAAGGTATCCGATCATTTTCGGTAGGCCTTTCCTAGCTACAGCCAGAGCGCTAATCGATGTCGAAGCCGGAACCATCATTCTTAGGCTCGGGAAAGAAGCAATTCAATTCCGCGTCCTTGATAGTATGAAAGGTCCCAGCATCCAAGAAGAGGTCTTTCTTTTAGACGCAATTCAACAAATGTCGCAATTGGAAATCTCCGAGCCAATCGACGAACTTGAAAATGCTCTTATCAATCCAGAAGTTGAGTTCTCTGCAAATGAACTAGTCCAGCAATGTACCCAATACCTAGAAAAGATAGAAGAAGCACCAAAGGCTACTTTTGAAGAGCTTAAAGCCATCACTACCATTGAAGCAGCAGAACCACCAAAAACCCCTGAATTGAAGACTTTACCCACAAGGCTCAAATATGTTTTCCTGGATAAGGAAGAGTTATGCCCAGTTATTATCAGCTCCACCCTTACCGAAGACCAAGAAGTCAGGCTTCTGGACAAACTAAGGAGGCACAAAAAGATCATTGGTTATAAAATAACCGACCTCACAGGCATAAACCCGGCTCTGTGTATGCACAAGCTTCCTATGGTTGAAGAATTTAAACCCACTCATGAAAATCAAAGAAAACTGAACCCAAACTTGAAAGAGGTAGTTCGTTTGGAGGTCCTCAAACTACTCAAAGCTGGCATGATCTATCCTATCTCTGACTCTCAGTGGGTCAGTCCAGTTCAGGTTGTTCCAAAAAAGGGGGGCACTACTGTAGTAATCAACGATAAAAATGAACTCGTACCCACTAGGACTGTAACGGGGTGGCGAATGTGCATCGATTATAGGAAGTTGAATAAAGCTACAAGGAAAGACCACTACCCTCTACCCTTCCTTGACGAAGTCCTAGAGCGCTTGGCCCACCAAAAGTATTTCTGTTATCTCGATGGTTACTCCGGGTTCTACCAAATACCCATACATCCAGAGGACCAAGAAAAAACCACTTTCACTTGTCCCTTTGGGACATATGCTTTCAGAAGAATGCCATTCGGGCTATGTAACGCTCCGGCTACTTTCCAACGCTGCATGTCTGCCATCTTCGCCGGATTAACCGAATCTGTTATGGAAGTCTTTATGGACGATTTCTCTGTCTATGGAGATTCTTTCGATAACTGTCTAAATAATCTTGAAAGAGTCCTGCAACGTTGCAAGGAAACGAACCTTATCCTGAATTGGGAAAAATGTCATTTCATGGTAACAGAAGGTATCGTCCTCGGACATAGAGTAAGTGATAGGGGAATTGAGGTTGACAAAGCAAAGATTGATGTTATCTCAAAGTTGTCACCTCCGAAGGACATAAGGGGCGTTCGAGCTTTCCTAGGTCATGCAGGGTTCTATAGAAGGTTCATCAAAGATTTCTCGAAAATAGCTAAACCCATGACCCAACTCCTGACAAAAGATGCCGAGTTCGTTTTTGACCAAGAATGCATGCGAAGTTTCTCTACCCTTAAAGAAGCATTAATTTCCGCACCTATTCTAAGGGCTCCAGACTGGTCGCAACCATTCGAAATCATGTGCGACGCAAGTGATTATGCCATAGGAGCCGTTTTAGGATAACAGATCGATAAGAAACCCTATGTCATCTATTATGCATCAAAAACGCTTGACGAAGCACAGAAAAACTACATGACCATGGAAAAAGAGTTTTTGGCTATCATCTACGCCTTCGAAAAATTCCACTCTTACCTGATCGGCTCTAAAGTCATCGTCTACACTGACCATTCTGCTATCCGACACCTGATCCAGAAACAGGATGCCAAACCCAGGCTCATCCGCTGGGTATTAATGCTTCAAGAATTCGACCTAGAAATCAAAGATAAAAGTGGCGTAGAGAACGTTGTAGCCGATCACCTCAGCAGAATCGAGGTTGAAGAAAAAGATAAAATCCCTATCAGGGATTCTCTTCCTGATGATCAGCTTATGAAGGCCACTCATAGTTTTCCTTGGTTTGCTGATATCATCAATTATCTAGCTACAGGAATCATCCACCCGTCTGCTTCATATCAGGATAAAAGGAAATTCCTTCATGATATAAAACGTTATCATTGGGACGAACCCTACTTATTTTACCTCTGTGCCGACGGACTTTTTCGCCGGTGCCTTCCAGAAGAAGAAATAACCTCGGTTTTGGAACACTGCCACTCTGGACCCACGGGGGGGCACATGGGCGCCAAGAAAACTGCCATAAAAGTTCTACAATCTGGTTTCTTTTGGCCCACCATATCAAAAGACTCACATGATTTTGTCAAAGCCTGTGATAAATGCCAATTCTCGGGCAACATATCAAAAAGGGATGAAATGCCTCTTACCATGTGGCAGGAAATTGAACTGTTTGATGTATGGGGGGTAGACTACATGGGACCTTTCCCTTCATCATATGGCTTCTCTTACATTTTGGTCACAGTGGACTACGTCTCAAAGTGGGTCGAAGCTATACCCACCGTATCCAATGACTCCAAACCTGTTGTCAAATTGTTCAAAGACAATATTTTTCCGAGATTTGGAGTTCCAAGAACGGTCATATCTGATGGCGGGACCCATTTCCTGGAACGAAGTTTCGAAGCGTTACTGAGAAAATACGGAGTCCATCACAAAGTGGCCACACCTTACCACCCACAAACTAGTGGCCAGGTAGAAGTATCCAATAGACAGATAAAAGCGATTCTTGAAAAAACAGTGAATAAAAACCGCACTGATTGGTCCACCAAACTTCCTGACGCCCTCTGGGCATACCGTACTGCTTACAAAACACCAATTGGAACAACTCCGTTTCGTTTGGTGTACGGAAAATCATGTCATCTTCCAGTAGAACTGGAACATAAAGCCTGGTGGGCCATCAAGCAACTAAACTTCGACCTTAAAAGCGCAGGGGAGAACAGACAACTCCAGCTACAGGAGCTAGAAGAACTCCGAATGACAGCATATCACAGTGCCAGAATCTATAAAGAGCAAACAAAAATGTGGCACGATGGACATCTTAAGAGAAAAGATATCGCCGTTGGCGACAAAGTGCTCTTATTCAACTCCAAGCTCAGATTATTCCCCGGAAAGCTCCGAACAAAATGGTCCGGACCCTTCACCATAAAACATATCTACCCAACTGGAGCCGCCATTATCATCGACAACAACGGAGGAGAACGAACGGTTAACGGGCACCGTTTAAAAAGATATTACACTCAGGAAGACAAAACACATCAACAAACCCTCGATATCAGAGATGCTACGCCCACAGCATAACAACCTCACAGTTTCGTCGAGCCAGTGACGTAAAACCAAGGCGCTTCTTGGGAGGCAACCCAAGACCTCAGTATCACCTTCTCTAATTTCTAATCTTTTATTTTTCTTTTGATTTTGTTTTGCTTTCTTTAAGTTCTTTCATCATTAATCTAAAAATACAAAAAAATCTACATAATCAAAACTACAAAAACAATACATAAAACAAACAACATAAAAATTCATAAACCAAAATACAAAAAAATAATATGCATACTAAAAAACAAACATAAATATATACAAACCCTTTGTGCCCCTCCAAACGGTCTCCAAACCGTTTGGAGCCAAACGGTCTTGAAACCGTTTGGACTCCAAACGGTCTTGAAACTGTTTGGACCCCAAACGGTCTTGAAACCGTTTGGACCCCAAACGGTCTTCAAACCGTTTGGAACCAAATGGTCCTCAAACCGTTTGGGACCGAAACGGTCTTGCGACCGCTTGGGACCAAGCGGTCTTCACACCGTTTGGAATACAAAAGGTCACCCACCTATCACTATAAATATCGACCCTACCCCTCCGTCTTTCTCTCTTCGAACCTTCGATTTCTCCAGAATTTTCGTGCGAAGAGCTTCCCTTTTTGCTCCTGTTGCATCCGCGCAAAGTCACCCTTCCGTCCACCTTCCGCAAGGTAGTCCGGCGACTCCACGCTGCTCATTCCATCACCAGTCACTGCTTACGTTGCCATCACCGTCGTTATCGACCAAGTTCACCGACTCTTCCACCGCTTTCATCGCCGTCGTCGTTCTCTCATCGTTTTCGAAGGCGCCGGCGCGTTCTTCACCTTCGCGCCGTTCCACCTTCTCCCGCGCCGGCGACCTGCGACTCTTCGCTTTCCAAACGGTCTTAAAACCGTTTGGGACCAAACGGTCTTGAAACCGTTTGGAACCAAACGGTCCTCAAACCGTTTGGAACCAAACGGTCTTGAAACCGTTTGGGACCAAACGGTCTTGAAACCGTTTGGTTTTCGTTTCCCTTTTGCTTTCACAAAATATAAAAGATATAACTACATATCAAATTTAAACTGTCTCAAATCTTCTCTAAATTACGAAACTCTTATTTTTTTTCAGAAGTGGCGTCAAACAAGGCTTCTGGATCCGGAACTGCCCCTGCTCCGATAAGGGAGCAGATGATGGAGGAGCGAGACAGGCTCATACAAATAAGGGACACTTACAACACCACCAGAGCCACCCCTCCCAAGACCAAGATCATTGACGTCCTGTGTAAAATAACCCGCCTCACCAAATGCCTAGGTGAGGCTCCTGAAGAAGACGTCGAGCACATCTTTTCGAATGATGATGAAGGTTCGGACTACACACCGAACCCCGATGAAGACTCCTCTGCCAAGAGACAGAGGGAAAGCGCAAGGCTGCAACATCACGTCTTTTCTAAAAATACTTACTTGCGCATTCCCTCTCAATTTGTGAAGCTGAACAACATTTGGGGAATTGGTCGAGCATTGCTTAGTTATGCAGCAAAGCAGTTTCCCGTAAAACTTTTTCACTATCAGGATGGGAACCGTAGGATATCCAAAATGGGTGTTGGTTGGTATGACTTTCAGATAGAAAATGATCTGAGGATTGGAGATGTATTTGTATTTGAGCTACTTCTGAAGGACAAAGATATCGTGAACTTTTATGTAACCAAGCAGCACATATCAAGCAGCACTTGCAACAAAGACCATCCTCCAGTTAGTGGCAACATGGAAGATGGAATCAATATTGAGAATAGCAGCTACCTGACTTAATCCACGGATGATGAAGTAGGACATCCCAAGGAAACTGATGCCGAAGGCAGCAGCTACCACAGTAACTTGAAGTATGATCAAGAAAAGGATCTGCTAGACAATATCAAGACAAAATTGCAAAAGAGTGCGCTGCGAAATTAATGGAGCTCCTGAGTCAGCACTCCAAGGCATACAGCAAAGAGCACTTCAATCGCCCAGCCTTCTGCCACAAATGCCCCCATCTTTACGAGGGCAATTCGCATCCACTCTACTCCGATCTCCAGGGGCTACCGAAAATCTGCTTTAACTCGCAGCCCTTGTTCTAATGACTTCTCAACCTATCACTTTGCCACTCTGCGGACAGAGTGTGTGATAAGTGAGGGAGGGATTCATTAGACAAGGGCTAGGTATCAACTTCTATACTCCCTTTTCCTTTTTACAATCCCCTAAATAGTCACCTCAACTAACTCTAGAATCATGTTAGTCTTACAAATAAATAGCACTCAGACATCAAATGGCGATTTATCAATTCCCACCTACTATGGATCCCATATTTTTGCTTCAATTCTTTATCTGACTCTCCACAGGTCAAAATCAGGGCAGAAATAAGCCGAGATCTCGAGGATGAGAGGGAAATTAGGCAACTTCCAAATCAAAAAGTTCTGCAAGTGGACCACAAACCAAATAAGTGCATGCTGAAAAACTTTAAGAACAGCTTTCCTCTCTTCAAAAGAGGCTTGGCCGCCCAAAATAAATCCTCATTCCAAAACCCAAGCCTGTGAGTTTTTGAATAAAAGCCAGAGAGACGAATAAAATCATGAGAGTTGTGCCACACATAAGGACCTATATGAAGAACTGATAAAGGGCTCACCCGGCCGGCACATTCCGCTGCCCTCACAAAGGCAGATGTGTCGCGTCCGGTAGTGAAACCCTAAAAGTTCCAAGTATATGAAAATGCTCATAAAGGACTTGCCCGGCCGGTACATTCAGCTGCCCTCATAAAGGCAGATGTGTCGTGCCCGGTAGTGAGATCCTAAAAAGCATAGACAGCCCCTCCCCCACTCGAAGGGGAGCTACACTTCAAAGCCTTTAGCCAACCCTCATACCCTCTCTAGCTTCCAGTAGGTTTCCAGAGAGGTATAAAGTTGATTAGAGTCAACGGCATGCACAAAATAAATGTGGTCCCAAGGCAAATTTTGAGATACGGAAAAACCCTGAGATCCAAGCAACTCTCGAAATCCAAAAGAATCAAGGCATGCAATAAGCCTCGATATGACCCCTGGGGAACTCAGGTCAAGAATTGAAACAAGAGTATGGAGACCCTAATTAAGATCGCCTCGCCATTTCATGTCTCAGCTCTATCTAACTTGAGGACAAGCTAGACTCTAAGTTAGGGGGGGTGATAACCTCCTATTTTAGTAGTTTATCTTAGTCTTTTTCTTTAGTTTTCCATTCTCTTTTTATGTTTATACGGTACATAAACCTAATTTTACCCCTTTTTGTAAATACATCATCAAACTAACTTTTTCCTTTTACACTTGCAGAAAAAGCACAAAAAAATCATAAAAGAATAAACCAACCTCAAGGCCGAGTGAAGCCAAACGGTCCCAAGACCGCATGGAGTTCAAACGGTCCCGAGGCCGAGTGAAGCCAAACGGTCCCAAGACCGCATGGAGTTCAAACGGTCCCGAGACCGCATGAAGCCAAACGGTCTCAAGACCGCATGGAGTTCAAACGGTCTCGAGACCGCATGAAGCCAAACGATCTGTAACATACTGAATCTCAGGGTCTTCCCTGCAATTTACCCATTCTTGAGCTTTTCTTTGACTTTTAGTCCATTTGGACCTTTTCCATAAATTTCACATCCTTCTGGATCATTTTTGTACACCTTGTGCAATTTGAGCACAATTTGATGTTGAAATCACTATTTACCCTCTTTTATGTAAATTGAGGGGTGTTTGCACAAATAACCCACATTAGGAGATAAGTTAGGGTTAACAATGTAATTTGGTCATTTATGGGATAATATAGTAGATTATATTTATTTGGAGCTTTTTGGATAAATATATTATTATTAATATGTATTTGAATTCATATATGTGTATATTAACCTTTATTGTTTCTCTCTCCTCGAAATATGATTTTAATTCATAATAATATGTTATTTTGTTAAGTAATGATTATTTGTATCCTAATATGTTTTATATGTCGAATTTACTCACATGTTTCTCATTAATAGGCTTTTTCTTATAATTCCTTGATTTTAATGTATTATTATACTCTTTTATGAGCTATGTGTTTATTAATGCTCTTATTATGTATAAAACGTGGATCTAATTGCATAGCATTGTAATATACGCCATTATGAGCTTATGGTTCAATTTTGGTGTTATTTGGAGTTGATTTGACCTCTCTAATGCATTTTATTAGCTTTTAATATGGTGTGTATATAGTTATTGCATCGATTTCTTTTACATCAAAATGTAACGCTAATGTTCCATTATTTTACCCCTGTCACGCTTTAACTCTCAAACGCGCTCCATCGGACGACTCACGTCTGATCATCTCAATCCGGACATAATCCAACGGCGTCCGTATCTCCTTCATCCTCCAGCCGTTAGGACAGACCCGACAGCTAGGCTCCTCAGCGTCGATCTCTCTCCCTCCTTCACCTCTTTGCGAGATTTCTTGTGCGTTGAGTCCGTCTCATCGAGACGCTTCAGTTGAGCCCCAATTCATCACCTCCCTCGCCGTTTTCGTGAAATGCCCAAACCCGACGACCTGCCTCTCTCCACCTCTGTGTCGTAGAGGCGACTGGAGTTCTCCTCCGACCTATTTAAGGGGCCGTGGAGCACCCCCTGGCCTCGAGCTTTCCCTATCCTCCTCCAATTTGTCCCTAGCTACCCCCTATCTCCCCAACCTACCCCGTCTTCTTCTCTGGCGACCTCGACCTGCAGCTTGTACCTCCGGTCACCTCCCATCAATTCCTTGCGTGGTAAGCACCTAGGGCCTTGACTCTACCTCCTCCCGCTCTTGGTTTTCCCTGTGGATGCCCCAACCGATGCGCCCTATAGCCGCCGTATAGCAGCCTCCAGCGCCAAGCTTTTCCGAGCTTCACCGCTCCTACACACTCGATGAAGGTTGGATTCGACTCACAACCCATCCATGAAGTGTTTCCCGACCTCTTTTTCCCGGGTCATTGTGTTTCCTTTAGCTTTTGAGCTCCGGCTTTGTTCCCCTGTTTCCGGCCATCTTGGGCCTCCTTTCTTGGCGCCGGCGCATGCCTCTGGGCATTTTTGAGCTCGCTGTGTCCGCGAGACATCGGGGAACAATTTCCCAGTCTCAGCTTAGGACAAACCCGCGAGGAAGCAGGCAGGAGCAATGGAGCCAAGCTCCAGGTTGCTCCCTCGCCATGGCTGAGGAAGGAGCAATCGGGGTCAGGCAAGGACCAATGCGCCCCTGCCCCTGCCATGGGCCTTTGCTTTTGGGCTAGGGTCATTTTGGTCTTTTCCGCCCCAGGTTCTTGTTTCTCGCTGGCAAAGCGATGGATTGTGCAAATGACCAGGATACCCTCGCCCCTGTGAGTTGCCAATTGAGCTACCATGGGCATTTTGGTAATTTCCGTGTATTTGTTTTCTCCTGCTGCGAAGTTCTTTGCTATCCCTGAATGACCCTTTTGCCCTCATCGTTTCAATTGGTTTGATTTACCAAGCAAGGGTATTTTGGTCCTTTACTCTGTTATTTACATCGAAGCCTATCTTTATTTAAATACCTGTCACACTATAGTATTCCTAATTTCTGATTGGTCAGGTTTACTTAATTCATAGTAAATCGATCCTTTGTCAGAAAAATATGAATAAATAGTCGATGGAAAGGATTTTTAACGTAGAATCTGATTTTATGGTTTTTGAGACCTGATTCTCAAGGGTTTTCCGAAGTTTGCTTTGAATGGCATTTTTAGTATGTAAATGTTTTAAAATACATAATTAATTCATTTTAACTCTGTTTTATATAATAAAATATGTTTTCTTAATCAGGAGATTATGAGTAATCGTTTGGACCTGGTTTTGAACTCTAAATCGTAGTTTTGTAAAATTAGGGTTTTTTCTATGTTTATGCCTTTATATATATTAATACATGTGTTATGTTTATAACTAGGATATATGGATGGTTTGCTATCTGTTTGGTGGATATGATGGTAATGTTTATATCTAAGGTATGTGAAAACCTATTTTTGTATGTGAGTCCTATTTTGTATGTGCCCCTATTTGAATATGTGAAGCCTATTTTATGTATGTGGATCCTATTGTAATTGTGCAAACTACCTATTCCTCAGTTGGGAACTTTTCCAACCCCACACTCATGATTGTGCTAGCCTGATTATCCCTCTAATTGTATCTATTGACTCTTTACTTATTTTATGCTTATGTTGCCATTGTGGTTCATTCTGTTGAATTATGTGAATCTTATTGTTGCCTATGTTGGCTCATCTTTTGAAATACTTGGAAATCTTATATATATTGTGATTGATCTTGTGTCTCATCTGAGTGTAATTCCTTAATCTTGTTATTTGACTATGTGGATCATCCTTTTGAAATATTTGGAAGCATTGTATAATGTTGTTCCTTGTTGGCTCCTTTACTTGTTGGAGTTCTTATATTGTTGTTGCCTATGATGGCCATTTATTTATTTATTTGGGTTTTATTCCCAATGTTTATGTTGCACCTTGTTATACTTTTCACTATGCTTCCAAGTGAATGTTTATGCATGATATAGTTATTGGCCAATTGACAATGTAGTGTACATGAGTACAAACCACCCACAGGGCACTGAGGTTTTAGTCCTCCTGCCGGGCACTGGGGTTTTAGTCCCCCTGCCATTTTATATATTAGGCACTGGGGTTTTATTCCCCCTGCCACTTTTTAGGCACTGGGGTTTTAGTCCCCCTGCCATTGGTGAGGTCCGGTAGGTGCCTCACCCTACATTGAGAGGATGTTGAGTCATAATTTATATTCATGCAAATGTGATAAGTGTTGATATTTAAATGTGGCAGTTTCTCTCTCTCATATTCATATATTTGCCTCATTTCTTTTGAAATCTCTTATTGTAGAGAATCTTTTATATTGCAAAGCTTTTTATTATTATTTGTCCTATCCCTTTTTATTAACACATACCTTTTATCTTTCTCTTGCTGGATGACCCCAACCATCCAGGTTAGGATCAGAGTGCGCATGGAAGCTTGGTGAACCTAAGACTAAGGATAGAAGATGAAGAGCATATAGTATATGATCATAGTTGCTTATATGTTTTAAATAGTTTGTTTGGAGAAAATGTTGTATTAGTCTAAGTCTTCCTCTACCTAGATCCTTGTGTTTGTATAAAGTTGTACTTCCTTTATGGAAATTTTATAATGTACTCTTTATACATTTTGAATAAGTCAAGATTTAATTCTTCCGCTGCCATACTTTTGGTGTTTTTGTTTATCATGTTTATTAGTAGAGACTTTGGGTCTTTACAGCATGGTATCAGAGCATCAAGGTAGTCGGATTCTTGACTAGTTCAAAATTGTCTCCTAGATAGAACCCTTATCTTATATAGTCTCCCTTTAGTTAGTTTTTCACCTTAGAGTTAACCTATGAAGAACGTTTGATTTAGGATCATAATAATTTCTTATTAGAAATAAAATTTGTCAACTTTTTGGTGAATTGTCTAATTGAGTAACTATTAGAGCAAGAAGTTGAAGTGATGGTGTCTAGAAAGGGTCAGAGCTTGGGGGCTGGCAATATTTTCCTCCGCCCCACTAGCTTGGTCACGAGGACTCCTGAGCTCATATGACCTGGCCTGGCCTGATCTGAAACGTACAGCTCGAACTAGTCTACCTTTAGACATATTGCCTTATTGTTGAGTAACCTTTATAACCCTTATATGATGATTTGATTTCTTTTATCAAACAAAAATCATCTTGTAATCCCTAAGTATCTTATATGAGCCTTAGATTTCCATGTTTAGGGTTTAGTGTACCCTATGTTATACCTTTAGTTTGGAGGATAGTGGATAGTAAGACTTTCATGTTGGATATTATACCCTTAAAGTAGTTTGACTTAGTCACCCTTTAAGTGGAAAGGTAGTGTTAGTATCTTGATAGATTTTGGAGTTGCTGATTTCGAGGACGAAATCCTCTTTAGGGGGTTGGAGTCCCTCAATGCCTTGAAATCAAGAAATCCTAACTCCTTAGATATGGGAATAGAGAGCCTATGTGTTTAGAGTTTAACAAACCTAATATGATTGTAATTCATCTTTTTTTATTATTAACTAATGGATAAGTCATGTAATCCATATGCTTGAACCTTAATATACTCTTGATGCACATAATCATTAATTATTCATATGTGGATATACATAGTTTGGGTTAAGTCACCCTAATGGTAAAATGTGTATGGTAAAATACACCCTAAGGATGCTTTAATATGTAATGGTCATGTCGACCTAAACCCTAGGGTGTAATCATCTAGCCTTGACAACATATGTACATATATATCCTTCATGCCTTTCATGTTACATTAGTGACATTAGGTGTAATCACATGATATACCTTAATGCATGTAAATGGATTATAATCCCTTAATCATAGTTGTGACCCGATTATCAACATAGATAAGGCATAGCACCTTGTTGAGTAAAATACATCTCATTGATCATCTTAACATGGGTTGGTTTATGAATAAAATCATTAATAGGATAATGAGTAATTAGATTCATATAATGTGAGGTTAATTCATAGTAATTAGTGTTGTGAGAGAAAATGATTAGTGATGACATGGATATGAGTATGTTAGATGTTGTGCCAATATGTTCCTTAGATATAATCCATATACCCTTAGACCTGTTATTAGGGTAATAATTTGTTGGATAAAATTATATGGCATAATCCCACATGATGTAGTTATTGGGTAATAATGTTGAGTTATTTAGGTTTTGACCTAATGCATTAATTGTTGTTGGTATCGGTTTAATATAGGTTGTAATGGCCTTGTAAACCCTAATTGTGCTTAAAACCCTTAATGAGGGAGATACCCATGATATAATATTGAGATATAATTGTTTTGTAATAAAATATGGCACAAGTGTTAGTATAATAGATATGCTGCCTCTTCATGATAGAGTTGTGCCTATTAGGCGAAGATGCTTATTATGTTGGGTTTGATAAAAGGCTATATGTTTTGTGGAAACCTTAGTAATACCTGACTTATGTAGATTTTGTGTTGTACCCTAGATGAAGGGTTATAACCTAGTTGTTTAAGGTTGGGATGTTACTCACTCACCCTCTCTTTCCTCTTGTTGAGATTTCGGGGACGAAATCCTTTTTAAGGGGTGGTGTGCTGTAACATACTGAATCTCAGGGTCTTCCCTGCAATTTACCCATTCTTGAGCTTTTCTTTGACTTTTAGTCCATTTGGACCTTTTCCATAAATTTCACATCCTTCTGGATCATTTTTGTACACCTTGTGCAATTTGAGCACAATTTGATGTTGAAATCACTATTTACCCTCTTTTATGTAAATTGAGGGGTGTTTGCACAAATAACCCACATTAGGAGATAAGTTAGGGTTAATAATGTAATTTGGTCATTTATGGGATAATATAGTAGATTATATTTATTTGGAGCTTTTTGGATAAATATATTATTATTAATATGTATTTGAATTCATATATGTGTATATTAACCTTTATTGTTTCTCTCTCCTCGAAATATGATTTTAATTCATAATAATATGTTATTTTGTTAAGTAATGATTATTTGTATCCTAATATGTTTTATATGTCGAATTTACTCACATGTTTCTCATTAATAGGCTTTTTCTTATAATTCCTTGATTTTAATTTATTATTATACTCTTTTATGAGCTATGTGTTTATTAATGGTCTTATTATGTATTAAACGTGGATCTAATTGCATAGCATTGTAATATACGCCATTATGAGCTTATGGTTCAATTTTGGTGTTATTTGGAGTTGATTTGACCTCTCTAATGCATTTTATTAGCTTTTAATATGGTGTGTATATAGTTATTGCATCGATTTCTTTTACATCAAAATGTAACGCTAATGTTCCGTTATTTTACCCCTGTCATGCTTTAACTCTCAAACGCGCTCCATCGGACGACTCACGTCTGATCATCTCAATCCGGACATAATCCAACGGCGTCCGTATCTCCTTCATCCTCCAGCCGTTAGGACAGACCCGACAGCTAGGCTCCTCAGCGTCGATCTCTCTCCCTCCTTCACCTCTTTGCGAGATTTCTTGTGCGTTGAGTCCGTCTCATCGAGACGCTTCAGTTGAGCCCCAATTCATCACCTCCCTCACCGTTTTCGTGAAACGCCCAAACCCGACGACCTGCCTCTCTCCACCTCTGTGTCGCAGAGGCGACTGGAGTTCTCCTCCGACCTATTTAAGGGGCCGTGGAGCACCCCCTGGCCTCGAGCTTTCCCTATCCTCCTCCAATTTGTCCCTAGCTACCCCCTATCTCCCCAACCTACCCCGTCTTCTTCTCCGGCGACCTCGACCTGTAGCTTGTACCTCCGGTCACCTCCCATCAATTCCTTACGTGGTAAGCACCTAGGGCCTTGACTCTACCTCCTCCCGCTCTTGGTTTTCCCTGTGGATGCCCCAACCGATGCGCCCTATAGCCGCCGTATAGCAGCCTCCAGCGCAGAGCTTTTCCGAGCTTCACCGCTCCTCCGCACTCGATGAAGGTTGGATTCGACTCACAACCCATCCACGAAGTGTTTCCCGACCTCTTTTTCCCGGGTCATTGTGTTTCCTTTAGCTTTTGAGCGCCGGCTTTGTTCCCCTGTTTCCGGCCATCTTGGGCCTCCTTTCTTGGCGCCGGCGCATGCCTCTGGGCATTTTTGAGCTCGCTGTGTCCGCGAGACATCGGGGAACAATTTCCCGGTCTCAGCTTGGGACAAACCCGCCAGGAAGAAGGCAGGAGCAATGGAGCCAAGCTCCAGGTTGCTCCCTCGCCATGGCTGAGGAAGGAGCAATCGGGGTCAGGCAAGGACCAATGCGCCCCTGCCCCTGCCATGGGCCTTTGCTTTTGGGCTAGGGTCATTTTGGTCATTTCCGCCCCCAGGTTCTTGTTTCTCGCTGGCAAAGCGATGGATTGTGCAAATGACCAGGATACCCTCGCCCCTGTGAGTTGCCAATTGAGCTACCATGGGCATTTTGGTAATTTCCGTGTATTTGTTTTCTCCTGCTGCGAAGTTCTTTGCTATCCCTGAATGACCCTTTTGCCCTCATCGTTTCAATTGGTTTGATTTACCAAGCAAGGGTATTTTGGTCCTTTACTCTGTTATTTACATCGAAGCCTATCTTTATTTAAATACCTGTCAAACTATAGTTTTCCTAATTTCTAATTGGTCAGGTTTACTTAATTCATAGTAAATCGATCCTTTGTCAGAAAAATATGAATAAATAGTCGATGGAAAGGATTTTTAACGTAGAATCTGATTTTATGGTTTTTGAGACCTGATTCTCAAGGGTTTTCCGAAGTTTGCTTTGAATGGCATTTTTAGTATGTAAATGTTTTAAAATACATAATTAATTCATTTTAACTCTGTTTTATATAATAAAACATGTTTTCTTAATTAGGAGATTATGAGTAATCGTTTGGACCTGGTTTTGAACTCTAAATCGTAGTTTTGTAAAATTAGGGTTTTTTCTATGTTTATGCCTTTATATATATTAATACATGTGTTATGTTTATAACTAGGATATATGGATGGTTTGCTATCTGTTTGGTGGATATGATGGTAATGTTTATATCTAAGGTATGTGAAAACCTATTTTTGTATGTGAGTCCTATTTTGTATGTGCCCCTATTTGAATATGTGAAGCCTATTTTATGTATGTGGATCCTATTGTAATTGTGCAAACTACCTATTCCTCAGTTGGGAACTTTTCCAACCCCACACTCATGATTGTGCTAGCCTGATTATCCCTCTAATTGTATCTATTGACTCTTTACTTATTTTATGCTTATGTTGCCATTGTGGTTCATTCTGTTGAATTATGTGAATCTTATTGTTGCCTATGTTGGCTCATCTTTTGAAATACTTGGAAATCTTATATATATTGTGATTGATCTTGTGGCTCATCTGAGTGTAATTCCTTAATCTTGTTATTTGACTATGTGGATCATCCTTTTGAAATATTTGGAAGCATTGTATAATGTTGTTCCTTGTTGGCTCCTTTACTTGTTGGAGTTCTTATATTGTTGTTGCCTATGATGGCCATTTATTTATTTATTTGGGTTTTATTCCCAATGTTTATGTTGCACCTTGTTATACTTTTCACTATGCTTCCAAGTGAATGTTTATGCATGATATAGTTATTGGCCAATTGACAATGTAGTGTACATGAGTACAAACCACCCACAGGGCACTGAGGTTTTAGTCCTCCTGCCGGGCACTGGGGTTTTAGTCCCCCTGCCATTTTATATATTAGGCACTGGGGTTTTATTCCCCCTGCCACTTTTTAGGCACTGGGGTTTTAGTCCCCCTGCCATTGGTGAGGTCCGGTAGGTGCCTCACCCTACATTGAGAGGATGTTGAGTCATAATTTATATTCATGCAAATGTGATAATTGTTGATATTTAAATGTGGCAGTTTCTCTCTCTCATATTCATATATTTGCCTCATTTCTTTTGAAATCTCTTATTGTAGAGAATCTTTTATATTGCAAAGCTTTTTATTATTATTTGTCCTATCCCTTTTTATTAACACATACCTTTTATCTTTCTCTTGCTGGATGACCCCAACCATCCAGGTTAGGATCAGAGTGCGCATGGAAGCTTGGTGAACCTAAGACTAAGGATAGAAGATGAAGAGCATATAGTATATGATCATAGTTGCTTATATGTTTTAAATAGTTTGTTTGGAGACAATGTTGTATTAGTCTAAGTCTTCCTCTACCTAGATCCTTGTGTTTGTATAAAGTTGTACTTCCTTTATGGAAATTTTATAATGTACTCTTTATACATTTTGAATAAGTCAAGATTTAATTCTTCCGCTGCCATACTTTTGGTGTTTTTGTTTATCATGTTTATTAGTAGAGACTTTGGGTCTTTACACGGTCTCAAGACCACATGGAGTTCAAACGGTCTCGAGACCGCATGAAGCCAAACGGTCCCAAGACCGCATGGAGTTCAAACGGTCCCGAGACCGCATGAAGCCAAACGGTCCCGAGACCGCATGAAGCCAAACGGTCCCAAGACCGCATGGAGTTCAATCGGTCCCGAGACCGCATGAAGCCAAACGGTCCCAAGACCGCATGGAGTTCAAACGGTCCCAAGACCGCATGGAGTTCAAACGGTCCCAAGACCGTTTGACGCCAAACAATCTCTAAACCGTTTGACGCCAAACGGTCTCAAGACCGTTTGACGCCAAACGATCTCAAGACCGTTTGACGCCAAACGGTCTCAAGACCGTTTGACGCCAAACGGTCTCAAGACCGTTTGACGCCAAACGGTCTCAAGACCGTTTGAACCCAAACGGTCTCCAGACCGTTTGACCTCACTCAAGGCCTATAAATAAGACCTCAAGGGCCATCCCTGAGGGAGAGTCCAGACGTCCAGAGGCTGTCTCTCTACTACCAGAACAACTCCATCCACCGCCCAAGGCTGCCGGTCTAAGACTCACATTCCATTGCAAAGCTACCTTCTCTCTCATCAACAAAGAAGGTGAGAGGAGAAGATCCGTCGTCAAGCAAGCCGCGAAGGGTGGAGATCGTTGCTCTCTCTACCAAGGGTTCAACCTTCTCTCCTCAGTGGAAGATGATGTTCTTTCTATCTCTTCTTGCCTCCTCCTTTGTTGCTCCCTCTATGAGGAGCGAGTAGTTCCATCCACTGGGGCGCGGGGACTAACCCCGCTGCCCATGTCTTGTATTTTGTACTAAAAAGATGTTATCCTTTCGTTTTAATACTAAATCGTTTCATACATGCTTGAATGATGGCCACGTTCTTGTATGCATCTATTGTCTTTTGTTGTGGTTTGTCTACGACCGCTCTCGAGACTCGAATACCGATTTAGTGTTGGTTTCTAGTGTGTGTATCCACCACGCATCCGTTTCGGTGTCTAGGAGTGTATCTCAAAGAGTGGAGTAAACTCACTATCATCCGTTTCGCTTCCATCTGTATGGAAGTAACCTTGGTAAGTCGAGGAACACGCTTTGCGAGGGGAATGATGTAAAGCATGTGACCATTTGTTCGGGAATGGCTGGCATTGCAACATTCCCGCACTTCTCGTAGCTAGGTTATCCGAATAGGAGACTAGGCCTACAAAGATACTATTCGATCTGATAATTATCGCTCGCTTGTTAGTTTTAGATGCACGTTTCATGAGGTTGAGTAAGATTCTCTCTTTGGAAGACTACATATCTTCATTGACACGTAGAAATGTACCGAATGAGAGCTACTTAACCCTTGAAGGATGTGATGCATTGCTCTTGTCTTATATGGGCATCGGTCTTGTGGAACATCGAAGGATGCAATGCATCGCTCTTGTCTTATATGGGCATCGGTCTTGTGGAACATCCTTGGATGCAATGCATCGCTCTTGTCTTATAAGGCATCGGTCTTGTGGAACATCCATGCATCTAGCTTATAAGTCTTGCTTGCTTAGTACATATACAATGCATGTGTAGCGGTGGTAAATACCTGCTTAACCCCAGTGATTCATTATCATTTGTTAAATCTTAGTTTTACTTGCTTTATCTACTTTTCATGCTTTAGTCTAAAAACCAATCAAAATCCAACCTTTTGATATAAGTGCCAATTAGTAAAATAACTAAGTGAAGTGTTGTACGTTTTCCATCTTGTTGCTTGCAACAAGACCGTTGTCTTTTGGGTTCGATCCTAAATCTGTACTATGATAAGGCTTCCATACTCTTATGGGGTTGGAGTTGTTATCTAAGCACCAGTTCTAGGTAAACCTAGGGAAGACATCAATCCTCTCTAGGGTTTTTGGTGATAGAATTCTGGGACTCCCATTGGAAGACTGAAAATCTTTTGGTGTAAGTCCTAGCTCCATCAGCTGCTGATCTATTATGTTCTTCTCTTCCAGCTCCTGGTGCTGCTCGCTAAGCTTTATTTTCTGTTGTTGCTGTTGATTGTGGGGAGCATCTTGGTGCTGCTCATTGTGGTTTTGTTTGTTCTTATATCATGCGATTGGGAGCTGTTGATGCTAATGCAATTCATGGATATGTGGTACTGCTAATGCTCTTGTGATGTGCTGCTGTCGCTACTGCTGTTGATGGTTATGTGCTGCTGCTACTTCTAGTGTGATGAACTGCTGTTGCTATTATTATTAAGATCGTTCTTGTTTTGCTGATTGAGAGTTGCTGCTACTATTTCTACTGCTCGTGTTTAGGTGTTGTTGCTACTGCTATTGATGTATATGTGGTTCTATCTTTTTTAGTGGAGTTTGTAGTTGATTAGTGCATCAGTGAGGCATGTTCAAATCTGTAATGGGTTGTTCTTTTTGTGTAGTTTTGTGAAAGTGATTTTGTAACCTTCTATGAACTTCACTTGTGTTTCTAATCTATCTTTGTGTTACCTTGTGCTCCAGCAGCTGTATGTATACTCTGAATATGTTACAAAGAATATGCTCTGATCAGTTGTTATTCTTTTTGAAGAATATGTGTTTGTCTTTGTGTGCAATGGATAATCTTAGTGTTGTCACATTTACTCTTACAAAGTATAAGAGTAATTGAGTTTGAATCATAGTGTTTCTTTTCTAGGCTATCACAGTTACTTGTATTGCTGTTAGAGTTACTCGTAGTGCTCATTCAGTTACTCGCAGGGTTGTTACAGTTACTCGTAGTGCTTTTTTAGTTACTCGTATTGTTTTCATAGTTACTCTAACTGCTATTTGAGTTACTCGTAGTGCTCATTCATTTACTCACATTGTTGTCATAGTTACTCATAGTGTTACATAGTTACTCGCAGGGTTTTTTAGTTACTCGCATGGTTTTTTAGTTACTCGCAGGGTTTTTTTAGTTACTCACATGGTTTTTTCAGTTACTCGTAGGGTTTTTTAGTTACTCATAGGGTTGTGATAGTTACTCGCAGTGTTTTTTCAGTTACTCATAGGTTAGTGGCAGTTACTCACAGTGTTTGTTCATTTACTCGCATTGTTTGTTTAGTTACTCACAGGGTTGTGATAGTTACTCGCAGTGTTTTTGCAGTTACTCTAACTGCTATTACAGTTACTCACATGGTTTTTTCAGTTACTCGTAGGGTTGTGATAGTTACTCACAGTGTTTGTTTAGTTACTCACATATTTGTGACAGTTACTCGCAGTGTTTGTTCAGTTACTCAACCATTACTTATAGTGTTCAGTTACTCGTAGGCTTGTTTCAGTTACTCACAGGCTTTTTTCAATTACTCGCATTGTTTGTTCAGTTACTCGCAGGGTTGTGACAATTACTCACAATGTTTTCGTAGTTACTCTAACTGCTATTACAGTTACTCGCTGGGTTTTTTCAGTTACTCGTAGGGTTGTGACAGTTACTCACAGTATTGTCACATTTACTGGCAATGTTTTCTCAGTTACTCGTAGTCCTTTTTCAGTTACTCGCAGTGTTTTTTAGTTACTCCAGCGTTGTGATAGTTACTCACAGGGTTTTTTCAGTTACTCAAGCATTACTCTCAGTTACTCAAGCATTACTCTTAGTTACTCAAGAATTAATTTCAGTTACTCAAGCATGACTTTTCAGTTACTCAAGCATTCTGTTACTTTCAATTTAGTTACTCACATGGTTGTATCAGTTACTTGTAGTGGTTTTAGAGTTACTCTTACAACATTCAAAGCATAAAGGTATTTCAAGCATTCAACAACATAAGCATTCAAACCATAAATGTATTCAAAGCATTCACGATCACCAGTACATTCAGTCTTTTTGCATCACACTAATAAATAATCCATTTTAATCAGCTGTACATTCAGCCAAAATATAAGGGCAAAATCAATATTGTTCAAGATGAGCTGTACATCAAGATCATCTGTACATTCAGACTTTTCACAGCTGTACATTCAAGATCAGCTGTACATTCAGTCTTTTCACAGAGTTTATACATCAGAATAATAGAAGCCTATTGTTCAGGCTTTTCATAGTGGTTATACATCCGAATTACAGAAGCCTATTCTACACTCAGCCAAAATACAAGGGAAAAATCAATATTGTTCAAGATGAGTTGTACATCAAGATCATCTGTAAATTCAGGCTTTTCACAGCTGTACATTCAAGAGCAGCTATACATTCAGGCTTTTAAAAAGCTTATACAACAAAATAACAGAAGGCTATTGTTCTTATTTTACAATCAAATCAAGTGTCTTCACTGAATTTCCATTCTCATTTTGACCTTCCAATTATTTTTATAGATGTTATACATACGAGTTGGATATTGAAACAGTAATGTTTTATCATTTTACACTTGACAATAACCAATTATCTTACATTTCTTCTATGTTGTCCATGAAGTGATGGACAATTTCTTTGGTTTCTTTTGTTTTGAAATATTTAAAACCTATGAAATTTGACATCTTGTGTTGTCAAAAACAATAATATTGAGGCTTTCACAGACCTTATACAACAAAATAACAGAAGACTATTGTTCTTATTTTACAATCAAATCAGTAATCCAGTTTTTCAGCAGGATTTTAGCCATTTATCAAGGCTTGTAACTATTTCTTCCTCTGGGATCTGTTCTGCATGCATTTTTGCTGATGTTTCTTCATTCTTCTCTATTTCTTGTTGTTTCTTAGCTTCATCTTCTCCTCCCTTGTTCTCATCAGATTTACCTTCTTTGATGTCTTCACTTTCATCTTTTTCATCCTCTTTTAGAGGCTACAGCTGCCCCCTTGCCATCATTCACTGAAAAACATCAGCCCTTATTGCCGATATTTCTTTGCAGGTGAAATCCATAGTTTTTCCATTGACTAGGCAGTCTAGGTACTTCATGACGAAGATCCCATAGTCAAGTGAGTCTTCTTCCTACTGTGGGCAGATCAGGTACTCCTGTTCCCACTGCGACAACTGGCTCCCCTTTTCCGGTGCACCCCTAAAGAATTCGTGCACTATACCCATCTGCATTAAAAAATAAAACATTTATTCATCATCAATTAAAGAACATTAATCCTTTCAATCCACTACTAATAGAGTTAATTTTTATAGATCACTTACCCATCTATTGAATTCTTTTCTTGAGTTGCTACTCCAACTCATTGAATTATAAGACCGGTGTGCTCCATCCCTGAAACTTGCTTCATACAAGTGCCAGTGGTTTTCGTTGTTTAGTATTGTGAACACCGAGTCCATTGCGTCCCAATCTTTCATTGGAACATTGAATTGTGGATATAGCATGCCAATCTCCTCCATGGTGATGTTCTCAACATCAAATGATAGCTTTTGCAACAAATGTAGAGTTTAAAATTCACATCTATAAGTTTTAGTTTGTGTTTCTATATTGTAATTTCATGTAAATTTGTATACAAAGTTTATTTGTCTTGCCGGAGCATAAGTGCTCATGCAGTGCCACGTCAACCCCTTCTTCCTCCACTTGCTTGTGCTCTCCTTGATCATCTGTAAAAAGCAGTCGAGAACTTGAAAAAAACCAAAAGCTTTCTTAGTTTAGAAATCCAAATTATCTATTTCAAAGAGTTACACTACGTTCACTACTACAGAAATGGCTTATAAAGTCACTTTTCAAGGTGTCGGTTGTATACATAAACGGACACCTAAACTCTACAGTGTCAGTTTATAACATAAACCGACATACAATCTGTGAAGGTCGACTAGACACGGGTACCGCTTTTATTAAGTGTCGGTTAATTAATAAAAAACCGACACCTAAAATCAACCGCCAAAACCAAAATTCCAGCGAAAAAATTACCTCCAAAATTTCACATATGGCGTCGGTTCATAAATTAATAACCGACGACCAAAGATTATTCACGGGACAGGAATAGTTGTCGGTTGTCTTTTAGTTAAAAACCGACGACTATAATCTAGTATAGGCGTCGGTTGTTGGAAAAGAACCAACACTGTTGGTTTAGTTGTCGGTTATTTTGAATAACCTCCGCTTATTGTCAACTTAATATCTCACAAGCGCGAGCGACTCTCCCCCCTTTCCCAGTTTCAATCCCGATTTCAGTTAGGTCTGATGATTTCTTGCTCGCCCCCGCCGGTCGTTGCTCCTCCGCCACCGCTACCGTGCTCCTTCTATGCCCTCGTTGCTGCTCCGTGCTCACCGGCGGCTGTGCTCCTGCTCCTGCTCCTGCCCTATGTGCTCACCAGAGGCCGTCCGTGCTCCTGCTCCGTGCCCTCGCCACTTCTCCGTGCCCTCGCCGCCGCTGCTCCGTGTCCTCGCCGACACTTCTCCTCTCTTTGCCGCCATCTCCGCCGGTGGTTGCTGTGCTCCGGCCGCTGCTCTCCTCTTCCCTCAAGGTATGCCCGCCCGCCCTGCCTTCTTCTTTCTTCCTCTGCTCCGGAGGATGCTTGGGCGGTGCCAAGGCACGCCCAAGTAGCTGCTACTGAGTTTGTGCTTCTACTGAGTTGAATCCTCTATTGTCTATACAATACATGTAATTTTTATCAAGTGATGATATGTAAATGTGGAAATAAGTTAGTAAGGTATCAATGATAAGTCTACTGTAATGTGATGCAAAATAGTTATTGTATCATGCATATCTTAATACTTTTTTGTTTTATAGTTGTATAGGGTGTTTTATGTGTGACAAGTCTATTGTTTTATAGTTGTGCATCCTGCGAGTTATCAGGAACACCTAAATGAATGTCTAACACCTAAATGAATATCTAGTTGTGTATTTTCCTAGTATCGTGAAAGATTCTCAATCGTGTGTATCACATGGGATTCTTATCTCAACACAATGGACTGCAATATATGCATCTAATGCCTTAAATGGAAGACTCGAATGTTATAAAATCCCATCAAAGTAGGTAGAAACAACTTATATATATTCAGATCTTAATAATTCCATGAAGTGCACATTATCTTACTCAGGAAAAGTATGTGTATAATGTAGGATTAGTTCCATATAATGGTTCTATTTTAGTAAGCACTTAGAAACCCGTCCAAGATTTACTCATTAGGAGTAAATCTTGGATAGTCCCCAGTTTGGGACTGTTCTTGAACACGTAATCTCACTTAGGATGTAAGTGTATAATGTGTATTGGGTTTTCGAGAAAATTTCGGTAGCATTTCCTCATTTGTTCTCTAAGTACATATGTAGACTTCTTTTCAATCTATCACGTCTACCACAATAAAGTTGGTTATGACAAGCAATAAAAGGTTAACTGATGTTATACAACTTTTTCTGAAAATATATAACATCGTTATATGTACTTACACTTTGTTAATACTAATATTGTGCAGTCTCTGTCCACCCATAACAGTCACTATGAACTGGGCCTCTATGTCAATGTTAACGTTCCCTATTGAAGAACAATTGGACATCATCCTAGATGATCGTTCCTTAAACCAATTGGTCATACCCAAACATTGGAGTTTTCTAAAAGGAAGACACTACATGCCTGGTAAAGTGACCATAACTTTTGGCAATTATTCACATGTTATCGAGGTTGAGTATGATTTGGCGGGAAATCTTGTATCAAAATCCGGTTGGCGTGATTGGATTGGAGAGATGCATGTGGTCCGTTGCAACAGGCTTTTTCTCCGTCCAGTTGGCCATAATTCCATCAAAGTTTGGATAACCAACAGAAACTGCGAGACCCCCGATCATCTTCTGCGGTATGAGCGCACGACGTTGGATATCATCTATGAGGAATCTGAATCTGAGGCCCCTGTTAGTTTAGATTCATCTAAATACAGTGAGGAGCTTCGTGACATAGCTTCATCATCAAAAAGAAGTTATTGATGCGGGACCATGTTGGTGTAGTATTTAGTTGTCTATCTATCTAGACTTGTCTGTATTAATAGTTTTTTTAAGTATGCGCATGTTTAAGGGTACACCAACCCCTTTGTTTAGTTATTGTTTAGGGGTACACCCCTGTGTGTGGATTTAAAAAGAGATTAATGAATGGAACTGAAAGTTGCTACATGAATGCTTATAACTGAAGTGTTTGTTCCCATGAATGTTCCCATTTACATGAT
This sequence comes from Alisma plantago-aquatica, assembly GCA_963693085.1. NCBI lineage: Eukaryota > Viridiplantae > Streptophyta > Magnoliopsida > Alismatales > Alismataceae > Alisma > Alisma plantago-aquatica. The sequence goes on along the minus strand of OY856409.1, from coordinate 1,898,257,750 downwards.
TACACTACTATTTTCTCATATTGTATAGTCTATTTTAATATGACATTCTTACTTATATCTTGCTTAATGATGAACTGTAATGCACACATGTGACATGTTTGGAATGTAAATGATGAACTTTTCCCTAAATTGCCAATCATGATTTTAAAGACATCAATAATCACCCTAACTTGAAGAACTAGGATTTTAGGTATAAGAATGACAACACATTATTTGTTGGCCTAGAAACCCGTCCAAGATTTACTCATTAGGAGTAAATCTTGGATAGTCCCCGGTTTGGGACTGTTCTTGAACACCTAATCTCGCTTAGGATGTAAGTGTATAATGTGTATTGGGTTTTCAAGAAAATTTCGGCAGCATTTCCCCGTTTGTTCTCTAAGTACATATGTACTTGGAGAACAACGGGGAAATGCTGCCGAAATTTTCTTGAAAACCCAATACACATTATACACTTACTAGTGAGATTAGGTGTTCAAGAATGGATAGGCGGTACACATTTATTATATATAATAATGACATCACATGTATTTGTTAACCCTAGACCCTAATCTTGTCCTAATATATACTTGTTTTCTCTTTGATCATAGAATGGATAGATCATGTATGTCCATTCACAATCGCTGCACCCCAGAGTTTATTTCTGGTCTTGACCAGTTCATTAGATTTGCCGAGGAACATAGGAAACAACCTGGAGATAGGTTCTACTGTCCATGTAGGCATTGCGGTAACAACTTGAAAGTCAACACTGGTGACGAAATCAAAACTCATGTCATGTGCAACGGGATTATACAAGGCTATACAGAATGGCACTGGCATGGAGAGATTTCAAACCCGAAACTAGTGGATGTCGATAGCAGTGCTTGTGTGGAAGAAGAAATTGCCTATGATGATGTAGATGTGAATGAACCAGTTCCAGTAGACATCATTGATGCGATGCTGGATAGTTGTGGGGTAGAGCACACCGATCCACCTCCCATTTTTAGAAACATTGTGCATGATGCTGAGATGCCGTTATACACAGGTTGTACTAAGTTTACGAAGCTTAACGCTGTGTTGAGATTGTATAAGTTGAAAGCTAACAATAGATGGAGTGACAAAAGCTTCACAGTCATTGCTGTCTTTGTTGAAAGAAATGCTTCCTGAAGGAAACGAGCTGCCAATCTCAACATACCAGGTAAAGAAATTGTTGTGCCCAATGGGAATGGATGCCAAGAAGAGACACGCATGCCCTAATGATTGTGTATTATTTCAAAAGGACTATGCAGATTTGAAAGATTGTCCAAAATGTGGTGCGTCACGGTATAAATTGATGACTTCGAGGGAGTCCAAAACTGGTTATCCTGCCAAGGTGATGTGGTATCTACCTATAATATCACGGTTTCAACGCTTGTTTGCCAATCCGATAGATAAGAAGAATTTGAGGTGGCATGCAGATGTTAAGAAAAATAATGATGGGATCCTACGACATGCGTCTGATTCCCCATAGTGGAAGAAGATTGATGCATTGTACCTTGAATTTGGTGAAGAAGTCAGGAATCTAAGACTTGGGCTTTGTACAGACGGGATGAATCCGTACGGGACATTGAGCAGCCAACATAGCACTTGTCCAGTCATGCTTGTTATATACAATCTTCCTCCCTGGCTGTGTATGAAAAATAAGTACGTAATGCTGTCGTTGTTGATATCGGGCCCTAAACAACCTGGAAATGACATCGATGTTTATCTTGAACCTCTGATTGATGACTTAAAGAAACTCTGGGGTGAAGGTGTGATGACCTATGATGCTTCACGAAGAGAGACATTTCGTTTGCATGCTATGTTGTTTTGCACTATTAATGACTTTCCAGCATATGGGAATTTGTCTGGATATAGTGTCAAAGGAGCTAAAGCGTGTCCTATATGTGAAGAGAACACTGATTCAACAAGACTAAAACATGGCGGTAAGAATGTATATCTCGGTCATCGAAGGTTTCTTCCAAAATTTCATCTGTATCGTAGGAAGCACAAAGCATTCAATGGATTGAATGAGGAACGCAGTGCACCTAAACCTATACCAGGGGAGGTTGTTTATGAAAGAATAAAAGACTTTGTCAATGAATTTGGTAAGAGATCACAATGTACTACACGGAGTGACAATTCTTCATTCAAGAAGAAGTCAATATTTTGGGAACTTCCTTATTGAAGTTCTTTGACAGTCAGACATTGTATCGATGTAATGCACATTGAGAAAAATGTCTGTGATAGCATCATTGGTACTCTGTTAAATATACCAGGTAAGACTAAAGATGGGATAAAATCCAGACTGGACCTACGTGAAATGCGAATAAGGTCAGAATTAACATAATTACGTGAAATGGGTAATAAAAGAACAAACTTACCTCCCGCTTGTTACATGTTGTCTAGAAAAGAGAAGAAAGCTTTTTGTGAATGCTTGGTAAATGTTAAGGTGCCACATGGTTACTCATCCAACATCCGTATATTGGTATCAATGAAAGATCTGAAGTTGATAGGTCTTAAATCTCATGATTGTCACACTCTAATGCAACAAATATTGCCCGTGGCAATTCGATCTATATTGCCGAAGCATGTAAGGTTTGCAATCACCAGACTTTGTTTCTTTTTCAAAAGTCTCTGCAGCAAAGTTATTGACCCTGAGACTCTCGATAATTTGCAAAGAGAAGTGGTTGTTACCCTATGTCATCTTGAGATGTATTTCCTTCCTTCGTTCTTTGATATCATGGTACATCTTGTTTTGCACTTGACTAGGGAAGTGAAAATCTTGGGACCGGTTTTCTTGCATTGGATGTATCCCTTTGAACGATACATGAGCGTTTTTAAAGGTGATGTTTGAAACCGTTATCGGCCTGAAGGGAGTATTATTGAAGGTTATGTGGCAAGAGAGGTTATGGATTTCTGCAATGACTTTCTCAGTGGTAATGACACTCCTGATAATGACAAGAATATTGACGAGCTATTTGGCAAAGGAATTTTGGGATCACGTGTGAAAGTAATCAGCCATGAGCAGTTGGAACAAGGTCATTTGTATATTTTACACAACATGGATGAAGTGAACGTTTATATCGAGGAACATACCAATTTCATCAAAAGACAATATCCTCGAGCCAATACAATGTGGCTTGCTACAGAGCATAACAAGACTTTTATTAAGTGGTTTGAAGATAAAGTCTTACATCAACTATCTCAAACACCAGATGATATTACTGAAACTATCAAATGCCTCGCCTTTAAACCAAAGTTGACTGTTATGTCTTATGAAGGGTATGGCATTAATGGATTCACATATTACACAAAGCGCCAAGATGATAAGAGTGTCGTACAAAACAGTGGGGTCACCCTTCAAGCATCGACTATGTTTTTTGCAAGTGCAAAGGATAAGAGTCCACGTGAAGCTAAAATGTCATATTACGGTGTCATTGAAGAGATATGGGAATTTGACTACATAGATTTCAGAATTCCGCTCTTCAAATGTAATTGGGTTGATAACACCAAAGGAGTTATAGTGGATGAATTGGGTTTCACTTTAGTGAACTTTGAAAAGATTGGCGAGAAGGCTGAACCATTCATATTGGCATCACAGGAGAAACAAGTATTTTATATCGATGATCCTGCAAATGATAAATGGTCGGTTGTTCTTCTTGGTAAAAGACAGTTCATTGAAGATCCTATAGATGAAGAAGAGTACTATGATAAATATGATGACTCCAGTCCATTCTCAGTTGGGTTGCCAACTCCACAAAATATTGAAGCTAATGATGACTTATATGTGCGCGGAGATCACAATGAAGGATTGTTAATTGATAAAAGATCACAATTTTAGAGGCATGCATGTTTATATTTTTTATTGAAGCTAAATATTTACTTTTTTAATATCAATATCATTTTCTGATTTGATGTTTCATTATCTTCTAGTTAATACAAATGCTAAACATTGTGGGAGGGTGCTAAAGAACTATAGGACCAATCTCACCCGAGATTACATACGCGATGTTGAGAATAGGTTCTTGATTGATTCCAATTCTAGACATTGATCAGTATTTCACTAACTCTACACTAATAATTTTTATTTGTATTCTCTTTGAAAAATAAATATAGGAAGAAGGCTATGCAGGATGGCCATGACATAGCTATGCAGGATATGCAGGATATGCAGGAAGAAGCCCCAATGAAGAGAAGCAGGATACAGATACAATACATAAAGTGCAGCACACACAAGTGCTTCAGATTCATATAACAACATGACAGACTAACACATATATAGTGCATAACAACATCAACGCCGAATTTACATACAACACTAGCTTAGTACATATATAGTGGGACTAAGGTGACGATACCAACTTCTAAAATAGGTTACTGACTACATGTTACGACTGGGAGGTCATGATTCAGCAACCATATGCATTAGCAGGAGGACAAACATATGGTGATCTGTTTGTCCTCCTGCTAATGCATACGGTTGCTGAATCACGACCTCCCAGTCATATTATGTAGTTGTTGGTAACCTATTTTACCAGGTGGGATTGTCACCTTATAAGTCCCACTATATATGTACTAAGCTAGTGTTGTATGTAAATTCGACGCTGCTGTTGTTATGTACTATATATGTGTTAGTCTGTCATGTTGTATGGACATCGATTGTATTGCTCAGGTATTATATAGTCTCATTAGATAATATGAAATATATCAATCTTATTTATAGCTCATTAATTATATATATACATCATTCTCTTTACAGGTGTTTAAAGCTGACCCCACTACAGGAATGAACTTACCAGATGTACATGCTCCCTATACAATGGGAGAATTAAATGAAGTAAGAGAAGAATGGGCAACAGCCATACAAATAGTGGGGGCTTTAAAATATAATTGGGATCCTAATAGCGAATAATGACTAAATAATGATATTTTGTAAATGAATTTCTGAATTATAATATATGTGTGAATGTTTCTACATGTATGGATGTTTCTACATGTGTCTGAGTGAAAATGAATGAAAGTGTTGGTTGCTATATGAATGTTTCTACATGTGTGAATGTGAATGAATGGAACTACAGATTGCTAGCTACATGAATGTTTCTAAATGTGTGAAAATAAAATGGAACTGCAGGTTGCATTGCTAAATGCATGTGTGAATATTTTGTTGTTAATTTTGCAGGTTTGTGGCCTGTTGTCGGCTGATATCAATGGATGTCGTAAAACCTGCAATTCATAACTGAACTGAACATGTTTCTCATCCTGCGACCAGCCACAGCAGGTCTGCAGACTAACCGAAAAAAAAACAAAACAATAGGCGTCGATTATTTGTATAAAACCGACGCAAAATAGTTACAGTGTCGGTTTTTAATAGAAACCAACGTCTATTTCCTTAACACCACGGCCGTGGCAGCAAACCAGACACCACGGCCGTGCTGGCCAGCACAGCCGTGGCAGCGGACCAGACACCACGGCCGTGCTGTCCAGCACTGCCGTGTTGGGAGTTATATGGCGTCGGTTATTAGCTAATAACCGACGTCTATAGTGCCCAAGTTGGCGCCCTCCTGTGGTGCGAAGATATATGTCGTCGGTTATTTGTAAAAAACTGACACTGATAGTGCCCAAGATGGCGCCCTTTCTGTGGCGCGAAGGGTTTGGGCGTCAGTTTCTTATCTAATAATCGACGCCTATAGTGCCATGATGGCACATTTTCGGTGGCGCGCGAAGAGTTTGGGCGTCGGTTTTGGAACTGACGCCTAATGGGTGAGCTTTTAGTGTCGCCCACATAGGTGTCTCTTAGAAACCGACACTAAAGGCTTTAAATAACCGACACTAAAGGTAGGTTCTGTAGTAGTGGTTCTTATTTCTTACAGGTGATTGCATCATTTGATCCTTGTACAGGAGGGTGGCGAGGTCCTTCCCCGTGCACCAAGTGTCTTCACTGAATTTCCATTCTCGTTTTGACCTGCCAATTATTTTTATAGATGTTATACATACGAGTTGGATATTGAAACAATAATGTTTTATCATTTTACACTTGACAATAACCAATTCTCTTACATTTCTTCTATGTTGTTCATGAAGTGATGGACAATTTCTTTGGTTTCTTTTGTTTTAAAATGTTCAAAACCTATGAAATTTGACATCTTGTGCTGTCAACAACAATAGAGCAATCCATGTTAGAATCAATCTTCATTTTGCACAAGTTACTTAAGCATTACTATCAGTTACTCAATCATTACTCTCAGTTACTCAAGCATTACTTTTAGTTACTTAAGCATTACATTCAGTTACTCAATCATTAGGTTCAGTTACTCAAGCATTAGGTTCAGTTACTCAAGCCTTACTTGTAGTTACTCAAGCATTAGGTTCAGTTACTCAAGCTTTAGGTTCAATTACTCAAGCATTACTTACAGTTATGATATACTTGAAAAGGAGATGAAACTTACCTTTTCCTCCCTTCTTTTCTTCACATTTTTCTCTATGCTTCCTATCTTTAGTTCTTCCATCTTCTTCTTCTTCTTCAATCTTTTTATGGGCTCCTTCTGCCCTTCTTCTTCTTCTACTATCTTCTCCTACTGTTCGCTTCCTTTCTTATTTCTTTTGTTCTGCATCTTCTGCAGACATTGGTTGTTCAGAACTGTCGTCTTTTGTTTCTTTCTTCTCCTCTTCATCAACATTTTTCCTGTCATCACTGTGATCTTCTGATTCCATGTATTTTCTTCTGAGGGTCATCCTTCTTCACTTCATCAGTGGGTCGACATCCTTTGTTAGTGTCTTTCGGTTCATCTACATGCATCGAGGCAAAACCCTTTGCAAATTCTTTGAATCCACTTTCAGGTGACTGTGATTTGTCACCCTCATCTTCCCACTTTCTTTTTAGATTTTTATTTTCTTCTTCTAACTTGGCTATTCTTTCTTCTAGCCTTTTATTCTCCATCTACAGCTAAGTGAATTTCTCAACACTTATTCTTGTGCAGATCTCCTTATGCATTTTGAGCTCCTCCTCCAACACTTGGATTCTTGTCTCTAGGGTGGAGGTGTCAGGAGTGTCTCCCTCTTTGATGATTGGCTTTGCTGGTGCCTTATTGGTTGTTGGCTTACATTTTGCTGGCATATCCTTCGATGATTTTGCAGCCTGCCAATCATCTCCCTGGTCTACCACTATCCTTTGATAAACCTGTCCAACATATAAATAAAAATAATGTGTCACAAAATGAAACATGTATGATTATGTTGTATATTAGATTTTGTAACAAAGATTAGATAATCTTACATCCTTAGGGTCCACTTCCCCTAATTCCATCAATTTCTCGACCGGAGTAGCCCACTTCTTTACCCTTGGCTTGGAGTCAAGGAATGTTGGCTTTGCCATCTTTTTCATCTCATATGCCCAAACCTACATGTAAAATATAGAAAATATAATGCATATGTAAATGCCCCCCCATAGTCAATATTGTATCAATGTAGATGAATATGATTTTCTTCACTTACGCATATGCACATGACATAGCCTATTGTGTACAAGGTGTTCTTAGCCCCTTTCTCTCCTTTCCTTCTTAGCTGGACATTCTCCTTCAGCATCTTCATATTCTTGAAGATACTCCCATTCACTAGCTTTGCCCAATTCATCTGCCCAGTGACACTGACATCATCTAGGTAGTGGATAATGTAGATTGGTGTGCAATAGATGGTGTTTGGGATTAGGAATGTTGCCAACAGGTGCAACATCCACGCGTGACACATATTTTTATCTGTTGGATTGTTGGTCTTGGCATATTCTTGCCAAAGTTTTGTTAAGTTGTCCTTATGCAGGACATCCTTTTCTCTCAACCTCTTTGAGGTCTCACCTTCATTTCTATTTTTAAAAGTCGCCTTGGCAAACTCTTGCCATATCGACTTATTATGTCAGAATCTTTCCTTTATTTTATTTCTATACCTTTACCGGGGATACCTAGAATTATCCCCATGTCATATACTATCATCCTTCTCTCCTCCCCGTTGGCCAGTAGAAATATGTCTTCAACAACATATCTATCTATTAAATCCTCTAACAAGCCTATGTCAACCGCAATATTTGGCATCTTTACAAGGTTTGCGAAGGCTGTTGAGCTTAACATCATAAGTTGTTCTTTTGTATATACCATGCTCTTACTGGTGTTGATGTAGCTCTTTAAGGAGCACATGTGGTACAGTCTATTTACTCCCACTACAAACATATCAAAATTTATTGTTAGAGCTCATTGTTTATTTTGTAAAAGCAATTTAATAAACTGCAAGTAACTAAAAATTAAAACAATTACAATTCCATACAATCTTACCGTTCTCTTCAGTTGCTTTTCCTTTTCCCTTTTGTGTTCTCTTATTTCTTTCCTCTTTCCCCCCCCTCATTTGCAGCCTTTTCTTTTCCTTTCGATTTCCTTCTTTTTCTGTATCACCATCAGCCTTCCCTTTCTCTTCAGTTGCTTGTTCCTTCCCTTTCCCCTTGGTTTTCATTTTTCTTCTTTTTACATCACCTTCTTCTTCACTAGCCTTTTATGTCTCTTTCTGTTTCTGATTTGCATTTGTACTCTCCTCATCCTCTTTGCTTTCTTCTCCTGCATACGAATAGATTTACTCCAAGAATGTAGTATTTAGCTTAACAATATTGTTTTCTAGTTTAATTGATATGTCTAGTGTGTGAGACACAATTTGTTACTCAAGCATTACTTTAAAAAATAAATAATCAAACATTACTTTCAGTTACTCAAGCATTATGTAATAGTTACTCAAGAATTCATTTTAGTTACTCAAGTATTCTGTAATAGTTACTCAAACTTTATTTTTGGTTACTCAAGCATTCTGTAATAGTTACTCAAGCATAAATTTCAGTTACTCAAACATTACTTTCAGTTACTCAAGCATTCTGTAATAGTTACTCAAGCATTAATTTCATTTACTCAAGCATTAATTTCAGTTACTCAAGCATTACACTCAGTTACTCAAGCATTACTCTTATTTACTTGAGCATTACTCCTCCTATTATAATAGTTAATCGAGGCTATCTCATAGTTACTCAGATCAATTGGTGTAGTTACTCTAGCTACATCATCTAGTTTTAATGTAGTAACTATCATACATTGACACATCAGTAGTAGCCTGCATAGCAGGAGGGGCAGGATGCAGAGAAGGTCAAAGACACAACAATAGTAGCCTGCATGAAAGCACAAATTACCTTGTTCTTCTTTTCCCGCTTTGTAGCACACATCTTCTTTCTTCTCAGTTGCTCTGTTGCCTCCACGACCAGCAGTAGCAACCTTACTGCGCTTTGCACTTTTTGATGGAGGTTTGATCCATGGGGGAGTTGTAACCCCTTTTTTTCCCTTTCTTTTGTGTCTGAGGTGTCGAAGAAGTAGCTTGCTTATCTCCTTCAGTAGCCATCACAACTCCTATTTTGACCTATTTCTGTATTCTCTAAGGAGTCTCAGCAGCAAACCCCTTCTCCATTTCTGTAGCTTCTTTTTCCCCCTCTTCTTCCGCTTCTGTGGCCTTGGTAGCCTATTTCTTATCCCCTTTCAGAGTTGTCGGAGCAGTCTGTTCTTGTAATTCCCTTTCAGCGGTCGATGCTGCTTTTCCCGCTTCTTCTGCCTATTTTGCTATCTTCTCGTCGGCTTGAAACTGGTGGGTTTTGAAGTCGTCATCACCTATTTCGACCAATTTCGGTCTATTCTTTCTCCACGGAGGCATTGTCGACGATTTCTGCAAGGCTTTCTTCGTCCTCGTCATCTCTGAGTAACTAACGAGTCGATGAAGGAGCGACTGAAGGAGCTGGTGATGGAGTGGTTGGGTGATGTCTTTGCCGGTGAGATTGCGTGACAATGGGAGAAATTGCTGGGGAGGGCGACAGATTGAGTAGAAGAATTGGGGTTTTTCTTCGCTCGCTAGATGCTCTCTCCACTATTTTCTCGCTGCTTCCGCTCGAATGTTTTTTTTTCCATTTTTTTTCATTATAACAGGTTCCGGGTTGCGGGAGTATTGCTGTCGAGTAGGGTAATTAAGTTACCCGTGTGGGCAACTAAAAGTAACTCATATATATATATGTATATATATGTATGTATATGTATATATATGTGTATATATATGTATATGTATATATATGTATGTATGTATGTATATGTATATATATGTATATACATACATATATATATACATATATACACACACACACACACACATATATATATATATAAATATATACATATATATATATATACTCTTCTTCTCCTTCTGTGGCCTTAGTAGCCTCTTTCTTATCCCCTTTCGGAGTTGTTGGAGTAGTCTGTTCTTGTAATTCCCTTTCCGCGGCCGATGCTGCTTTTCCCGCTTCTTTTGCCTATTTTGCCATCTTCTCGTTAGCTTGAAACTGGTGGGTTTTGAAGTCGTCGTCGCCTATTTCGACCACTTTCGGTCTATTCTTTCTCCACGGAGGCATTGTCGATGATTTCTACAAGGCTTTCTTCATCCTCGTCATCTCTGAGTAACTAACGAATCGATTAAGGAGTGACTGGAGGAGGTGGTGATGGAGTGGTTGGGTGATGTCTTTGCCAGTGAGATTGCATGATAATGGGAGAAATCGATGGGGAGGGCGACAAATTGAGTAGAGGAATTAGGGTTTTGCTTCGCTCGCTAGCTGCTCTCTCCACTATTTTCTCACTACTTCCGCTCGAATGTTTTTTTTCTACTTTTTCCCGCTATAACAGGTTCCGGGTTGTGGGAGTATTACTGTCGGGTAGGGTAATTAAGTTACCCGTGCGGGAAACTAAAAGTAACTCATATATATGTATATATATGTATGCATATGTATATGTATATGCATATATATATATATGTATATATGTATATACATATAGATATGTATATATATATATGTATATGTATATATATACATATATATATATATATATATATATATATATATATATATATATATACATATGTATATATATACATATACATATATATATATGTATGTATGGATGTATGTATGTATGTATATATGTATATATATACATATATATATATATGTATATATACATATACATATGTATGTATATATATATATATAGCCTGACTCTCTCTCTCTCTCTCTCTCTCTCTCTATATATATATATATATATATATATATATATATATATATATATATATATATATATATATATATATATATATATATATATATATATATATATATATATATATAAAGATTTCTTCTATATGGACCAGAAATGACACCCATATTTGGACCCTTTTTGTCCTCTTGCATGCATGAGAATAAAACAAGGGAGGGAATTGAGTACTTCTCTCCCTAGTTTTGTTCTCATGAATGCAAGAGGACAAAACAGGTCCCAAAATGGGTTTCACTTTTGGTCCAATGATTGTATTCCATAAATTAGATCAGATGCTCACCACTCACATCATGGCAGACTCCTCAATGTAGCTATCATTTCTTTCTTCTTGTAATTACTAGGTGAAAATTGGTGACCAGTGACATTATTCAAAAACTGTCTTTGTAGAGGATATGATTTCTACCAGATTGGAGTCTGTATACTCCATCACGGTAGCATAAATCATGGTTTCGAAATAGGATGGAATTCACAGTTCAAAACAAACTTTCTGTATATGTTTTTGGGATGCAAAAAGAAAGAAGGAATAGTTTCATACAGAGGCACCACTATGTTGTAGATGATACATGCTTTTCTCATGGCTAAAAAATGTCAATGGGCACCCTCCTCCCTTGCTTGAGCATTGAAACAAGGCAAACGATAAGTGGACGCCATGCCGGAGGTGCAACCACACAAATATTTGTCCGCTAGTATCCGCAGTACTGACACACTGTCCCAAAATAAATAAAATGATTGAAAAATGTGGGAGAGAAAGGAAGTGGAGAGAGGGGAATAATTGAAAATGTGGGAGAGTGAGAAGGGAGAGAGAATGTCTACAAATAGAGAAAAAAATAAAAGGTTATTTTTACTAATAACTTTCAATCCATAAAGAATTCTCTAACAAAATAATTTTGTTTGTGTTTTTTTATAAAAAAATTAAAGTAAGACCAATATTGACATACTATTTAAAAATATAATATACATTTTAAAATAGAAGAGAAAGAATGATCAGAAAAAGACAAAAAAAGACAGAGATTTGTTTTACTTATAATTTTCAATCCAAAATGAGTTGTTTGATGGAATAAAAGTTGCTAGATTTAAAAAAAATACATTCGAACAAGAGTAGTGTCGATAAGAGGAATTTTTTTTCATTAATTTCTTTAAATTTTATTATAAACTGTGGTCTACTTTGTTGTTATGTGTGGTACAATTTGTTGTTAATGTAAATGCAAAAAAATATTAAGAAAATGAGAGAAGTAGTGATATTATTTTTATATTAGTTGTTAGATTTGATCCAAATTGTTGTTATCTCTAGCCGAATTTGTTGTTATCTCCAGTACAATTTGTTATTTTTGTAAGAGTGAGAAAATATAATGAATAGGAGGAATGTAAAGTCATTATCTATGGTACAATTTATTGTTAATTCTGGATGTTATCCTTGGTCTAATTGGATGTTATCTCAGGTCAATTTGTATGTTATCTGTAGTCGAATTAGATGTTATCTCTGATGCATTTGAATGTTATTTTCAATCTAATTGGAGGTTATCTCCCTTTTATTTGGATTTTATCTCTGATTATTATATGTTATATCTAGTCTAATTAGATGGTATCTCTGGTCCAATTTTTTTCTCTAGTCTAATTGAATGTTATCTCTAGTCCAATTAGATGTTGAATTTTATACATGGTCTAATTTTTTGTTACTTTTAGTCCAATTGGTTGTAATCTCTGATCCAATTGGTTGTTATCTTTGGTCCATTTTGAGTTATTATCTCTGGTCCAATGGAATGTTATCTCCAATTCAATTGGTTCATATCTTTGGTCCCATTGGTTGTAATCTATGGTCTGATTTGGGTTGTTATGTTTCGTCCAATTGAATGTTATCTCTAGTCTAAATAAATGTTATCGCTAGTACCATCTATTGTTGATCCAACTGTCTGTTATCTCTAGTTCCATTGTTTTGTATGAGAGAAAATACAAGAAATAAGAGGGCATTAGTGTCAATATTTTTAAAAAATTTAGTTGTTATCTTAATTCCAATTAATTATGATCTCTAGTCTAATTTGTTATTTTTGTAAAAGGGAGAAAGTGCAAAGAATAGGAGGGAAGTAGTATACTTAGTTTTTTCTTAAATTAGTTGTTAACACTTGTCCAATTTGTTGTTATGTCTAGACTAATTTGTTGTTGTCTCTAGTATAATTTGTTACTTTTTTAAAGAGTGAAAATACAAAAAATAAGAGGAAAGTAGTGCCATAACTTTGTTCTTAAATTTAGTTGTTATTTCTAGTATAATTTGTTGTTATATCTGTTCCAATTCGTTGTTATCTCCAGTCTAAGTTGTTGTTAACTTGTTATCTCTTGCCCAGTTTGTTGTTTTTGTAAGAGAGAGAATAAGAGAAATAGGAGGGATGTAGTGTAATTATCATTTTTAAATAAGTTTTTATCTCTGGTCCAATTTGTTGTTATCTCTAGTCTAATTTATTGTTATCTCTCATATAATTTGTTATTTTTTTAAGAGAGAGAAAACAAAAATAATAATAGGGAATCAGTCCATTATTTTTAAAATTTAGTTGTTATCTCTGATCCAATTTGATGTTATCACTATTCTAGATTGTTTTTATCTATGGCTCAACAATAGAGTTGTTCTCTCTGATCTGTTTATTTTTTCAAATTGAGTTGTTATCTTTGATCTATTTGAGTTGTTATCTTTGGTCCAATTCGATGTTATCTATGGTCTGATTTCCTATTATCTCTAGTCCAATTTCCTATTGTCTCTGGTCCAATATGTTATTTTAATAAGATATAAAATGCAAAAATAAGAGGAAAGTAGTGTAATCAATTTTCTAAATAATTTGTTATCTTTAGAGAAATGTTTTGTTATCTCAGGTCTTATTTATTATTATTTTGTTACAATTTATTATTTTGAAGATAGAGAATATACAAGGAATGGGAGGAAACTAGTCCATTATTATTATTTTCAATTTAGTTGTTATCTCTATTCTAATTTTTTGTTATCACCAGTCTGGATTGTTATTATATAAGGCCCAATAATAGTGTTGTTATCTCTGGTCCATTAATTTTTTAATTGAGTTGTCATCTATGATTCGATGGAGTTGTTATCTCTGGTTCAATTTGTTGACATATCTTCTCTAATTTGTTGTCATCACTGGTCTAATTTGTTGTTATCTCTGATCCAGTTTGTTGGTATCTCCAATCCAATTTATTATTTTCTCTGGTCCACTATGTTATTTTTTAAGAGTGGGAAAATACAAGGAATAAGAGGGAAATATTGCAATTCATATTTTTAAATTTAGTTGATATCTCTAGTCCAATTTGTTGTTATCTCTAGTTTATTTTTGTGTTATGCCTAGTACAATTTCTTGTTTTTTAAGAGAGAGAAAATAGAAGAAATAGGAGGAAAGTAGTGCCTCCAAAATTTAGTTGTTATCTTTAATTCAATTTATTATTATCGCCGGTCAAATTTGTTTATTTTCGATCCAATTTGTTGTTATCTCAGATCCAATTTGTTGTTTGGACATTTTTTGTAAGAAATCTAGCAATTTTCATTTCACTTGTAAATTAACATTTGAAATTATAAGAAAAATATATTTATCTCCTCTTTTTTTCTCTTTTATTTTGGAGACACTCGTCTCTCCTATTTTTGATTGGCTATTATATTTTTTGGAAATATGTTGACATTGTTCTTGTTAGAACATACTTTTTAGAAGGTATCTTGTAATTTTTATTTCGTCAAAAAATTTATTATGGATTGAAAGTTATTTACAAAATAAATTCCTCTCCCCATTTTTATCCTTCCATCCATTCCTTCTATCCTTTTTTGCTCTCTCCTCTATCCAGTCTCTCCTCTATCCACTCTCTCTCCCATGTACTGTCTCTCTCACTCCCAACCAACCCCTAAAACAATGTGTTGTTGTAGTCAGTTGTAAGACCCTTGACCTGGCTTTATGATTAAACATGTTTTCTTAACTTAATTGGGTTCTTAAAACCTTAGTAAAACTCTAAATTATGATTTGATATCATGTGATTGGGATATGTTTCAAGTTCGGTCTAGTTTAGACAACATTTAATTAAGTTTTGCAATTTATGTGCTTATATGGACCTTTATGCAATTTTACCATATCTAGGGTTTTATCCCTGACTTTCACATGTGTGATGTTCCTCATAAAATATTTTGACATAATTGATATAGTTGCACCTTTGATAAGCTAGATGCACCATCAGGTGTGAAGTGTTTTCTAACTCAGGGTTGAGACCTAGGGTTTCTCACCTAAGTACCACAACTTGATGGTTTTTCTTTATAAGTTGGGGATCATATGGTTTCACCGTGAGAGTGAAGGATCAGGCATTCTTCTTGTGTTGCAAGAAATTTGATGGTTTCCTCTTGGGGCACATCATTCAATTGTTTTTCATGTATTGAGAACCGAGTGATGGTGGATCAAGGTTACACATGTGGATAAGTGAAGGCATGATCCGATGGCATGTCTATTTTACATGGATGGGAGGTTTTAACCTTTGGACACATGGAATGCATATTTTTAACCCTCAACCCACCTTCCCCTCTCATCCTAGACTTATATACTCTTCTGCTCTCACCCAATTGAACTTTTTGCACTCCTTCATCTCCTTCTTATTTCTTAAGAGGTCCTACCCTCTTTCTTGGTGGAAGAAGAAGAGATCTTGAGGACAAAGCTTGGTGAAGCTTGGTTGCATGTTGCTCTAGGGTTTGTATATACCCACTCTAGGTTCCTTTGGAGCTTCCTGACCTAGCTTCTTGCCCTAAACAAGTAAGATCATCTTCCTTATCTTCATTTTTCTTGCTTCCCTCCTTCCTTTTTCTTCTTCCTTGGATGAATCCATGGTGTTATTAGTAGAACTTGAGCATGTGGCTAAAGAATGTCTTCTCTCTTATCTTTTACTCTAGATCTTCCTTATTCTTGAAGAAAGTGGAACGTTTGGAGTGCTAAATCTTGGGTTTCTCTTCTCTCTTTCAAGCTACCTTGCTGTTTGGATCATCATCATCATCCTTGAGGTGAGTTATATAACTTTCATCCCGTTTCTTACTTACCTTTAACTTGATATCTGCAGATCTTTCCCTAAAAACGTAGTAACAAGTACAAAGATGATCCTTTCGGTAGTGTTTGAGCATATGTAGTAGTATTTGTGTAGGTAAGCTACCCCTAGATGTTGTGCACGTTCTTCTTTGGAAGTAAGATACCTAAATCTTGCAAGTTTATGAATCGATGGTTTCCTTGAGTGTAGAAATGATGTCTTCTTCTTAAGTACAATGAATTGATTTCTCTCTTGAATTTTTAATCTATGGTTTGACTCCGCAGGAGAAATAATGGTTTATACTTAGTTGTTGATTTCATGGTTTTCCTTGTGCAGTACAAAAAATGTTTCCCTAGTAAGTGAAATGATGGTTTTGTTTAGCTTGAGAATCGATGGTTACACTTCATTCAAGAATTGATGGTAATATTTTATGCCTAAGTTGATGCTCTCATCAAGTTGATGATTAGACGGTTTCACTAACACCTGAAACAATGGTTGTATTTAAGCATAGAAGAACTGATTTCACCTAGTATTGACATTTGATGGCTTGCTTATGTTCACAACTGATGGCTTGCCTATGTTCACAACTGATGGCTTGCATATGTTCACACTTGATGGTTTGCCTATTGTCTACAATCTATGGTGTGTCTACTGCTTGCAATCAAAGGCTCTTCTACTCTATGAGATGAATAACCAAAAACTAAGAAAATGATGGCTTCAATAGGTCCTTGATTTGATGGTTATTCCTTATGTAATATATTAGTATGTACTTGTGCTTAGTATGTGAACTAATGTTCTTGATAGTGACCATGATTTTATGGTTTTATTCTTAACTAACTGCATCCATGATTCGATGAGGATTCTAGGTAGAAGAGTTTATGTTTTTTCCTAAGTGTGTGTGTGAACCGATGGATTACCTATGGGAGTTGATTTGTGATATCAACACAATCCACCTTGATAAATCTTAGTTAAAGGTAATTAAGTTGTAATGGTTTAATATATCTACCTTCCTCTAATGTTGTAATGCGGAAGGGATACTCTTATAATGCTAATGGTAACCTTACTATGTTACTTTGAGAACAACATATCTCCTATGATTGATGAAATCTTACTGTGGTGGACTAATATTGACTGTGGGAAAGAGACCTTAGGATTCCAACTCTCCTAGATCTTGTATGGAATTGATTGTGACTTCACAATGTCAATTGAAAGTTTGAGTGGTATGCCTCAAACTCCTCAGGGCTTAACGATCTCTACCTCTTCATGCACGATAATCTAAAAGCTGTAGAAACCCACAGGGTGAGACCAAATGTCCCAGTGCGAGATAAAACTCTCCACTAATGTCTATTAAGGCACAAATAACCAAGCAGATAGGTTAAGCACTATACAAGATGAGAAGATTTAGTTAAATGACATGCATTCAACATGTAAAGTAGATTAAGAAGACTAGGCAGTTGTCACTGAGCAATATAACAATTAGTATTTAACGAAGGAATACAAAGAACATGTATAATAGTTGACTTCTCTTACCAACTTATAATTTAAGAAATCAATACAAAGATAAGGTAAGGCTTCAACCAAAGTTACTCGTATTTGGCCCTAAGCAAGATAAGATACAAAGCTATATTACATCTTTTAATATTGCCTCGAAGATTTGAGTCATACCACTCAAATCCAATTGACCACTGCTAAGTTGAAATTGGTGCCATACAATGTCAATGGAAGAGCCAAAATCTATGACCTCTTCACACCTCTTGGTATGCATAAGAGAAAACACCATAAAGACATATTAGTCAACTGCAACAATGACATATAGTCAAGATTAAGGATTGGCTCATGCACGACCATCCACATGTACAATCACATGTAGCCCACCTTGGTACATGTACAGTGCTAGAGGAACAGGCTCACACGTGATCATTCTAATAGAAGGATTGGCTCACTCATTGCCATCCATATCATAAGGAGATCATCTCATGCGTGGCTTTCTCACATAACCTATAATTGTGAATGCAAGGAGATACTCAACTTGCACCCCTGTATATGCAAAAATATGGGCTTTGAGTTATACTTGTTTCACCAATCCAACAATTCAAAGCTAACACTAGAAAGGATCTATGGCACATGGCACCTACATGATTAGGATTTCACTTGATTATTTAAGCCAATTGGGTATCTTTTAACATGAATCAAGTTACAACATACAAAGCCATAATAGATCTTACAAGAATAAGGGTATTGTACAACCCCAAAAGATATCAAATGTATAAGGTGTGATCTAATCACATCATCATCACAACACTGTATCACAACCATTCACAAATCCCTCATCAAATTTACATCATTAGGGATCATTAATACCATAACCACATCATTGGAGGCTACCACTTTTCAAATAGGCATTAAACCATCACTAGGTCATAGGACATAATCACATAAACCATGTATGTCAATCACCACATTATGACTCAAAAGTGTGTACAATCATTACTCTGTATCATATGGTCATTATCACAGCATACACAAGCCATTTCATTCATTTCTTCCAGCAAGGTTAGGGATTTATTTACATACAAGAGAGAAAACAACATAACACAATAACCATATCATGAGAGAGAAGAAAACACATCACATTGCTTATCATTAGGGTTCAGATCCCATACTTAGCCGATTAGGGTTTTCTACCTGATTATAACACTAAACCCTAATTGTGTCACCTCGTACATTCTTGGAGTATATAAGATGTAAGAATATGATTAATGTTGATTAGGCATTAACTCAAACAGCAACATACACATTTCATTCATTACTCATAAACATGTGTTAATTATGTGTCCAAGAATATGTCATCCATACATCAAAACTATCTATCTCACATGGATCATAACCATCCACCAAGAACTTGTCGTGACCACCACATCTATGGGTCGCGACCATCCCTCATATACATGTCTCGACCTCTCTTGTAACCAGATCGCAACTACCTCAACCAAGAATATGTCTTTATTGCAACCAACCTTAGTGTCACGACCAACAAAGAGATAGGTGTGATGTCATGACTGCAATAAGGGTGAAGGTCACCTTCATCATATATTCATATATCTCATCCAAAATAGAAGCAAGGAGGTCCTAAGGAATTCAAGGTAGGTATCTCGACCAAACAACAAACCATCATCTCTACTGGAACCACAAAAACCACCATCAAAGCACCTCATGTAGGAGAGACGAAACCACATTTAAATCCTCCAAAGTAGAACTAAAACTCTTCATAACATCAAGGTATATGAACAAGATGCATGCAATCAAAACCCAGGTCAAAAGATGGGGGAGAAAACCACCATTACACAAAAATCACCAAATATGGGTATATAGGATTAGGGTTTCAGATTCCAAGTAAGCCAAGCATGATATCCACTACTAATTAGGTTCTAGAGCATGATATAATTCTTTATCATATGAGGGCATGTTTTAGAGAGAGGAAAATGGTTACATGAAAGTATGAAATGTGTAATAATAGAGAAGATTAAGGGTCATATCACCCACCTTAAGGAAGTCGCTCCAAGGATCAAAGTTCCAAGCACATGATCACCAAGGGGAAGGAAGATCCACCAACAACTCCACTCTTAGTCTGAAAATAACCTCAAGAAGGAGAAGACACCATGGTCAAATCTTTTTCAAGAAAAGGGCAAGAAGGAACCTTTAGGCCGAACCAACAAAAGAAGGGAGAAAAGAGAAGAAGACATCCTCCCACTAGTTACCACCATGGATACTCCATAGTCTAAGGCCATTGTGGAGAGGAGTTTCTCTCAAGATGACCACTAGGGTAGAACCCTAGTCTACGACCAAGGAAAGGGGAAGGCGAAGGTGGAGGTTTCACAGGAAACATTGCAAAAGAAAGACATATACTTAGCAAGGTTGAAAATGAGCAAAGATCACCACAAACACCACATGCAAGGGAAGTATGGCCACCAAGAGCTCCAAAATAGTTCTAATTTCTCTTCAAGGATTCAAGGATGACCAAGCAAGAATGGAGGAAGAAGATGGCCGAAAAGGATCACTTGCATGGAGAGATAAGGGGTTATCTAGCAAAGGAGGAGGGAAGTAGGGTGAAGGATGAGGTGTCAACAAGATAGAGCTGTACAAGGACACTTGTCCACCCAAGAAACTAACATACAACCACTTAAACCATGTATGCACGAGATGGTGATACAACCTATGTTGGGTCTCGACCGCTTGGATCACCCAACATGGTCGCGACTGTGACACATCAAGGAACACCATCCATGGTAGCGATAAGACACCAACACACCACTAGGTCGAGACAAAAGATCTCCACACAAACTCAACTATCCTGACCCAAGACCATCTTGGTCACAAAAAAAAATAGATAGAAGGTGTGTCTCAACCACAAAACCCACAAAACTCATCCTAGGTCACAACCTAGGTGAATACAACCCACAAGGTACACATAGTCAAGGTAAACCAAACCCTATAAACCCTAATCACCACCAAGGGTGTCGCCACTCAAAAAAGATCAAATAAGGAAGCCACTAATTTCCCTCACCTTTGGATGATATCAAGAAAGAGAAAGAACCCTCTATTGATGGCATATTGCAAGATAACCCTCATAAATGGGTAATTTGCAATTTAACCCAAAATAAGCTCATAAAGCATAAACATCGTCCAAACAAGCTCAAACTAGGGACTTATACTCTCCAAAAGATCTAAAAGAATCTTCAAGTGTTAAAGCAAGGTCATATGCACTTACTTAAGAAAAATAAATAGGGTTACCCAAAACCTAGGTCAGGGGTCTTACAATCCATAAACCCCTAACAAGGATTTTGCCCCCAAAATCCTAAGCAAAAAAAAGGGTACTTCCTCCTCATCTCATCCTCAAGATCCCATGTGTCTTCCTCAATGCCAAGGTGAAGCCAAAGAACCTTCACCAACACTATGTCCTTCTTTTTCAACTTCTTCACTCTTCTATCAAGGATCGGCATGGGCCCCTCCTCATAGGACATATCCTCATCAAGCTCAACCTCCACTGGATGAAGCACTAACTCTGTATCTAGATGACACTTCCTTAAAATGGATACATGGAACACTGGATGCAACCTGTGTAACTCAGGTGGAGACTCCAATCTATTAGCCACTTTCCCAACACACACTACTATATGGTAAGTTCCCATATACCTGGGAGCCAACTTCTCATTCTTTCCAAACCTCAATACTCCCTTCCAAGGAGAGACCTTGAGATACAACTTGTCTCCCACTTGGAACCCCAAGGGTCTACGAAGGTTATCTACATATGAGTTTTGCATGTCCTATGCTTCCTTCAACTATTGTTGAATCACTTTGATCTTCTCTGTCATCTGTTGTACAAGTTCAGACCGAGAAGCTGATATTCACATGTCTCATACCAGAATAACATAGATCTACAACATCTCCCATACAACACCTCATACGGTCCCATGTTGATGCTTCTCTGATAGTTGTTATTATAAGTGAACTCTATTAAACTGAAGTGGATGTCCCAACTGCCCAATAACTGCAAGACACAAGCTCTCAACTGATCCTCCAAGGTCTGTATAGTTCTCTTAGAATGTCCATCTGTATGTGGGTGGAAATCAGTACTAAACCTCAAATGTGTACCCAAGGCAATGTGCAAGCACTCCCAAAAGTGACTTGTAAACTAAGGACCTCTATCTGACACAATGGTAGCTGGGTCACCATGTGAACACACTATCTCATCAACATATATCTGAGCAAGCTTCTCTATTGTATATGTTGTCTTCACAAGAAGGAAATGTGCTGACTTGGGCAACCTGTCAACAATCACCCAAATGAAATCATGACCTTTGGCTGTCCTAGGAAAAGCAACCACTAAATCCATCATCACATGATCCCATTTCCACTATGGTATAGGTAATGGTTGCAATGTCCGTACAAGCTTCTGATGTTCTTCTTTAACTTGTTGACACACATTGCACTTGGCCACAAACTCAGCCACATCACGCTTCAGGCTAGGATACCAATACAAATCCTTCAGATTGTGGTACATTTTGGTGCTACTTGGTTGAATTGCATACATCGACGAGTGAGACACTTCCAAAACCATCTTCCTCAGATCATTATCATCAGGAACCACAACTCTACTGTGGTAACACACTGTCCCATCCTCTGCCTCATGAAACCCATCACACTTCTCGCTGTCAAACTCTGATTGTATTTGCTATATCACGATATCAATATGTTGCACTTCTCTGATCTGTTGTCTCAACGTCAGCTTCACTTGCAGTTGTGCCAACAGACCTGCTAGCAAGGAAACCTTTAAACTCATGGTCATATGATGCAAGGAGACCAACATGTCTCTCTTGTGGCACACCAAGGAACACAACTGCACATGACCAACAGATGCGATGAAAAAGACATCTTGCTCAATGCATCTTCCATGACATTAGCCTTTCCTGGGTGGTAATCAATGGTAAGTCATAATCCTTGATTAGCTCCATCTAGCACTTCTTCCTCATATTCATCTCCTACTACAAAAACATTAACTTCAAGTTCTTGTGGTCTATGAAGATCTGACACTTCTCACCATAAAGTTAGTGCCTCTAGATCTTCAAAGCATGAACCACAATGGCTTATTCCAGATCATGGGCTGGGTAGTTCTCCTCGTGCTTCTTCAACTATCATGACACAAAAGATATCACATTCTTATCCTGCATCAGCACACAACCCAAACGATTCCTCGATGCATCACATAAAACTATGTACCCTTTCCCATGCTCAGGAAGAGCTAGCACTGGTGCATTGGTCAACTTATCCTTCAACAACTACAAGGCACACTGACATTTGTCATCCTAGATAAAAGGCACATCCTTCCTTGTTAGCTTCATCAGGGGTAACACAACTGATCTAAAGTTCTTGATGAACCTCCTATAGTATCCTGCCAGACCCAGAAAACTACGAACTTTTATGGACATCTTCGGTTGCTCCCAACTCCATCACAAACTCAACTTTCTTGGGGTCCAACCAAACTCCCTCCGTAGATATCACGTATCCTAGGAAGGACACTTCCTTCAACAAAAACTCACACTTCCTGAACTTGGCATATAGCTGATGTTTCCTCAACACATTCAATGCCTGGTGAAGATGATATCCATGCTACTCACTGTCCCTGGAGTATATCAATATACATATGTGAATACCACTACAAACTGATCAAGAAATGGCCAGAACACCCTGTTCATCCAGTCCATAAATGTTGTCAGCGCATTGGTTAACCCTAACAACATAACCATGAACTCATAGTGACCATACCGAGCCCTAAAAGCTGACTTAGGTATGTCATCTACCTAGATCGACAACTGGTGATATTCAGATCTCATGTCCATCTTTGAGAACACTAAGGCACCACATAAATGGTCAACCAAGTCATCTATCTTAGGTAAGGGATACTTGTTCTCTATCATCACCTTGTTCAACTTTCTATAGTCTATACACAGCCTCATGGATCCATCTTTATTCTTTACAAACAACAAGGGAGCACCCCATGGAGACATGCTTGGTCTGATGAAGCCTTTCTTAAGAATATCTTGCAACTATTTCTTCAACTCTGCCATCTCATTTGGAGCCATTCTGTACGGTGTCTGCACTATCATCTATGTACCTGGTACTAGATTGATCTCAAAATCAATCTCTCTAATTGGAGGAACACCTAGAAACTCTTTTGGGAACACATCCTTGAACTCACAAACCATTGAAACCTACTAGATACTAGGACTCCTCACTTTAGTATCCACCACATGTGCCAAAAATGCATCAAAACTCTATCTTAATAATCTTCTCAGCCACCATCGTCGACACCAGATGCGTCAGAAGAATCTTCTTATCTCCTTGGAAGACCCACATCACAATGCCATCTACAAACATCTCCACCTTGGAACTACAGTCCAAGATCACCAAATACTTCTCCAAGGTGTACATTCCAAGGATCACATCGAATCCATTCATATAAAGTAGTATGAGATCCACTTGGATGCTATGTCCAGAAAAAGAAAGGACACAAGAAGAATGCACCTCCTACAACTCTGTGGAACCATCTAACAAGGTTTTTAAACAAAGACTATCTCATCTATGACTAATAGGCAAAGAACAATTATTAATCACTTCTTGAGTGATAAAAGAGTGGGTCACAACTAGGTCAACCAAAATAGATATAAAGCAAGAAGAAGAAAAAATAGAATGAAATAACTCCATCTGACTAATCACCACTCGTGGGTTGACCACTCCTTCCGACTGACTCGTGATGTAGAATCTATCCATTTCCTATTATAGTCCTCATCCTCTGTTGTCATGAGCTGATAAACCAACCTACAATGCTTGTCCATGTCCTCGACCTACACCACCGCTAATGTGTTTTCTCTGCGAGCCCTGTTGGCTCTGCCTCAGTTGCTGGGTCACCTCATCATCCTTTATGGGGCAATACATCTTTGTATGCCCAACCTGGCAGTACTTGTAGCAAATCTTTATCTCATACCATGGCCTTGATGGCCCTATCACTGACATTGAAGTTGTGATGTGGTTTCCTATAGATGGAAGATTGTGACCTCTACCATTACTTGGTGACCTCTGTGTTTGTGCACTGGACCTCTGTTGTGCTGGTGGTGTCAAGAACCTAAGCTTATTAAACCCTCCAGAAGACTATCCTTGATATTGTATCAGTCTCTTCTTAGCACTCTTCTCACACTTCTTGACAAAAGATCATTTGATCCTCCTAATAGAATCCACAAACATGTTGAACATTTCTGAGTTCTCCAAAGCAGCCATTGGGGTGGATAACTCAACATTCAACCCCTTCTCAAAACATCATCTCCTCTCCTCATATGTAGTAGCCATATGAGGGCAGAACCTCAAAAGCTCCATAAACCTCACCTCATACTCATTGATCATTAGGGTTTCTTGCCTGATCCTCTCAATCTGAGAGATCTTCTCATCTAGGGAGGTATGCGAGAAGTACCTACTGAAAAACTCTTGTTTGAACTCCTCCCAACTAACAGCAACACCTGGCCTTTTCTTCTCTTTAATGGCCCACCAATGACCAACACTCCCCTTCAGAAGATATACAACATGCTTCACCCTGTTAGCCTCGGGGATACTAAGGATCTTGAAGGCCTTCTCTAACTCTGTCAACCAAAGATCCGCATCTGCTGGGTTAGTTGTACCAGTATATTCCACAACACCAACACACCTCAGCCTCTCAAAGGTCTTCCCATACCCAGGAGATTTCACATTGGGGACTATTTCTCTCATTTGAGGAATGGGCATTCTGTCCTCCATATGTGTCATTGTTGCCATAAACTACGTGAACAAAGAGTGAAAAGTAGGTTTTCCAGCATGGCTTGGTCAAACTGGGGTGCATGAAATACCCAATCTTCATTCGCATGGACCCTTGTACCACCACCTGGTGCAACAACACTTCTCTCTAAGAGTGTTCTTTGTGTTTTCCAACCATCTTTTCTACTCTTCTTCTACTTGTGCATAAGCAGAAGCCATGATAAGACATACTGGTGGACACAAGAACAAACAAAAACCCTAGTCCTAGGTACCGATAGACTCAGAAAACCTAAGCTATGATACCAACCAAATTGTGATGCCCCGAAATGCCACAGACAAGATTACTCAAAAGCAAAGCATGGAATTATAACTAAACATGTGGATTACTAGAAAACAGAAGAAATTAAAACCATTTTCTCAAGCACCAAAGACATAAACTTATCACATACAAGTCCTCAACATGAAACCTATATCACATAATCACATATAACATGGTGATTGTATCATGAGCATCATCATACCTGCCATCAACCTGTAACATGAGATATATGTTCCCCATACATGCACATGAATGTCTTCCAGAACTAAACAACAAAGGGCACAAAAACCCAAAACCTCATAACTACAACACATAAGAAACACCCCCAATGACCTGAGTCATGGATGACTCTAGGACTCTAACACCAGAAGACTAGCAGCACATCTAACCTTTAACAACTACTGCTCTTGTTGTTGCTCTTCCTTAGCTGCACGATCTCTACCTCTTCATGCACGATCACATAAAAGATGTGGAAACCCACGGGGTGAGACCAAACATCCTAGTAGGAGATATAACTCTCCTCTAACATCTATCAAGGCACACATGACTAAGAAGATAGGTTAAGCACTATACAAGATGAGCAGATTCAGTTAAATGATATGCATTCAACATGTAAAGTAGATTAAGCAGACTAGGAAGTTTTCATTTGGCAATAGAACAATTAATTTTCTAAAAGGAATACGAAGAACATGTATAATAGTTGACTTCTATTACCACCTTATAATTCAAGAAATCAGTACAAATATAAGACAAGGCTTCAACCAAAGTTACTCATATTTGGCCCTAAGCAAGATATGCTACACACTTATATTACAACCTTTTATATTGCCCTGAGGATTTGATTTGTACCATTCAAATCCAACTGACCGCTGCTAAGTCGAAATTGGTTCCATACAAGGTCAATGGAAGAGCCGAAATCCATGACCTATCCACAACTCTTGGTCAACACAAGAGAAAACACCGCACAGAAATATTAGTCAAATGCAACAACAAAATATAGTCAAGATCAGGAATTGGCTCACGCATGGCCATCCTCATGTATAATCACACCTAGCCCACCTTTTTTTTGAGGTAAAACCACATGCCATTATATTAATAAAAGCCATATGGCATCTACAGAGATAAGAAGATCAAACATATTCTGTAACCATACAAGATAGAGAGTGATATCTACAGATAGGATTGTATGCATGTAAGACTCTTCCGCATGGATTCCTCCCTTTCGTGCTAATAGAAGCAGCTTTCAAATGGAATCAATCCACAATCCTGGGTAACATCTGCAAAGACAACACCACCTCCACCAAGATGACAAAAAAAGATAACCATCTCCCATGGAGCCAGCAGACCTCCACCAACACATCGAGCACAAACAGACACCCAAACTATAAAAAATGGACGGGGGATAAACCCCGATCAAGGTTCAATCACTGGGGGAAACCTAGAAACTCCACCACCTTTACAAAGGAAGGATAGAAAAACCTTATAGAAAAGTACTAACAATGCCGATACCTGGCGAGACCTGAAAACCAACAAAGCCTAAACCTACTCCCGAACGAAAACTGTAGATGAACCCAATCTTGTAGATCAGTCAATCCGTGAGGGCGCCTTCCATCACCTACCTTTACTCGATGGCCAGAGGCCCAACTCAGAGTTGTGGAAGCCACAAGATCCCCACCCATCACCTGGAGACCCAGAGTGCAGTGCCAATGCTGCCGAGATGGGAAGAGATGATGGTAGGGACGGAGGGAGACCGCTCGGCGAAGATAGATCCATAGAGGATCGGGCTTGGAAAAAAGCCCTGGGGGAGTGGGGTGGCGCTGGCCACCACCCAAGCCCCCTCCCCTGAGCCGGGGTTCTGCCTGCCCTAGTCACCCTTCGAAATGCCTATGCGGATGGGAGCAGAAAAATTTGTGTGTGAACTATCCTACACCTAGCCCACCTTAGTACATGTAGAAAACTAGAAGAATAGGTTCACGCATGGCCGTTCTAATAGAAGGATTGGCTCACTCATGGACATCCACATCACAAGGACACCAGCTCACACATGGCTGTCTCACATAACTTGTAATTGTGGATGCAAGGAGATATTCAACTTGCACCCACACATATTAAAAAATGTGTGTTCTAAGTTATACTTGTTTCACCGATCCAAAAATTTTAAGCTGACATTGGAAAGGATCTATGGCACATGACACCTACATGATTAGGATTTCACCTAATTATTGAAGCAATTGGGTATCTTTTAACATCAATCAAGTTAAAATGGAGAAAGCCATAATAAACTCTACAAGAATAAGGGTATTGTACAACTCTAGAAGATATCAAACATATAAGGTGTGATATAATCACATAATCATCACAACACTATATCACAACCATTCAAATCATTGGGGATCATCAATTCGTCAACCTCATCACTAGAGGTTACAACCTATCAAATAGGCATTAAGCCATCACCAGGTAATAGGACCCAATCATTTAAACCCTGTAAGTCAATCACTACATTATGCCTCAAAAGTGTGTACAATAATTACTTTGTATCATATGGTCGTTATCACATCATACACAAGTTGTGGCATTCATTTCTTTTTGCAAGGTTAGGGATTTATATATATACCAGAGAGAAAATAAAATTATACAAAAACCATATCATGAGAGAGAAGAAAAACATCAACTCATCATTAAGGTTAGGATCCCATACTTAGCCTATTAGAGTTTTCAACCTCATCGTAACACTAAACCCTACTTGTGTCACCTCCCACATTCTGGGAGTATATAAGATGTAGGAATATGATTAAGGCCGATTAGGCATTAACTCAAACATCAACATACACGTTTCATTTATTACTCATAAACATGTGTTAATTATGTGTCCAATAATATGTCGCCCAAATGTCACAACTTTCTATCTCACATGGGTCGTAACCCAAGTGGGCGCCGCTAAAGGGGGACACCTTCAACGTCAGATCCCAACCGACACCAAAATGTTTTTCACCACCGAAAATGCGCCAGCAAAGGGACTATATGCGTCGGTTGTTTAGTAAAAACCGACGCCCAAATGCTTCCCGCCACCGAAAATGCACCAGCAAAGGGACTATAGACGTCAGTTGTTTACTGAACAACCGCCACCAAAACTCTTCCTGCCACCAAAAACACGTCAGCAAAGGGATTATAGGCGTCGGTTCTCTAAAAGAAACTGACTCCACATCATCTGAACTGACATCAGTTTTGTGATAATAACCGATGCCATATCTCCTGCCTGCCACCACGGTCGTGCTTCCCAGCACGACCGTCGTACCTGGTCACATAGACATTGGTTTTAGGTGAAAAACCACCGCCGTATAACATAGGTGTCAGTTTTGTTCAAATAACCGACACCTATGTTTTGATTTTTTTTTTCTGTCAGTCTGCAGACCTACTATGGCTGGTCGTAGGATGAGAAACCTGCAGTTCAGTTATGAAATGCAGGTTTTATGACATCCATTGATATCATCCAACAACAGGCCACAAACCTGCAAAATTAACATGATGGACAATATTATATATATGTGATTCAAACTCATGTATAAGAACATTTAATTTATATTATTTTTTCATCACACACATGTAGAAACCAGTAGCAATCTGCAGTTCCATTTATTTCATCTCTTTTCACATTCAGACACATGTAGAAACATTCACGTATTGATGATTTTCACACACATATGACAATTCATAAAAATTCATTCACATTCACACAAAATTAATTATGAGAACAAAGTTATTCTTTATTCATCATTGCCATCATTGTCAGCAAAATCATATTGAAAAATTCCCACTCTTTGCAGGGCTTTTGCCCAATCTTCTCTTACAACATCTAATTCATCTCTCGTATAGGGAGCATGTACATCGAAACGCTTTGCACCTGTGTTGAAGTCCTCAGTTTTAAAGACCTACAAAGAGAATGATGTATATACATAATAATAATAATATATAATAAGATCCATATATTTCATATTATCTAATGAGACTATGTATAATACCTGTTGTATGTTATCAATTTCTAATACGGCATGTTTGATGATTAGGTCCATAAATCGCATCACATAGTAGACACATGGCCAGCCGTTGTCTTGTGTAGCACACTATAAATTGAAACATACAAAATATTCAAAAATACAAATAAGCACAGTTCACATAAATAATATATACATTGGAGTCAGGAAATTACTTTCACATTCTCCCAAATGAGTGTCAGATTTTTTTTCCTGGGGACCTTTCCTCCAGCTTTTTTGTACTCTTGTAAAGCCATATATATGTTAATGTAACACATTAAATTGCATAATTAAATAGTAATGCAGTAGCAGATGTTAACAGATATAAAAACATAAAATATTTCTCACGAGAATAATGGCCTTTTAATTGCATGTCCATATAATACATCCAACTCACTCCCCACATGATCTAGATAATAGACGGTGAATGTCTTGGGGACAATAACTAATAACTCCCAATGCTTAGCACTACAGGTAAGAAAGTAGAAAATTAATAACTCAATATCCGCAATAAAAATGTAATTTTCTTAAGTCCAAATTACAAGCAAAGTAAACTTACTCGACATTGAATGGAGCTATTATCACCATCTTATTATTTTTACCAAAATATTCAAAAGCATCACAGCAGTATGAAGTAACTGAATACGGGTTTGTATCTACAAGACTAATCAAAGATGGAACCAAAAATCCCACATGGGAAAACGCAAAATCTGTACATGTCTTGTGTAAGTGGCTGCAAAACATGTATTACGTATGCATTAATATATAAGAAACAAGATTACCATATATAAAACAAGGTATATGAATGTAAAAACCAGATTTCCGTATGCATTAATCTCACCATATCCACAACTCTATCATAGATGTGTTTAACCATTCATAACTAAACAACTCCAAAATATCTTGTATAAATATGTTGTTTCTGAATGTTTGACCCGCATTAATATGTATCCAAAACTTCTATTACGTATGCATTAATACGTATGTTAAACTTGTATAAATAGATCATTATCGTATGATTTACCTGCATCATTCTCCAGAATAGTAACATTTATAGGGCAATTTAGATTATGTTCGCCGATCCATACTGCCACACTCCTACAATTAGGACCTATCGAGGCGTGTAGGTCCCCTGGAAGCCAACTTGGTAGTCGAGGAGGTGGAGGCTGAGATGTAGTGGGTCTCATCTTTTTGTCCTGTATATATAATTTCATATCAATTGACTCGTATATATATACATACTAACAAATTAAAGTAATGAAAATTTATCATACAATATCAGTATAGAGGACATCCGCTTCGGGCCACAGTATCACTCCGCCTACTGCCTCACCAAGTGTTTCAGCATCTGGGTGTGCATGAGGCAGTGCAAGATTCGTCCAGCCAGGGAGTATATGTATCGGGCTCACACATACCATGCCATCTGGTACTAGACTCCCATGAAACATGCACCCTTTAAGGGGTGGGTAAGCCGATGCCTCTGCAATGATATATCCTTCACTTTTTAGTCGGCATGGCTTCAACCCCTACAAATTTACATAAAGAATGTTATATACATATATACACAAACATATCATCTTGAACATACTAGCTATTATATATGCCATAAAAATACTTACAGAGGACGTGCTAGGTTGTGGGTCTATAGGATTACTCCCAACCTCTGCAGTACGAGCAGTAGGAGAAGAGAGGTTCACCACAGGTACTGTCTGAGTGGCAGTCTGAGACGCCTGCCACTTGTTAATTGCTTCATGGAGTCTTTTATCAAGTACTTACTCAACTCTCCTATCAATTAAGGAATCTACTTATACATGGATAAAAGAAATGCTAGTTTCTGATTATTGAATTCCCTTTCGCAATAACGTTCTAAAATAAGAATAAGTTACCTCAGCTTGTGAAAGTCCCTCTTTTGGGACAAGTTTGCGCTGGGATGGTCCAAAGAACACTTTGATGCCCACACCAGTGCCTGCACCCCTTACATGTCCAGGATGCTCTGGGTTACCCATAGCAATTGTCAGTTCATCCCTTGTACCCTGAGGGATGAACTTGCCTTCCTTCCTCTGCTCGTGGAGCTCCCTCTAATCACCATCAACAAAAATTTGTAAGTAAACATAACAATAATCAATATTGATAGATTGTTCTAAGATTTGATTTTTACCATTTTTGCAACTGTCTCAGCGGTTGCGGGTTTCGGTATCTCTCCCTTCTTGTTTTGCCTCCCAGCTATCCACATAACATGATGAGGCAGAGGTGTGGCAGCAGTAGTAGAGGACTCTACAGTCTCCTGAGTAGCAGTAGGCTGAGTAGACTCAACCTATAGTCTTTGGTGAATGCATGCATATCCTCTTGGACCCATTG
The DNA here is from genome assembly GCA_963693085.1 of Alisma plantago-aquatica. Classification (NCBI taxonomy): domain Eukaryota; kingdom Viridiplantae; phylum Streptophyta; class Magnoliopsida; order Alismatales; family Alismataceae; genus Alisma; species Alisma plantago-aquatica. The sequence continues at coordinate 1,898,225,498 of OY856409.1, read as the reverse complement.
TGTGGTCGTGCACATTCAGTCCACGCCTTGCTCGTTGAGCATCGCTGATAGCCTAGTTAGTTAGCACATTGATTTGGTTAGTAACACTAAAGGTTAATCTTGAAAAGGTGAATACATAAAAATGTATATTAATTAAATTGGGAGTGGCACTTAATACCTTGAATTCATCTATTTTTCTTTAGGTAACAAACTCCTCCCATTCTTTGGGGTCCAAATAGTTCCATTGCTATGTGGCTTCCTTCTTCCTATATTTATTTTTCAAAGAGAATACAAACAAAAATTATTAGTGTAGAGTTAGTGAAATACTAATCAATGTCTAGAATTAGAATCAATCAAGAACCTATTCTCAGCATCACGTATGTAATCTCAGGTGAGATTGGTCCTATAGTTCCTTAGGACCCTCCCACAATGTTGCATCACACATTTACGATGCAGCTTTTCATCCAGATCAAATATGCTCTGCAAATTAAATAGAATTGCTATTAACTAGTATCCTAAAAATTAGTAATCTACACAAATAGAATTACAAATAATAATAACTCACACCTAGTTCCTTCCATATGTGGTCTTTCTTCCCCTTAGGAACTTTATGCCATGTTTCTAGGATAAGACTGCAATGGCTACGAGTAAGAACCCCAAGATATGAAACAAATGAGTTGAGGTTCACTCCATATGGATTTCCTACCTGATCGAAATCCACAGCCAATTTGGGTCCATTGTCCCTTTGATGTATTAACTTGTTCATCATTGTGATGCCCCTTACTTTCTCAATTTTCTTTTGCTACTCATCAAGTGTTGTAATTTCTTCAGGGGGTACATCACCAACCTAAAATTTGATAAAAAACAGACTTACATAATATAATTATAAATGAACATATAGATAGAAACCTCAGGGATATATTCTTAAAACTTACATTGTCAGGCGGTGCAAGCACGTCCTCACCCTCACGGTGATCATCAGCACGGTCATCATGGGAATGCTCAGCCATCTGAAAGTTCACATTCAAATTATAAATTTCACATTGTAAAGTAACACTAATTGTAAAGTTCACATTGTAAAGTACACATTCACATTGTAAAGTAATTCACATTGTAAAGTTCACATTCACATTGTAAAGTTCACATTCACATTGTAAAGTAATTCACATTGTAAAGTCCACATTCACATTGTAAAGTTCACATTCAGAAAAATAAAACATAATAAAAATATAAACGTCCATGCCTCTAATATTGCGATCTTTTATCAATTAACAATCCTTCATTATGATCCCCGCGAACATACAAGTCATTGTGATCCCCAACTTCTATGTTTGGTGGTGCTAGCAACCCAACTGAGAATGGACTGGAGTCATCATACTTATCATAGTACTCTTCTTCATCTATTGATTCTTCAATGAACTGTCTTTTACCATGAAGAACAACCGACCATTTATCATTTGCAGGATCATCGATATAAAATACTTGTTTCTCCTGTGATGCCAATATGAATGGTTCACCCTTCTCGCCAATCTTTTCAAAGTTCACTAACGTGAAACCCCACTATAACTCCTTTGTTGTTGTCAACCCAATTACATTTAAAGAGAGGAATTCTGAAATCTACATAGTCAAACTCCCATATGTCTTCAATGACACCGTAATATGACATTTTAGCTTCACATGGACTTTTATCCTTTGCACTTGCAAAAAACAATGAAGACGCTTGAAGGGTGACCCCACTGTTTTGGACGACACTCTTATCATCTTGACGCTTTGTGTAATATGAGAAACCATTTTTGTCAAACCCTTCATAAGACATAACATTCAATTTTGGTTTAAAGTCGAGGCATTTGATGGTTTCAATAAGATTATCTAGTGTTTGAGATAGTTGATGTAAGACTTTATCTTCAAACCACTTAATAAATGTCTTGTTATGCTGTCTAGCAAGCCACATTATATTGGCTCGAGGATATTGTCTCTTGATGAAATTGGTATGTTCCTCGATATAAACACTCACTTCGTCCATGTTGTGTAAAATATACAAATGACCTTGCTCCAACTGCTCACGACTGATTACTTTCACCCGTGATCCCAAAACTCCTTTGCCAAAATGCTCCTCAATATTCTTGTCATTCACGGGAGAATCATTACCACTCAGAAAGTCATTGCAAAAATCCATAACCTCTCTCGCCACATAACCCTCAATAATACTCCCTTCAGGCCGTTAACGGTTTCGAACATCACCTTTAAAAATACTCATGTATCGTTCAAAGGGATACATCCAATGCAAGAAAATTGGTCCCAACATTTTCACTTCCCTAGGCAAGTGGACAACAAGATGTACCACGATATCAAAGAATGACAGAGGAAAATACATCTCAAGCTGACATAGAGTAACAACCACTTCTCTTTGTAAATTATCGAGAGTATCAGGGTCAATAACTTTGCTGCACAGACTGTTGAAAAAGAAACAAAGTCTGGTGATTGCAAACTTTACATGCTTCGGCAATATAGATCTAATTGCCACAGGCAATATTTGTTGCATTAGAGTGTGACAATCATGAGATTTAAGACCTATCAACTTTAGATCTTTCATTGATACCAATGTATGGATGTTGGATGAGTAACCCTGTGGCACCTTAACATTTACCAAGCATTCACAAAATGCATTCTTCTCCTTTCTAGACAACATGTAACAAGAGGGAGGTAAGTATGTTCTCCGATCGCTACTAACTACTTATGTTAACTATGTCCTTATTACCATTTCACATAGGTCCATTCTGGATTTTATCCCATCTTTAGTATTACCTGGTATATTCAATAAAGTACCGATGATGCTATCACATACATTTTTCTCAACGTGCATGACATCGATACAATGCTTGTGTGTCAAAGAACTCCAATAAGGAATATCCCAAAATATTGACTTCTTCTTGAATAAAGACGTGTCACTCCTTGTGGCCATCGTACATTGTGATCTCTTACCAAATTCATTGGTGATGTCTTTCACTCTTTCATAAACATCCTCCCCTGATATAGGTTTAGGTGCACTACGTTCCTCATTCCGTCCATTGAATGCTTTGCGCAACCTACGATATGGATGAAATTTTGGAAGAAACCTTTGATGAGCAAGATATACAGTCTTGCCGCCGTGTTTTAGTCGTATTGAATCAGTGTTCTCTTCACATATAGGACACACTTTATATCGCTTGACACTATATCCAAACAAATTACCATATGCTGGAAAGTCATTCACAGTGCAAAACAAAATAGCATGCAAACAAAATGTCTCTCTTCGTGAAGCATCATAGGTCATCACACCTTCACCCCAGAGCTTCTTCAAGTCATCAATCATAGGTTCAATATAAACGTCAATATCATTTCTAGGTTGTTTAGGGCCCGATATCAAAGATGACAACATAACATACTTATTTTTCATACACAACCAGGGAGGAAGATTGTACATAACAAGCATAACTAACAAAGTGCTATGTTGGCTGCTCAATGTCCCGTACAAATTCATCCCATCTATACAAAGCCCAAGTCTTAGATTCATGTCCTCTTCACCGAATTCAGGGTGCAATAAATCAATCTTCCTCCATTGTGGGGAATCATACGCATGTCGTAGGATCCCATCATTATTTTTCTTAACATCTGCATGCCACCTCAAATTCTTCGCATCTATAGGATTGGCAAACAAGCGTTGAAACTGTGGTATTATAGGTAGATACCACATCACCTTGGCGGGAGAACCAGTTTTGGACTCCCTCAAAGTCGTCAATTTATACCTTGATGCACCACATTTTGGACAATCTTTCAAATCCACATAGTCCTTTTGAAATAATACACAATCAATCTTGCATGTGTGTATCTTCTTGGCCTCCATTTCCATTGGGCACAATAATTTATTTAACCGGTATGTTGAGATCGGCAACTTGTTTCCTTCAGGAAGATTTTCTTTCAACAAAGACAACAATGACAAGAAGCTTTTATCACTCCATCAATTGTTAGCTTTCATTTTATACAATCTCAACACAACGCTAAGCTTCGTAAACTTACAACCCGTGTATAACGGGATCTCAACATCATGCACAATGTTTCTAAACATGGGAGGTGGATCAGTTTTGGTGTGCTCTACCCCACAACGATCCAACATCGCATCAACGATGTCTACTGGAACTGATTCATTCACATCTACGTCATCGAAGGCAATTTCTTCTTCCACACAAGCACTTCTATCGACATCCACTAGTTTTGGGTTTGAAATCTCTCCATGCCAGTACCATTCTGTATAGCCTTGTACAATCCCGTTGCACATGACATGACTTCTGATTTCGTCTCCAGTACTAACTTTCAAGTTGTTACCGTAATGCCTACATGGACAGTAAAACCTATCTCCAGGTTGTTTCCTATGTTCCTCGGAAAATCTAATAAACTGATCAAGACCAGAAATAAACTCTGGGGTGCAACGATTGTGAATGGACATCCATGATCTATCCATTCTATGATCAAAGAGAAAATAAGTATATATTACAACAAGATTAGGGTCTAGGGTAAATAGATTAGAGTTTATGGTTACAACTTTAGGGTTTTATACATGTGATGTCATTCTTATATATAATAAATGTGTACCACATATCCCATTCTTGAACACCTAATCTCACTAGTATGTGTATAATGTGTATTGGGTTTTCAAGAAAATTTCGGCAGCATTTCCCCGCTGTTCTCCAAGTACATATGTACTTAGAGAACAAACAAGGAAATGCTACCAAACTATTCAATGTGTCATTCTCCACTGCTTTTGCCCTAACCCTGGCATACCCTTCTAGGGTTTCTCTTTTGCCATTGACTTAAGGCCACCTTCTCAATCCCGAGCTTGGTGCCTGGGAGTCACCTCACATGGTGCCCCATAATCATGCATCATAGACCACCTTCTCATTCCCGAACTTGGTGTCTGGGGTCATCTCTCACGGTGCCCATTAGTCTACCCATCTGGGCCTGACCTCATGGCATCTTCCATCAGGGTGGCATGTTGGTGCGAGAATTCACATGTATATACAACTGTGATAGCCATAGTGACTTTATAATTGCAGTATGAACATCCAAACTGTTTAGATTGCATTCAATGCGAGGAAACATTCCGAAAACCCTCGGGAAACTAATGCAATTATTAATAATTAACCACATACCTGTCAAGCTGATGTGAAACAGAAATAATCCAATCAACAATAGGCAAGTAAGCATTCAATAAGATCCTGAAACAATTATACAATTCCCTTTTATTACTCATGTCTTTAAGATCTATTAAATCTAGCTCGCTTACTTGGGTTTCTAGTTCACTTTTAGGGTGTCCATTGCAATTAGGGGTTCCCTTCATCTTTTACTATTTTAAACCCTAATTTAACGCAATTGATCACAAACCCTAATTATCTCAACATCTAATCCTCGGTTTTGGATTTAAGGCATAATTAACCATTAAATAAGTCCATTAAGCCTCTTTTACATTAAAGCTACAATTTTCATCCTTTTAATATATAACAAGATCATTATGCTCATTTATCGTCAATTCATAGTTCATTATGATTGAATTCACATGAGAACTCTATTTGTCATTAATTCCATCTTGATTCATTCAAAAACCCTAATTTCTATATTAAGGTTATTTATCCACAATTTAGGAACTTTAATGCTCGAAATAGCCTAAGATCATTATGTATCATCTTTATTCACCACTTTGAATAATTAAAGCTATTAAGAGTCGAATTTACCAACATTAGGGTTTCAAGGCCCATTCAAGTATTATTCATGCACATTAAGCTCAAAATTAAACAAATTACATGTAAAGTTCATCCTTTTTGTTCCTAATGTGCCCTTTCATCATTAACAGGTTAATACCATCTCTAATCATCCATTAAACCCTTATAAATATATTATTCATCTCAAAATAGGGTTCTTTAAACATTAACACATTAAAGTTGATATCTTCCATTACTTTTTGAATTGAAAAAGGAATCATGATTCAATTATATTTTTATGGATTCCTCTCATTTTTCTGAGCAACATGCATATATTATTCGTACCCATCCGAGCTACCAATTATTAGATATGAATTTTGCAAATTTGACTTACTTGAGCCAATCTGAGAGCACCGCGTCACCCTTGTCATGCAACGCTAGCTTTTGGGAACATAATTGAATGTCGATTCTATCCCTGGTTAAGTGGTTCCTCTTCAGCCCGTTGAGGGGTATACTCATCCAACGTGACCTCACCCATCTTCTACCTCCCACAGCGTCGCGTCTGCTGCCCTAGGCGCCATGGACGACGCTCCTCTTCCTCTCCTGGACCACGACGGTCCCCAGGGATAGGTCCCCTTGCTCCGTAGGTCTCCGCCACCCCTTCAGGTTCTCCAAGCCATCGCCGAGGTGGCGGGTATTTGAAGCAAATGGGGCTGCAACCCTGCTGCCACCTACAACCGTGCTACAGTCGTTCAGGCAGAGTTGCTTGAGAATAGGAGCACGGGTTGATCTCCAATCCCTCCTAGGTTGTCATGGAAGCAACACACACATATCGCACCTCCTCCATGGCCTCTCATAGTGCCAAGATATGAGCTTCTCTCTCCGCTAGGGTTTTCATGCAAAGAAGAAGAAGAGAGGGAGGGATATGCGAAAACTCCTCATAACTCATCCCTGAGCTCTACCCCTTATATAGGGGAGGGTTTTCACACCCTAAGATGTGCATCCACTAAGATGCAAGATCTTGTCCCAAAAGGAATCCAATTCCTTCATTAAAAAGCAAACTTTCTCTCTCCTCTTTTTCCTTTGAATATCCCCTATTATATGGATATTAGGAATTCGAAATTCCTCTTTCATCTTCTTTATACTTGCCCCTTTTTAATCCATAGGAACGAAATCCTATTTCCCTTTAATAGCAATTACTTTCTTTTTAGCAATACCACATAATACATTAATTGTATACTCACATTATCTCCTTATTTTGCAATTTTGGTATTTTCTCTTTCTTTCCTCTTTATTGGGACTCCTTGGATCCCAAGAAACTCTATTATTTCGAAATACTTTTTATTGGATACTCATTATCCTTCTAGATGCATCTAAATGCATTATTCTTCATTATCATGTGTATTTCTTATTAAAATATTTCATTTTGAGGATTTCTCTTTATTTCTCTTTTATTTTCCTCATTAGTATTCCTTTTATCATTAGGAATCCTTGAGATACGAAATTCCACTAAGGATAATTCAATTACACCTCTTTCCACTTATTCTCCACATTTTATCATTATTTTCAATTTCTTTCTTAACAAGGAAATACTTAATTGGTCTTTTTCTTTTATTATTGCATTCTTTATGCAACTTTGGACTCCTTGGGTCCCAAGGAACCCAAGAGGCACGAAATTCATCCTTGGATTGCATTCTTTTACCTTCCAGAGGTTTCCACATCTCTCTTTTCTCAAAAACTCAATTATTCATTTATTAATTGAATTTCCTTGTTATTGGGCCCAATAGCCAATAAAGCCCACAACACAATCATCAAGGCTATTGTAAACAAAATCCATTTATTCAAAACAAATTATATCATTATTTTTTCATTTAACTTTATTATGAGAAATTACATTTCTCACCAAATGAACCCAAAAATTGGGGTTGTAACATCCTTACCCTCTTATAAGAACTTTGTCCTCAAAATTCCATCAAAGAAACAAACTGTTCAGGATAAGCCTTTCATACGTCCACCAGGGCTCCCATGTGGCTTCACCCTTTTCATGGTGCTTCCCAAGAACCTTCATCATCTCATATTCTTCCATCTGAGTTCTTTCTTGCCTTGGTATATCGTACCCTCATAGGTGACTCAGGACATTCCAGCTTCTCAAAAGTTGAATAGGTTCAGGGCTCAGCACATGGCTTGGGTACTTCACACAGTGCTCTAGATCGGACTCATGGAACACATTACACATCATGTTATTCTTGAGGGGTAAGGCTAAACACAACCATCTCCACCAATCCATCTCAAATGGACCCATATATCGGGGACTCGGCTTTCTCAGCTGAAGCTTAGAGGGTTTGGATTTTCACATCACATATTTTCCCATAGTGAACTGCATGTCAGTCTGCTTTGCATTAGCTCATGACTCATGTCACCACTGGGCTCTCTCTCGGCCATTGCACGATCAAAGCGACTTCATCTACACACACTATGGTTCTTTTTTTACCTTCGTGAGACCTCCTTCACCAACATCATCGTAATTAAGTGGTGACCGACACAAACTCTCTATAAGACTTCTTGCATCACGATAAAGGCTATGGTGGTTAACATCACATCTTAAGAACTATCTTTATGTATCACCCTGAATGAGCACACACGCTCTCATCAAGCCCTCTAGTTTGGATCATACTATCCATTAGTAAGGGGTGATAAACTATGCCATCATCGAGTTCTTCATGTATCCACTTCCTCCTCTTGGAAGTGAACCTATAGTCATACTCAAAAACTTTTGAACTCGCATCATGGTGTAGTTGAATTGTCTCTCTCGTGTGTAGTTTAACCCGATCTTTCTTTTGACATTACTCTTTCTTTCTCATGTCATCTAGGTAAGGCGATCTACCATAACCCATATTGGATCTCGACCTTCCTTGGTCCAGGGGAGACTCACAACATCCATAGTGAAGAACTCCCATTCCCTCCCAAGAACTCTTTATACTTTATATCCATGTACTGGGTTACTGGTGTTCGTCCTTCGCCTCCTAGCTTGCATGCAACTTTTTTTTAAGTGCTACTATCACTTACTATCTTTTGGTGATCTTAAAACCATGATTCCCGATATGTCATGATTCCTCAAGATCGATACCTCGGAAACCCTAAACCACTCTCGATGTCCAGTGTCCATATAAAACTGGGCCTCCAGTCCGAAATCCTGTCACCCCAAAGGAATAGCAAGAGCCTTGATGATATGACTAAGCTTTTAGAGAAGCCCCAAACTCATCCGACAGTCGGTATGGATGGTGGAATCCGATACAAACAACGCATATGGGTCCCAAAAGATTCAGTCATGATAGAAATGGTGTTACAAGAAGCTCACGGGTTGAAATATATTGTGCATCCTGGATCGAAGAAGATGTACAAGGATATGCAAAGGCACTTCTGGTGGAGGAATATGAAGACTGACATTGCTACTTTCATCTCCAAGTGTCTGACCTGCCAATAGATCAAGGCTGAACACCAATGTCCAGGAGGTCTTCTACAACCCCTACCTATCCCCGAGTGGAAATGGGAAAACATCACCATGGATTTCATGGTCGGACTACCCAGGACCAGGAAAGGGAGTGACGCCATTTGGGTTGTAGTTGATCGCCTAACTAAATCAACCCATTTTATTCCAATCAAAACAACGACCAAGGTTCCTGAGTTAGCAAAACTTTACGTTCGAGAGATAGTCAGGTTGCATGGAATTCCTGTATCTATAGTATCATATCGTGATACAAAGTTCACTTCTCACTTGTGGTGACAAGTACAGGAAGAATTGGGAACTCAACTGAATTTCAGCACTGCTTATCACCCCCAAACTAACAGACAGTCTAAGAGGACGATCCAAGTTCTAGAAGACTTGCTGAGATCATGCGTCCTTGATTGGGGTGGTTCATGGGACCACTACCTTCCTCTCATTGAGTTTTCCTACAACAATAGCTACCAATCCAGTATAGGCATGCCTCCCTATGAAGCTCTATATGGAAGACCGTGTAGATCTCCACTTTACTGGGATGAAGTAGGCGAAAGACGAATTCTGAAATATGAGGAACTACAACTCTACTCTGATAATGTCAACCTAATAAAGAAAAGGTTAAAAAGGGCACAAGATCATCAGAAGTCTTATGCTGATGCACACATGACTGACACTCAGTTCTTAGTAGGTGATCATGTTTTCCTAAAGATTCAACGAATTCGGGCCATTGCAAAGAACAAAGAAAAACTCAGCCCTAGATATGTGGGTCCTTTTGAAATTTTGGATCGTATTGGGGAATGTTCTTACATGTTGGCTCTACCTCCACAATATAGCATGATGCACAACATCTTTCATGTGTCGAACCTAAAGCGGTATGTCAAAGACCCTAGCCATGTCCTCAAGCATGAACCACTTGAATTAAAGGACACCCTTGTGTACCAAGAAACTCTGGTCAAGATACTTGATACTCGCACCAAGGAACTCAGAAATAAGAAAATCGATATGGTTAAGGTGTTGTGGAAGCACCATGGGACTGATGATGCTACTTGGGAGTTGAAGTCAGACATGGAGGAATGATTTCCTGACCTCTTCAAGGAAGTTTGAATTTTGGAGACAAAATTCTTTATAAGGAGGGGAGGATTTGACAATGTGAGTTTTTCCTCTTCTCTATTATTTAATTTATATTTTCACCTTTATAATGATCATTCATAATATCTTTTGACTCCTTGATCAATATAGATACCCAAAATCAAATTCTTTTTGTTTTCAATGAATTTCATGCACTTTTGGGAACCTTAATTAGCTTAATACACCTCCTTGTTCAAAAACTTGTGTTTGACTAGTTAACTCTATGTTTTGGTCTCCAAACTTGTACACATTATTTTACGCTTCATGTTGAAGATATGGTCCAAATTTAAGATCAATTGGGCATTCCCATGATTTTATATGATTTTTCTAAGTTTCTAGCTTGTTCCTAGCTTTTTAGCCCTTTTTCCTCTCTTTTTTTCTTCTTCTTTTTCCTTACTAGGCTCGGCCCATCTCGTGCTGTGGGCATTGATGGGAAAATCTAGCCCTCAGGTTGACCCAGCAGCCTTGGATCTCAATCCAACGATGTTGGGGTCATCCCCTACCTTGCGCCTGGTAAGGCAAGTCCACGGTGGACAAGCCACCATGGCTCCCAACCCCAACCATGCAAACCCGATCGGTTGCACCCAATGACTGGACCAAACAATCCCGCACCCCCTCTCGAAGCTTCTGCATGGATCAGGGTGTGAAATCGTAACTTGGAGGCCAAGGGAACCAGCTGACTCCATAGGATGTGCCGCCCCCCTTGGTAGCCCTAACCCTAGCACCAAGTTCCTATTTAAACCCCTAACTGAGTTCGGCCCGCCCCCAAGAATGCAATGGGCACCTTCTATCCCCACACCATGCCCTCCCTCTCTCGCTGCCTTTTTCTCCGACCGCCACACCTCCGCGGAGAAGCTCTGCTTGCGGGCGGGTTCTATTGTTGGGGCGAGCAACAACAACCCTAGGATCTTGGTCCATGCTGATCCTGATCAAGGATCAACGACCGTGCATCCCTGTGCGAGCCCCTCTTCTTTTTCTTCCCCGCAAGCATGTGCCTAGGAGTGTGGCTCCTCCCTTCCTCTTATCACCTTCACGGGTCAACAGTTGACCAACGATCAATGGCCCCATTTTTTTGGTAATTCTTGCCTCTCTGCCCAAAATTCCAGAAAGTAGCTCAATCTTGCAAAAATGCTATCTTGAGATTCCTAGCTCCAAATATATCAAATTTATAGTCCATTTTTATCAGAAAAATTAGCCCAATTTATTAAAAATGGTTTCAGAACCTGTTTCTTCTATTCTATATTTTGATGCAAATACCTTTGAATAACGCTCTTGAGCATAAAATGAACAACTTTCTTGAATTTATGATCCTAATCTAGTTCATGATCAAACATGCAATCGTACTCTGATGTTTAGTTTCAAACCGTCATTATGATCTATAAACTCGATTAATGGCTTGGATGTTGATGATATAATTAGGGTTAACTAATATGATTCCTAAAAAGCACTGAAGTGGATCATTCATTCTTGATATATGCTTGATGCTTGATTAAATGTTGAAATATTGATATAATGGATGATCTACCCTAGGGTTGTAATAGGAATGCAAAACCCTAATCTTGCATACATGGTTCTTTCATAATATGATCTTGACCCTCAAATCTATATCTTGTTTAATCTAGGATCTACTTGACACCTTAACCTTTCACTCTTGGACCTTTACTCGATTAGCACTCAAAAAGGTACGCTATTATACTACTCCTCCTTGGTTGTAATGATGATACTTTTAGGTATCTCTTGAAATATGCTTGGCTAGTTATTTGGATGAACTATTGTTCCCTATGAATAGTCTTCTGTTTTTCTTCTATATTATATTTTGAGAAACATGAAACCCTAAATCACAATACCCATTATGTCTGCCCGTATATTGATATTGATAATGATGTTGGAAAAGTTGATAATGTTGATATTGAACATAAGCAAAATTCCCTTATTGGAAGGTGGAATTTTACAATTTGATCTCCTATCTCCTATGATGAGAAGGAGCTTGGTGACCTCCCCATCACGTTGAGGGTAGTAGAGTCACATAAACTAATATAAGCATGCTTCTTGAATTACAACATAATGGGAAATTCATAATAAAATTCGTGTTGAATAACATTTTGGTTTTTTTGGAAGATCGTTCGATAATGTTTGAAACATAAGTCCTACCAAGCATACTAGTTTTCTTATAAATTGCTTTACTTGTTTTTATATAGTGTACCGTGCAATTGTATTGACATTGTGTCTTGATTTTCTCGATTTTAGGTAATGCAAGGAACTAGATTCATCTACTCATTTATCCACTGCAATAAAGACTGCTACATCACTTATGGACTCTACATGGGAGCTAATTGAAAAAGGGATGTAGTTGTAGGCTAGTTTCTTATCTATTTCTCTTTCCAGTTGCCTACAGGCCTTATGTACTAAACCTTTTGGTTCATTTTAATAAAGAAGAATGTTATTTCATTTTTGCATATTATCTGTGTGTGATTTTCGGGCCACTCAGGGACGGGCATTCTAATCCCTTTAACACTGCCCTTTTGGACAGTGGGATTGGGATTAGGGTAAGAACGGATCCATGACAGTTGGTATCAGAGCCATAACACACTTCATATGCATTAGTGAAATGTTGTTCTTAATCACTGAACCAAGGAAGCCCTAAAATTCACTATGGTGAAAACTGAGGTGTCTAGAAAGAGCACAAAGGGGGTTCTGGCATAAATCCTCCTATCCATCTTCACGGTGGTTGAGGTTCCTCCTACTCCACCTAGCCTTAGTTGATCCAGAAATGGATGGAAGGACTTCCTATAACCCTAGAGAGTCTTCTAGCATCTTATCTCTTCTTTAAGGATTTCCCAAGCCAACTATTAGAAGGAAGTAGGATGACTCCTCATCTTCTCATTCTCCTTAAGGTGTCATGACTTGATCTAAATACTCTCTCTATTTTGGGTAAATTAAGGGCGGGAACAACTAAAATCCAAAATTAAATTGAGAAAACATGTTACAATATTTCCATGATCTATCATATTTCTTTCTTTGAAAGTTATAAACAAGAAGACTTATATCAGTTGAACTCTTGCAGATGGCCCCAAAAACCAGGAACAACAGGGATGGTGAAGGGACCTCTGGTACTAAAGACAAGGGGAAGAAGCCCCGCATGGATGATGATGAAATGTCGGTTATGCCAATAAGACCAATAATATGGGGGAGTGGGAACTAAAATAAAAGGCCATTATGGATGCCCTCCATGACCTAGCCGTCCGTACAACATCCCTTGTGCCAACCCATAACCCAAAACCCATCACTATCCAGGATTTTCTGAAACTCAACCCTGAAGCCTTCTATGGGGAAGACAAAGATGATGTCCTAGACAAGGCTGATGCCTGGTTAGTGTCCATGGAAAACACTTTTAGGGTTTTGAGGTGCCCTGAACAAGACAAGGTTGGTTTTTCCACCTACCAATTGAAGGGAGTGGCCAAATTGTGGTGGGAGAATTATATCCGGTCACAACAGGTCATCCATGTCAACTGGGAAGCCTTCAAACCCATTTTCACCAACCGTTTCCAACCCACATATGAGAGAAAGGAGAAACAAAAACAATTCCTCACCCTTACCCAAGGAACTAACATAGTGGCTAAATACAGCCGACAGTTCCACCTGCTGGAGAGGCATGTCACCAACCTTACTGAAGAACAAAAACTTGACCGCTACATTGATGGACTTTTCCTTACCCTAAAAGCTTTTGTATCCTCATCCAAAACCACCAATTTTCAAGATGTCTATGACCATGCCTTGTCCATGGAGAGAACCCTAGGGATGGGACACGGGAAACCATCACCTACCGTTGCCTATCTAGGCCTGACTAAAGTTATTCCTGTAAAACCTGAACAGAAGGGAAAACCCCATATTGGTGACAATAAGAACAAGAACCGATAGAAGAACCAGAGATATCCTCCTACCCAAGGCCAGAATTAGAATTACAACCGTGGTCCTGCACAAAACCAAAATCATGGCCAAAATAGGGGTCCAGGCCGGAATGCCAATATTCCTCATTGCCGCAACCGTGGTAACTTCCACCCTGGCCGGTGCAAGTATCCAATCCCGGTCTGCCATTACTACAAATAGGAGGGTCACTTCAGAGACAGCAACCCCCACCCTCCTCCAGCATGGGCCAGGCAAGGTGAACATCGACAGGCCCGTGTCTTTTCTGTGAATGCAGATGAGGCAAAGGCCAATGAAAACAAACTCATGGAAGGTACCTTTTAAATTCAAGATTATTTCCAGAACTTTATATCATGATTATCTTGTACATAATCCTTACACAAAATATATGTATGCGTAGGTATGATGCAAATCTCTAACCATTTTGTTGTTACACTTTTTGACTCCGGGTCAACAAACACCTTCATGTCTAAGAATCTTGCCTTTATGTTGAATCTTGAAACAAGAGACTTAGGGTACGTACTTGATGTAACTACCCCAAGTGGGAAGATGAAAGTCTCCTACTATATTGTCGAGAAAGTCCCTCTATCTTATGTTGGATGTAGTTTTGAGTCAGATTTCATAATCTTAGACATGGAAGACTTTGACCTTATTTTAGGGATGGATTGGCTCCATAAAAATCATGCCCTAATCGATTGTCGTGCCAAGAAAGTCATTATTTCCAAACCCAACCTCCCTATTCTTGTAATTCCTGGAAGGAAAGATCGAAATCAAAATGTTGTCATTTCTCTAATTAAAGCCCAAAACTTGACAACTAAAGGGTGCAAAGCATACCTAGCAACTGTAACCATAGTCAACCCTGATATGAGTGCCCTAGAAAACATTGATATAGTGAGGGAGTACCCGAGTGTCTTTCCTGAGGAGCTCCCTGGGCTACCACAAGATCGTGATGTCGAGTCTTCTATTGATTTAGCACCTAGTACCACACCTATTTCTCGGGCTCCCTATCGGATGGCTCCTGCTGAATTGACTGAGCTGAAAAAGCAGTTGTAGGAATTGCTTGACAAGGGTTTCATCTGCCCTAGTACCTCTCCTTGGTGAGCCCCTGTTTTATTTGTTAAGAAAAAGGATGGTTCCCTTCGTATGTGTATTGACTATCGTATGATCAATCAAGCGACTGTGAAAAACAAGTATCCGCTGCCCAGAATTGATGACCTTTTCGATCAACTCCGTTCTGCCCATGTCTTTTCAAAAATTGATCTCTGTTCTGGTTACCACCAACTCAAAGTTAAGGATGAAGACATTCCTAAAACATCATTTCGAACCCGATACGGGCATTATGAATTCCTTGTCATGCCTTTTTGGGTTGACTAATGCCCCTGGTGTGTTTATGAACTTGATGAATAGTGTCTTCCAACCTTTCCTCGATGAGTTTGTAGTGGTCTTCATTGATGACATATTGATATATTTGAATGATGCTGAATCACACCGCATTCACCTTTGCAAAGTTCTTGACATCTTCCAATCTCAGAAATTCTATGCAAAGTTGTCAAAATGTGAATTTTGGATTTCGGAAGTCATGTCCTTGGGCCACATAATTTCTGGTGGGAAAATTTCTGTTGACCCCGCCAAAGTCTCGACTGTTCTTGAGTGGCAAGCCCCGAAGAATGTTTTAGAAATTCACAGTTTTCTGGGTCTTGCTGGCTATTATCGATGTTTTATTCAGAACTTCAGCAGGACTGCCTTGCCTCTCACTAAGCTCACTAGGAAAGGAGAACAATTTATCTGGTCAAGGGAGTGTGTCTAGTTTTCAAGAGCTAAAGACAACTGCACCTGTCTTGACTCTTCACTCGGGAAATGATGGGTTCATCATCTTCACTGACACATCAAGGTTCGGTCTGGGTTGTGTTCTCATGCAAGAGAGAAAGTTAGTTTCTTATGCCTCTCGACAATTGAAGCCAAACGAGGTCATCTACCCAACCCATGACCTCGAGCTTTCCGCTATCATATATGCTTTGAAAATATGGCGACACTACTTGTATGGTGCCACCTTCGACATCCTCACTGACCACTAGAGTCTGAAATACATCTTGACACAGAAGGATCTCAATCTCAGACAGAGGCGTTGGCTCGAGTACCTTAAATACTATGACTTCACCATTGCCTACCACCCCGGTAAGGCAAATGTGGTGGCTGATGCATTCAGCAAGAAGTAGGCTAAATGTGCTGTTGTCTTTACTTTTAAATGGAGAAGCATGGAAGTCGTGTCACCTTGGGCCCTAAGGCATATGGGAAATGTTCTTAGATTGTCCAGTGTCCATGTAACACTGGGCCTCCAATCCGAAATCCTATCAGCCCAAAGGAATAGCAAGAACCTTGATGATATGACTTAGCTTTTAGAGAAGCCCCAAACTCATCTGACAGTCGGTATTGATGGTGGAATCCGATATAAACAACGCATATGGGTCCCAGAAGATTCAATCATGATAGAAATGGTGTTACGAGAAGCTCACGGGTCGAAATATATTGTGCACCCTGGATCGACGAAGATGTACAAGGATCTGTAAAGGCACTTATGGTGGGGGAATATGAAGACTGACATTGCTACTTTCATATCCAAGTGTCTGACCTGCCAACAAATCAAGGTTGAAAACCAACGTCCAGGAGGTCTTCTACAACCCCTACCTATCCCTGAGTGGAAATGGGAAAACATCACCATGGATTTCGTGGTGGGACTACCCAGGACCAGGAAAGGGAGTGACACCATTTGGGTTGTAGTTGATCGTCTAACTAAATCAGCCCATTTTATTCCAATCAAAACAACGACCAAGATTCCTGAGTTAGCAGAACTTTACGTTCGAGAGATAGTCTGGTTGCATGGAATTCCTATATCTATAGTATCAGATCATGATGCAAAGTTCACTTCTCACTTGTGGCGACAAGTACAGGAAGAATTGGGAACTCAACTGAATTTTAGCACTGCTTATCACCCCCAAACTGACGGACAGTCTGAGAGGACAATCCAAGTTCTAGAAGACTTGCTGAGATCATACATCCTCGATTGGGGTGGTTCATGGGACCACTACCTTCCTCTCATTGAGTTTGCCTACAACAATATCTACCAATCCAGTATAGGCATGCCTCCCTATGAAGCTCTGTATGGAAGACTGTGTAGATCTCCACTTTACTGGGATGAAGTAGGCGAAAGACGAATTCTGAAATCTGAGGAACTACAACTCTACTCTGACAATGTCAACCTAATCAAGCAAAGGTTAAAAAGGGCACAAGATTGTCAGAAGTCTTATGCTGATGCACACAGGACTGACACTCAATTCTTAGTAGGTGATCATGTTTTCCTGAAGATTTGACCAATTCGGGGCATTGCAAAGAATAAAGGAAAACTCATCCCTAGATATGTGGGTCCTTTTGAAATTTTGGATCGTATTGGGGAATGTGCTTACAGGTTAGCTCTACCTCCACAATATAGCATGATGCACAATGTATTTCATGTGTCGAACCTAAAGCGGTATGTCAAAGACCCTAGCCATGTCCTCAATCATGAACCACTTGAATTAAAGGACACCCTTGTGTACCAAGAAACTCCGGTCAAGATACTTGATACTCGCACCAAGGAACTCAGAAATAAGAAAATTGATATGGTTAAGGTGTTGTGGAAGCACCATGGGAGTGATGATGCTACTTGGGAGTTGAAGTCAGAAATGGAGGAACGATTTCCTGACCTCTTCAAGGAAGTTTGAATTTTGGGGACAAATTCTTTATAAGGAGGGGAGGATGTGACAATGTGAGTTTTTCCTCTTATCTATTATTTAATTTATATTTTCACCTTTATAATGATCATTCATAATCTATTTTGACTCCTTGATCAATATAGATACCCAAAATCAAATTATTTTTGTTTTCTTTGAATTTCATGCACTTTTGGGCACCTTAATTAGCTTAATACACCTCCTTGTTCAAACACTTGAGTTTGACTAGTTAACTCTATATTTTAGTTTCCAAACATGTACACATTATTTTACACTTCATGTTGAAGATATGGTCCAAATTTGAGATCAATTGGGCCTTCCCATGATTTTATACGATTTTTCTACGTTTCTAGCTTGTTCCTAGCTTTTTAGCCCTTTTTCCTCTTTTTTTCTTCTTTTTCCTTGATGGGGTCGACCCATCTGGTGCTGTGGGCATCGCTGGGAAAAGCTATCCCTAGGGTTGACCCAGCAGCCTTAGATCTGAATCCAATGACACTGGGGTCATCCCCTACCTTGCCCCTGGTAAGGCAAGTCCACGGTGGACAAGCCACCATGGCTCCCAACCCCAACCATGCAAACCTGATCGGTTGCTCCCAATGACTGGACCACATAATCCCGCACCCCCTCTCGAAGCTTCTGCATGGATCAGGGTGTGAAATCATTACTTGGAGGCCAAGGGAACAAGCTGACTTCATAGGGTGCGCCGCCCCCCTTGGTAGCCCTAACCCTAGCACCAAGTTCCTATTTAAACCCCTAACTAAGTTCGGCCCGCCCCCAAGAACGCAAGCGGCGTCTTCTCTCCCCATGTCGTGCCCTCCCTCTCTCGCTCCCTTTTTCTCCGGCCTCCGCACCACCGCGGAGCAGCTCTGCTCACCGGTGGGTTCTATTGTTGGGGCGAGCAGCAGCAACCCTAGGATCTTGGTCCACACTGGTCCTGATCAAGGATCAACGGCCGTGCTTCCCCGCACGAGCCCCTCTTCTTTTTCTTCCCCACGAGCACGTTCCTGGGAGCAAGACTCCTCCCTACCACTGATCATCTTCACGGGTCAACGGTTGACCAACGATCGACGGCCCCATTTTTTTGGTAATTCTACCCTCTCTTCCCGAAATTCCAGAAAATAGCTCAATCTTGCAAAAATGCTATCTTGAGATTCTAGCTCCAAATATATCGAATTTATAGTCCATTTTTATCAGAAAAATTAGCCCGATTTAATAAAAATGGTTTCAGAACCTGTTTCATATCTCTATTCTCTATTTTGATGAAAATACCTTTGAATAACCCTCTTGAGCATAAAATGAACAACTTTCTTGAATTTATGATCCTAATCTAGTTCATGATCAAACATGCAATCGTACTCTTATGTTTAGTCTCAAACCATCATTATAATCTAGAAACTTGATTAATGGCTTGGATGTTGATGATATAATTAGGGTTAACTAATATGATTCCTAAAAACCACCCAAGTGGATCATTCATTCTTGATATATGCTTGATGCTTGATTAAATGTTGAAATAGTTATATAATGGATGATCTACCCTAGGGTTGTAATAGGAATGCAAAACCCTAATATTGCATACATGGTTCTTCCATAATATAATCTTGACCCTCAAATCTATATCATGTTTAATCTAGGATCTACTTGAGACCTTAACCTTTCACTCTTGGACCTTTACTCGATTAGCACTCAAAAAGGTACACTATTATACTACTCCTCGGTTGTAATGATGATACTTTTAGGTATCTCTTGAAATATGCTTGGCTAGTTATTTGGATGAACTATTGTTCCCTATGAATATTCTTCTGTTTTTCTTCTATATTATATTTTGAGAAACATGAAACCCTAAATCACAATACCCATTATGACTGCCCGTATATTGATATTGATAATGATGTTGGAAAAGTTGATAATGTTGATATTGAACATAAGCAAAATTCCCTTATTGGAAGGTGGGATTTTTCACTTTGATCTCCTATCTCCTATGATGAGAAGGAGCTTGGTGACCTCCCCATCACGTTGGGGGTAGTAGAGTCACATAAACTAATATAAGCATGCTTCTTGAATTACATCATAATGGGAAATTCGTAATAAAATTCATGTTGAATAACATTTTGGTTTTTTTAGAAGATCGTTCGATAATGTTTGAAACATAAGTCCTGCCAAGCATACTAGTTTTCTTATAAACTGCTTTACTTATTTTTATATAGCGTACCGTGCAATTGCATTGACATTGTGTCTTGATTTTCTTGATTTTAGGTAATGAAAGGAACTAGATTTATCCACTACAATAAAGATTGATACATCACTTATGGACTCTACATGGGAGCTAATTGAAAAAGGGATGTAGTTGTAGGCTAGTTTGTTATATGTTTCTCTTTCCTATTACCTAGGGGTCTTATGTACTAAACCTTTTGGTTCATTTTAATAAAGAAGAATGTTATTTCATTTTTGCATATTATCTGTGTGTGATTTTTGGGCCACTCAGGGATGGGTGCTCTAATCCCTTTAACACTGCCCTTTTGGATAGTGGGATTGGGATTAGGGTAAGAACGGATCCGTGACACTTAGGGTTTACATTCACATGAGCATGCCTAACCCAACAACTACTAAGGCACAAGCGTACCTACTAAACCAAGCTAGGTCACACTTCTTCTCATCCTCAACATTAGACCAACCTAGTTGTGAGGGGTTCATCAAACATACCCTTAACTTAAGGGGGTTTCCCTTTACCTCTACACATGAGGAGTACCATGCTCGAAACTATAGATACTCAAATCTCATTATGAGCATTGGATACACTGCTTCCCCTCTTAGGCCTAGGAACCTTAGGTCCCCCTTTGGATATCCAACTGCATGCTCAATCTCTTAACCATGAATCAAGCATGTTCAAGGTATGTCATGTACTCCCATGATCCTTTTACATGAGCAATACCTCAGAGTTGAGTCCTCCTCAAGGACAACCAATCTAGGTATAAAACCTCACAACTGGTTACTTAAACCTCCTCAAGGTCTAAGTCACTCTTTATCTCATCTTGACAGGTAACCACCTATACCATAAGCACATAGGTACCAGAAACCTCATCCTCTCTCTAGGGTTTGATTCCTCTAAAGGCCACTAAGATATCATCAGCCTCCATGGGTCAAGCATAGGGAAACCACTAACATCCACTTAGGCCGCATCATCCCCGACTCCCCACTATTCCTCATGTCTCAGAAGCTAAGCTTCCAACCTTCTTGCTGGGGTCCTGCTTCCCCTCTTTCTAGAGTTAACCCTACAACCATCTCACTATCAGAGGTCCTCACGAGCATACCTCTATGTGGGTGAAGCCTATGCTCAACCTTATGTTTGCTCATGATTATCCATAGCCCCTTATGCTTATTTCATAAGCCATCCATCCTATCCTTCTGGCCTCGGTTTAAACTTACTGGTCGTACTACTGATGTACTCTGGGTGCAAGCTATATCCTACTTGCAACAACTCATAAGGTTTCTATAGGTTCTTCTCTAACCTCGTCCATGAAGGAGCTATCCTTCGCTCAAACATGCACAACCCTTCCCGGGGTTGGGTTTCCAAAGGTACTCGATCATCCAACCTCTCATGGCTCATATGGCATCCAAGGCATGTCTATCCCAACACATGGCTTACCATGACATCTAACTCAGCATGTCATCTCTCTCTAACCTCCACTTAGGGTTAGGGTTAACGTCATCCTCAGAGGATGTGCTAGGTCTCTACTTTTAATGGAGGTCTCTACCTCCCAAGACTAACTCTCTCTACTCATCCTCCTGACAAGGAGGTCTAGCCTCATGTTTCTCCTGAGAGCAATGACAACTCATGTCATACGACCTAAGCATGTATCTATTCTTTAGTTTGCGCTTAATCTATTAAGCTTATGTCCATGACATCTTATTTACATGCTTTTCATTCATTTGGTGGAGGATTCCTTAGACCTTATTATCCTTACCCATACCTCAAGAGGGTGAGGAGGAGAGAGAAAACCCTAATCCTTAAGGCCCTTAACAGAATTTGAGTTGAGAAAGGATGAACAAGATGAGTCCTAAAGGTATCTTATTTCGAGTCATATCCTAAGACATCAGCCAGAAAGTCACACAATCTTGGAATCCTCGTATTCTGACTAGTTGTGCGGAGGAAAATATTTCCAACCACCGGTCGTGATCCTTTACTAGACACCTTTGTCTTTTAGATAATCCTCTAATAACTCCCTTGGGTTCTACAAAATTTGTAAAATTTAATAATTATTAAGGATTAAGTGAGGAACCTTCACTCTGATACCAATTGTAACGACCCCGCCTCCTAGTAACCCCCAATTAAGGGAGACCCAAAGGTCAGAGCCGTTATTCAATTAACAGGATCAAAGGTTCGACAAATAATCAATAATAATTATTAAATTCTACTAACTAACTGGAATTTGGTATAAAATTAGAACTTTACTTACCTTTGAAAACTTTGGAGATCTATCTATCCAGAGCTTGAATTATTCTATCTAATCCTCCTTGCACTTTATTTCTTATTTCCACAATGTGTCACTTTACTATTTGTTCTTTCAATTGTTGTTCCTAAAATGCCGACAAATAAAACGTCAGTCAGTATATTGAAATATAATGGTATGTGGGAACAACCAAAATCTTGCAATTATGGCTAACAATTTAATAATCACAATCAAATTATTTAACAAGCCACTTTACATTTTCAATGTGTCATTCTCCACTGCTTTTTCCCTAACCCTGGCATACCCTTCTAGGGTTTCTGTTTTGCCATTGACTTAAGGCCACCTTCTCAATCCCGAGCTTGGTTCCTGGGAGTCACCTCCAATGGTTCTCCATAGTCATGCATCATAGAACACCTTCTCCATAGTTCACATCTTCCATCAGGGTGGCATGCAGGTGCGAGAATTCACATGTATATATAACTGTGATAGCCATAGTGATTTTATAATTGCAGTATGAACATCCAAACTGTTTAGATTGCATTCAATGAGAGGAAACATTCGGAAAACCCTAGGGAAACTAATGCGATTAATGATAATTAACCACACACCTATCAAGCTGATGTGAGACAGAAATAATCCAATCAACAATAGGCAAGCAAGCATTCAATAAGATCCTGAAACAATTATACAATTCCCTTTTATTACTCATGTCATTAAGATCTATTAAATCTAGCTCGCTTCCTAGGGTTTCTAGTTCACTTTTAGGGTTTCCATTGCAATTAGGGTTTCCCTTCATCTTTTACTATTTTAAACCCTAATTTAATGCAATTGATCACAACCCTAATTATCTCAACATTTAATCCTCGGTTTTGGATTTTAGGCATAATTAACCATTAAATAAGTCCATTAAGCCTCTTTTACATTAAAGCTACAATTTTCATCCTTTTAATATATAACAAGATCATTATGCTCATTTATCGTCCATTCATAGTTCATTATGATTGAATTCACATGCGAACTCTATTTGTCATTAATTTCATCTTGATTCATTCAAAAACCCTAATTTCTATATTAAGGTTATTTATCCACAATTTAGGAACTTTAATGCTTGAAATAGCCTAAGATCATTATGTCTCATCTTTATTCACCACTTTGAATAATTAAAGCTATTAAGAGTCGAATTTACCAACATTAGGGTTTCAAGGCCCATTCAAGTATTATTCATGCACATTAAGCTCAAAATTAAACAAATTACATGCAAAGTTCATCCTTTTTGTTCCTAATGTGCCCTTTCATCATTAACAGGTTAATACCAACTCTAATCATCCATTAAACCCTTATAAATATATTATTCATCTCAAAGTAGGGTTCTTTAAACATTAACACATTAAAGTTGATATCTTCCATTACTTTTCGAATTGAAAACGTAATCAGGCTTCAATTATATTTTTAATGGATTCCTCTCATTTTTCTGAGCAAAATGCATATATTATTCGTACCCATCCGAGCTACCGATTATTAGATATGAATTTTGCACATTTGACTTACTTGAGCCAATCCGGGAGCGCCACGTCACCCTTACCATGCAACGCTAGCTTTTGGGAACATAATGTCGATTCTACCCCTGGTTAAATGGGTTCCTCTTCAGCCCGCTGAGGGGTATACTCATCCAACGTGACCTCACCCATCTTCTACCTCCCACAGCGTCGCGACTGCTGCCCTAGGCGCCATGGACGATGCTCCTCTTCCTCTACTGGACCGCGACGGTCCCCGAGGATAGGTCCCCTTGCTGTGTAGGTCTCCGCCACCCCTTTAAGTTCTCCAAACCATCACTGAGGTGGCGGGTATTTGAAGCAAATTGGGCCGCAACCCTGCTGCCACCTGCAGCCGTGCTGCAGTCCTTCGGGCGAAATTGCTTGAGAATAGGAGCACAGGTTGATCTTCGATCCCTCCTAGGTTTTCATGGAAGCAACACACACATCACACCTCCTCCACGGCCTCTCATAGTGCCAAGATATGAGCTTCTCTCTCTGCTAGGGTTTTCACGCAAAGAAGAAGAAGAAGAGAGGGAGGGATATGCGAAAACTCCTCAGAACTCATCCCTGAGCTCTACCCCTTATATAGGGGAGGGTTTTCACACCCTAAGATGTGCATCCACTAAGATGCAAGATCTTGTCCCAAAATGAATCCAATTCCTTCATTAAAAAGCAAACTTTCTCTCTCCTCTTTTTCCTTTGAATATCCCCTATTATATGGATATTAGGAATTCAAAATTCCTCTTTCATCTTCTTTATAGTTGCCCCTTTTTAGTCCATAGGAACGAAATCCTATTTCCCTTTAATAGCAATTACTTTCTTTTTAGCAATACCACATAATACATTAATTGTATACTCACATTATCTCCTTATTTTGCAATTTTGGTATTTTATCTTTCTTACCTCTTTATTGGGACTCCTTGGATCCCAAGAAACTCTATTATTTTGAAATCCTTTTTATTGGATACTCATTATCCTTCTAGATGCATCTAAATGCATTATTCTTCATTATCATGTGTATTTCTTATTAAAATATTTTTTTTGAGGATTTCTCTTTATTTCTCTTTTATTTTCCTCATTAGTATTCCTTTTATCATTAGGAATCCTTGGGATACGAAATTCCACTAAGGATAATTCAATTACACCTCTTTCCACTTATTCTCCACATTTTATCATTATTTTTAATTTCTTTCTTAACAAGGAAATACTTAATTGGTCTTTTTCTTTTATTATTGCATTCTTTATGCAACTTTGGACTCCTTGGGTCCCAAGTAACCTAAGAGGCACGAAATTCATCCTTGGATTGCATTCTTTTGCCTTCCAGAGGTTTCCACATCTCTCTTTTCTCAAAAACTCAATTATTCATTTATTAATTGAATTTCCTTATTATTGGGCCCAATAGCCAATAAAGCCCACAACACAATCATCAAGGCTATTGTAAACAAAATACATTTATTCAAAACAAATTATATCATTATTTGTTCGTTTACCTTTATTATGATAAATTACATTTCTCACCAAATGAACCCAAAAATTGGGGTTGTAACACCATCCATGGTCACGACAAGGCACCGACACACCACTCGGTCGAGACAAAAGATCACCAAACACACTCAACTATCTCGATCCAATACCATCTTGGTCGTGACCACAACACCTAGAGGGGGTGTCTTGACCATGAAACCCACAAAACTCACCCTTGGTCGCGACCTAGGTCAAGACAACCCACAAAGTACACATGGTTAAGGCACACTAAATCCTAGAAACCCTAATCACCACCAAGGGTGACACCACTCAAAAAAAGATAAAAAATGGCTCCCACTCCTTTAATACTCCTCTGGATGATGTCAAGAAAGAGAAGGAACACTCTAGAGATGAAAAATTGTAAGATATACATCATAAATGGGTAGTTTGCAATTTAACTCAAAATAAGCACATGAAGCATAACCATCATCCAAACAAGCTCAAACTAGAGACTTAATCTCCCCATAAGATCTAAAAGCATCTCCAAGGGTTAACAAAAGGTTTTAAGCGCTTACTTTAGCAAAATAAACAAGGTTACCCAAAAACCCAAGTCAGGCGTCTTACAGTTAGGGTTATTTATCTACTCACATTGGATAATAACCCTTACCTTACTTCTTTTAAAGTTTAAATGATATATAATATGGTGATGGAAATCAATCATACACATGGTTTTAGTTCTACCTATTCCTCCAAATACTATGTTAATATCTCAATTATGTAATATTATCTACTTTATATGTTTAATTGCATAATCTACAGCTAGCAATAAATGTTGTTGAGAGTTATATCTCTCATTGGGATGTGGGTCTCACCTCGTGAGTCACCACATATTTTTATACAATCTTCAACATTTTCGTTAGGCCTGTGGTAGAGAAGAGGAGAACCTTGGAGATCAGTAGAAGCATAAGGTTGGCTAGTGTTTAGTGTGTCCTAGAGCCATCACTGTACTCTCAGGTCCGACGGGAAAGTTTTGTAGATGATGTATATCGACTCAAATTTCTAGCAATATGTTGATGTTGTATATGATGTGTATGTGTGGAAAATGTGTTTTGTATTTAGATTGTGGCTGAGGCCACTAAAAAATTGTATAGATACCTAGAATGGTATGTGCTTTTATGCAGAATGTTGAACCTATATGTAAATGTTTTAGGGCATGTTTGAGATGTTTTAATTGGTTTTTAATTATGCACCTTTACCAATGATGTGATTAATTAGTTATCTATCATGTTTTGGATTTGAGTAGTCTCATTTAGTGTGGCGGGTTGCCACATCATCCCTACATTTGGAGTCAGGCCACAAGTATTAAGGAACACAAGCAAATGACAAAAATGATTGTCCGGGTTCTCGTCCACTATTATAGTCTGGATAGCAATACTCTTAAGAAAATGTGCATGTCCCATGAAGCAAAGAAATGGATATAAAGTGAATTATGCAAAGATTAAACTAAAAAGAGCACTCTATAAGTTATGGATAACTTTATTAGGCCACTACAAGTATTTGGTAGGTGGCCAATTGGATTTTTTTAAGTACATAGTACTGGTTTCTCTCTGGTCATCAAGAGATAATATACATTACAATATGATGCATGATTAACAAAACAATTAATACACCACTATTCCCATCCTGTCCCATCATTTGAACCTATAAAAGCCTATAAGCTAGCCTTCCGTTCTAATTTTTACATGTGGTACTGAGTAAATACTCTGCATAATGCTTGTCGAAAATAAACAGTGTGAGAAGATTGACATGACATCGCATGTGATTATAAAACTCATTCTCTCCTCATATCACTCCTAACTCTCTCCCACAATGGACCGGTCATTAGGGTTGTCAATGGGGAGGGTATGGGGAGGGTAAGGTCTTACCCTTACCCTTACCCACAAAGTGTGGAGGGTAAGGGTGTGGGTAATTCCCCATTGCACCAATATCCATACCCTTCCCTTATCCTTAGCCTCTTACCCACAAGGTAAACGAAGAGGGTAAGGGTGACATGTGGAATTTATATGTCTTCTTCAAATTTATACTGATATAACAATAATGGCCTAGCTAATACTATATATGAGTGAAATATCAAGATGCTCTAGAATGGCTTTTAAGTATACAAAATGATTCAAAGTAACTTTGTAAAATATTATATAAATGATTTGTGTTGTATTGAATGCATATAAAAATAGTAGTACCCTAACATGTGTGTGTGAACAAATAATTTGTTCCCAAATGATAAAGATTGCTATATGCAAAAGAGATTCAATAACAATATGTCACAAAAAGTTATTGTTGGAAACATACACATCTTATACCCTCTAAAATTTTATTGCATCAAAAAAAGTAAAGTACAAATAAAGTAGATAGCACCACCTCATGTATGTCTCAGATGATACATTAAAGAATAAATCTTGTTATTATATACATGTTTGTCTTACACCACACATGTATTTAACGGAACATAGACTATTTCCATACATGTGTCTCACACCTCAAAATGGTGTTGCATACACAACCAAGTTAACTACATAAGAAGTAGATAAGAATATAATGTATTGTATACAATGATGACCACATAATATTAAATATTCCATCCACTCAAATAACACAATGACTATACATTGAATATATTATGCATAATTATTGGCAGGTGTCGGATTAGAGGGAATGGGTATTGGATTTCCCTTACTGTTACACTCTAAGATAGTGGGTTAGAGGATAGAGGGTAGGAGAGTAAAGGGTAAAAAAATCTTTTACCCTTACTGTTCCCCTACGGGATATGGGTAAACAGATTTACCCTTATCTATCCCTATTGGCCATCGATGCACCCACATTGCCGTGACACACACACCAACTCTTCTTCTCTTCCGTCCTTAAATGTCATAGTGTCCACACCATGTGTCTACAAAGCCATGAAAGAGATGCCATTACGCCAACTACTCCACAACCATCGTGCCACACCACCACACCGTTGTCACACCCACACTGTCGCCTCCGCACCAGTGCGCAAGTGCCCCCTATAATCAGGCCCACACTGCCGCCAAGTCTGTGCCTCCATTGTGCCCATGCCATTGGAATGCATCCTACTGCTATGACATGCCGCCACTGTACCTTTTCCAATGCTGCCACCACACCCATACCATTGTGATGACTCCTACAACCCACCGCCATGACCAGGACGTTGCACGCAAATCGCGGTCATACTCTCATCACCTTTGCCTAATTGTGAGGAGGAAGAGGAAGAAGGACATGAGGATTGGTTGGCAGCCCAGTCCCGTGCTATATAGATATCTCACTATAATATGTATATTTCTTTACTAATTTGTATAAAAATTAGTATTGAATATAAAAAATTGTGATATATAATAAAAAGAATGATTTTTTAGATATTATTTCATTTTTTACAATTTTTATTGATTTTTACAGATGAATATAAGAAGGTATGACTCCGGTGTCATAATGTGATTATTGCTTAGAAAATGTAAAAATTATAAAAATATAGTAAATTAGTATTATGGCGGTTTATATCAGGTACATTTTTTTATAATTTTTTATACATCAATGGACTTTAATATGCACCATTTTTTAATTCCATTACAAAATGTGAAGAGACGTAAAAATTTGTATTTTGTCTTTTGTTATTGGTATGTGTGGATAAGTGTGAGAAGATACTTGTTCAATTTGATAATGTGGGGCTATGCATAGAGAAAATAAAAATTGTGAAATAACAATGAATTAGTATTGAAGTATTAGTAGAAGTACATACACTACAACAATACACCAATAATTCTACCCTATATAAAGCAGTACACATGATAATACAAAAAGGTAAAACTATTGTGAGTATGGAGGTAAGCATACATAGAGGTAAAAAAGTTTTTATTTATTTCCTAACACGTTCAATTTTACATTACTTACCTTTTTTAAAAAAGTTTTGAAAAAATTATTGTTTGCTTATGGTACTACATGAACACCAACTAGTATTGTTCTTGGGTTGATCAACAAAAAGCAAAATAATAATAAATATGATGAATGACCAACATTTATATTATGCTCATGAAGAGCAAATTCTTTATGTGAAAAAATATATTATGATTAAAAAATGACCTTTTAGTATGGTTTCGTTGAATAAATAGTACTGCATTGAAAGTATGTTAGGGGATGAGAAGATATTATATTGTAATTTTATTAAATTGTTACACAAATATAATGAACTAACGACATAATTGACTGCACACACTATTCTTCATTATTATGAGTCCAAATGTTTATAACTACTAGTACTGGCTTGAACATAATCAAGTATCGCTTTTAAACTTCATGAAAAAAATGTAGAAATGTGACTATGGACGAGTCACATATTATATCTAGCTCAGAAGTGGAGGATAGATGCGATTTTTTTAAATTAATTGTTCTACTTGTGAAAGAGGAATAAATGTAAGTTAGTTGGTGGGCGGTGTTCGTTCCAACAGCTGCATGTTTGCACCCATACAGTCACTAACAGACTACTCACATAGAAAATTGTGTTGCACTGTACTAAAAGGTGCATATATTGGCTGTTGGGCGTATTCCCAATATGGTGTAGAAATTGGTGAGAAGATGTTGGATAATGATTTCCCTAACAATATGTAAGGAGTTTATATTATGTTTAGTCCAGCACATAATTTCTGCAGTTATATGTCATTCGTGACCCCTGAACTTTCCATCACACTATCTTATATTTCCAAATCTAATGACACAATCACACTTCGAAGTTCTTAATTCTTATGGACACCACAAGTTACATCAAGGGATTGTAATATGGTGGTGTAGCATAGATAAAGCGCAATACATGGTTGTGGCAGATAGCAAAACTTTCTAATAGTCCACCCTTTACTGTTTGAATGAGGTGGGTCATGTGGGCATAGTGATATACTTTGAAGCAAGAAATGGATGACGATAACAAGTTCGTGTTTAAGAATATGAGGAATTAAGCAAGAGAAGTAACAAGGTATATTTTTGTTTTCTTTTATTGTCCTAACATTGGCAATGCTTAGGATCAAGTTTAATTTTTTTGAATCACTTAAACTTTGTCAAGATTCTTCGAATACATCTTTGCTTACAACACTATTTTTTTTTATTATTCATTGGAACATTTGTGCCCATATATTATTAATTTTTGATGCTATGGAGGTTTCTAAATATATTTTTCTCTCTCTCCTATAAGCTATTAGAAATTTACGTGCATGCATCAAACATTCATTATATCCAAAACACATGGAAGAAAACACTGTAAAAATTTAGTTAGGAAACATGAATATAATTAGCAAAACCATGGTTACCATAGTTCACCACCCATCTTGAGTAGGATGTTGTGACGATCAATATATGTTTCAAGTATAGATTGTGTCTTTTATCTTAAGGATCAAGTCAAATGGCATGGTTTATCCTTATGATGATGCAAATGATTTGAATATATTTTTTATTCCACAATAGAGAATTTTCTGGTGCTTACTTTTTATGTTTTTAATTAAAGGTTTTTGAAATATAGGATGTGTGCTCCTTGTTAAAACTTACTTGTATTCCATGACATACAAAAGGTTATTATCCCATAAAAAAAGTAAGTAAAACTATAAGGGGAATGGAAGAATGTCCAAATGAAAATGTATACATAGAATGATTATTGAACAAAAACGTGCTAAGGGGTGTTTTATTATTTTCATAAATAGTTTTAATAAGATATAAGTTAAAAAGTTGTTTCTGAAGACACATGTATAATTAGTTACCTTTTCTCTAATTAGATCTCATCTTCTAAAAATTTTGTTCAATGAAAAACATGGAATTTCTTGGGATTCTATAATGAATATAATGTTTTCTTCTATTCACGTGGAATGTTTTTTTCCTCACGATAATCATCAAGCTCTAGATATGCACAAGTGAGTATTCCATTTTAGGGTGTATGTGAACTATATCATTTATAATGAGTAATGTTGGATCTATGGATGTAGAATCTACTTATATACATAAGTTGAGTCCAATGTAGAGCGGCTAGTACATAGAGGGAAATTAGTTTTGTCTCTTGTACAAATAAGAAGATCCTTTAGTCCCACATTGCTTGCTTCTAGAACAATTGTGGTCCTTATATGTATGATCATGTGTGACAATAGTATCCAAAGAGCTCTAGGAGAGAGAGTATGTGATGCGATGATTTTGAGTCGCATTTATTGACTTGTTTGATATGTGTTTTATGCATTTATTAGTTATTTTCATGGTTAATGTTTTATAATTCATTCACTTTGGTCTATGCTACTTCTTTATGTCAAATTTCCCCTATTTCAGCATTTTGAGTATTAATTATCAAAAAAATACATTTTGTGTGGACTTATGTGGTTTCGTGTGTTAATTTCAGGAAAAACAAGTATCTGCTACTGTCGATACCATCGACAGTGGTCGATACCATCGACCGGACCACATGTTTCCAGCCGCAAGGACCAGAAGTAAGTCGATACTATCGACAGGGATGCTGATGGTATCGAGATACCATCAGGTTGCTGGCGAGAAGTGAGTCGATACTATCGACACATATGTCGATACTATCGACTAGTGGAGCTACAACGACGGTAAAAGGACAAAACTAACGCCTATGAATGTCGATACCATTGACCCGCGTCGATGGTATCGAGATGACATCAGGCGCAAAGACAAAAGAAAAGAAAATCAGTCGATATCGCGCTAGGTCGATACCATCGACCCGTGTCGATGGTATCGACACCGTCAAATATGAGTTTGTTTCAGATTGATCTTAATCGGACGGCCATGATTAATTGGCGACCTAATTTGGGAAATATACCTAATGACGGCGTCGAAGAGGGGAGAAACACGTCATTAACTGCTGCACACATCCTGAGAAGAGGTGGAGAGAAGAACGGAGCCCAGAAGCACGCCCCAGTCGATCCAGACGCTGAAGAAGACGATTTCCACCACTGAAAGGCGGGAGAACGCATATTCCACGTCAAGGATCGCTTGGATCTTCTCCGTTCAGGGGTTTCACCACTCAATCATGTTTTTCTCCATGTTTCCCTTTTTCTACTCCATGTTTTGCTTTGAGATGAACATGCGGGGTTAATTCCATTTGTCTTTAGGACTGGGAGTAGCCCGGGAATTCATTGTTTGACGATTTTATCATAGTAATTCATATCTTATCTCTTAAATCTGTGGTATAATTTCATTTTCTCAAATATATTGTTATGCTTGATCACCATAATAATAATCTAATGCCCTTAATTGCTTTGAAAGAAGAATTAATGGTTGAAAAGAGACGGAATGTACATTAATTGACAAATCCCTTGAATAAGGTGGTGTAAGATTAATGGTGGATACCGAGAGGTCATTTTTGATGCACCTAGTTTAGGGTATATGTTACTACGACGGTGGAACCGACCTAGACATAGGTAGTGAATTATACCACGACAGTGGGCAATTCTGATTTCAGGCCACTACCCGGATAGAGAGATAAAATTGAGTGACTATATAGAATTTAATACAATGAAGAACCCGAGGTGAAACTGCAATCCTAAAGATCTCCTTTTGAATTGATTAAACCAAACATTTAATCGACTGCTTTGTTTTGTTTCATTTTTATTTTCTTTTAATTTTAACAACAACTCTCAACTATTTAATCGGCTTAGCTGATCGCGAGTAGTTAGTGGGAGTCTCCGACAATTTCACGTATCCCTGAGTTCGACTCAGGCCTCACAAAGGCCTATATTACTTCGACGCATTCACTTGCGTTTCTGCGCACGGTAAATTTGCGTCAAGTTTTTGGCGCCGTTGCCGGGGATACGACAAACTGTCGGCACTTCAAGTGCTGCAAGCGGCCACTCTAGGCCACATTTTTATTTTTTTTTTATTTTATCATTTCAAAAATTCATAATCTATTTTCTAAATATTTGCAATCGTCAAGCACTATACTAAATTTAATTTTTCTATTTGCAGGTACTGTGCATGGTGCAGACGTGTAGTACAGACTACACAAGTCACGCACCAGAGGTTCCACTGCTGGGACCGGAAGACGAAGGCGAGTATAATCAAGACCATCTTGAGGATATAGTTTCTGAACCCGAACAAGAAGAGATGGACGAGCCACAGACAATATAGGAGAATATCAAGGCTTCTTCCTCATCTGCTTCCAAGGGGCCGATCAAGAAGCAAGCGGTTAATATTCTGACATACAAGATTGATCCGGCTTTAATCAACTTGGTGAAGTCGAATGCTTTTCATGGGCTCAAGAATGAAGATCCCGTTGCGCATATAAGTCAATTTGTGGAGAATTGTGATATGATAAAAATCGACAGATTTCCACAAGATGTGCTCTACTTGAAGCTTTTCCTGAGTTCTCTAGCAGGAAATACACAAGAATGGCTACACAACTTGGACGATGAATATGTGGAGTCTTGGGACCACATGGTGGAGGTTTTCTTTGAACAGTTATTCCTGTCCGAGAAGACCAATGACATGATCAGGAAGATCCACAACTTCACCCAACAAGTTGGAGAGACCTACTCTGAGACCTGGGAAAGGTTTTAGATTATGCTCAGGCGGTGCCCGCATCATGGGCTTGATAAGGAGACACAGGTCAAGATCTTCTATTTTGCTCTCTCCGAGCATGATAGAAGCAACCTCGATTCAGTCGGCTCAGGATTCTTCTTGAATAACACGGACACCAGGTGTTGGGAAATCCTAAAGAACATGGCCAAGAAACAATCGTGGAGCAAGTTTGAGTGGTAGGTGAATCTAAAGCAATCAAGGAGCTGAATGAGAAGATGGATCTTCTCGCGAAGAAACTGCTTGCAAAGGAGGATACTGAGTTCGAGGATGAGGCTCAAGTTAAATTCATGAGGCAGCAGCAAGGCTACAGGAATAATGACTATTCATGGAGGAAAGACAAGAAGTTCTCTTGGAAGGATCCAAATAACTTCTTGCAGGATCCAGATGCTAAACCCCATCCAGTAGCGGAGGATAAGAGCACAAAGCTGCTCAATCAAGTGATAAAGCAAAAGCAAGAACTCATGACTACTTTCGGCCAGCAAATAAAGAAACAAGGGCAGTTTATGAACCAATTTGGGCAGACACTGCAGAGCCATGGGGCTCAAATGAGGACAATAGAGACATCCATGGCACAAATGGCAGCAGA
Source organism: Alisma plantago-aquatica (assembly GCA_963693085.1). Classification (NCBI taxonomy): domain Eukaryota; kingdom Viridiplantae; phylum Streptophyta; class Magnoliopsida; order Alismatales; family Alismataceae; genus Alisma; species Alisma plantago-aquatica. The sequence continues at coordinate 1,898,190,802 of OY856409.1, read as the reverse complement.
GATAGCCAATTTGAAGAAGTCGGCGCACCCAGGTTTTCTGGGTAATACTAATGTTCCAGGAGGAAACCAGCAGGTGAAGGCCATCTTGCTAAGAAGTGGCAAGAAACTGTTAAATCCCAGAGCCGATGAACCAAGCAAACCCCAAGCAGAAATTGAAGGTGAGGCCACTGAGGAGCTGCCCATACCGGTCACAGAACCAGTCGCTGACATAGCAGTGGATGCTACTGAAGATCCTATTGCAGAGGAGGAGGAGCCTCAGAAAAGGACACCCTATGTGCCACCACATCAAAGAGAACAGGTTGTCCCAGTCCCTTATCTGAACAGTGCTAAGGCAAGGAAGGTAGATGCCCAATTTAAAAAGTTTTTAGATAGTTTCAGAAAGCTTTCAGTCAACATCCCTTTATTGGAAGCTATTGAGCAAATCCCTTCTTAGGGGAAATTTCTGAAAGACATCATCACCAAGAAGAGAAAAATCCCAGACGTAGAGGTTGTTGTGCCTAAGGAGCAGGTGAGTGCCTTCATCATGGGCACATTGCCACCAAAGAGGCAAGATCCGGGCTGTTTCAACATCTCATGTTACATCGGGAAGGTCAAGTTTGGTGAAGCACTATGTGACTCAGGGGCGAACATTAACTTGATGCCCCTCTCTACATTCAAGAAGCTGGGATTAAAAGAGTCATGACTAAACAACATGACAATCCAATTGGCGGACAATTCAGTGGTAAAACCAGATGGGATCTGTGAAGATGTGCTAGTGAAAGTGGATCGATTCGTATTTCCAGCAGATTTTGTCATCATGGAGATGCAGGATGAACAAGGCAATGAGCTACTACTCGGACGACCTTTCCAAGCTACAGCCGACATGATACTTGAGATGGGGAGAGGCCGGTGGACCTTAGGTATAGCCGATGACCGATTTGAGATGGTCATGCCTTCCAGCGCCACTTCATCTAAATCCAAGGAGCAATGCCACATGGTAAAACATTTTGATAACAATATCTCACTTTTTCTAGGGAAGCCATTTTTAGATATGGCCCATGTAATGACCAAGGTGGAAAAAGGGACTTTGGCTGTGGACATCATGGAGCAGACCAAAGTGGTATCCCTTTGCAAGGTTGTAGGGTTCCTGAATGATGAGGATGAGGACATTCCTCCCTCTACGGATGATGATGCTATAGCAAATTCAGTTTTTGATGCATATCCGGAATTACCACTCGAGGCTTGTTTAGTCAATATCACTCATGATTGGATGAGAAGCAAATCACTCAAGGAGTGCACCAAGATGCTTCAGATGTTGCCATGCTTCTATGCGAGGTATTATGAAGATTTAGGCGAGATCCCACCACCGCTTCAATCATCCTTAATCAGCCCGTCGGAATTGGAATTGAAGCCGCTGCCACCGCACCTCAAGTATGCCTTTCTAGCTGACGAAGACAAGTTGCCTGTGATTATTTCTGCTTATCTGAGTACTGAAGAGGAGGATCAGTTGTTGATAGTGCTGAAGAACCACTAGGTAGCTTTTGGGTGGTTTGTTGCAGATATCAAGGGGATTTCTCCTACTTTGTGCCAGCATAAGATTCGGCTTGAGGAGGGAGCCATGTCGGTGATTCAACCGCAACGTCGACTGAATCCGAGCATGATGGAGGTTGTGAAGAAGGAGGTAATTAAGCTTCTTTCCGCAGGTATCATCTATGCACTTTTAGACTCGACATGGGTGAGTCCCACGTAGGTAGTCCCTAAAAAGGGGGGAATAATTGTTACTCATAACCTCTTAAATGAACCTGTCACCACTCGATTGGTAACCGGATGGCGAGTTTGTATTGATTACCGATGACTGAATGCCGCTACGCTAAAGGATCACTTTCCTCTTCCGTTTATTGATCAAATTTTAGAGCGTTTAGCCGACCGATCACACTTTTGTTTTCTGGACGGGTATTCGGGGTACAATCAGATTTCGATTGATCCTAAGGACCAAGAGAAGTCCACCTTCACTTGTCCCTATGGAACGTTCGCGTATCGCCGCATGCCCTTTGGATTATGCAATGCACTGGCAACCTTTCAGCGTTGTATGCTCGCCATTTTTTCTAATATGGTAGAACGCTGTCTAGAGGTCTTTATGGATGATTTCTCGGTTTATGGTGCATCTTTTGATGAATGCCTTTATAATCTGGATAAGGTGTTACAATGATGCGAGGACACACATTTGGTCCTCAACTGGGAGACATGTCATATGATGGTGAGTGAAGGGATAGTGCTAGGACATAAAGTGTCTAGCAAAGGTTTGGAGGTAGATTCGGTAAAAATTGAAGTAATTTCTAAATTGCCCCGACCAAATTCGGTAAAAGGGGTAAGAAGTTTCTTAGGTCATGCCGGATTCTATCGTCATTTCATGAAATATTTTTCAAAAATCGCCAAACCTTTATCCGAGCTGCTAGAAAAGGATGTTGTTTTTTATTTCAATGACAAATGTTTACACGCGTTCAATGTGCTGAAGGAGAAATTGATTTCCGCACCGGTTGTTCAAACACCAGATTGGACTAAGCCGTTTGAACTCATGTGTGATGCATCTGATTTCGCTGTAGGAGCTGTGTTGGGACAGAGGGTGGATAATAAACCCTCTGTGATTTTTTATGCCTCCAAGACATTGAATGACGCCCAACTAAATTACACGACTACTGAAAAAGAATTGCTCGTCGTTGTTTTTGATTTTGAAAAATTTCAGCAATATCTAGTTGGATTGAAAGTTGTAGTTTGGAATGACCACGCTGCTATTAAATATTTGATGGAGAAAAAAGATGCCAAACCTAGATTGATTTGGTGGATCTTGATCTTACAAGAATTTGATATTGAAATCAAAGACAAGGCGGGGATTGAAAATGTTGTAGCGGATCATTTGTCTAGGTTAGAGAGGGTAGATGAAAAAGATTTACACATACCCATTACCGAGACATTCCCGGATGAACAACTTTTGAAAGTGAATTCTAAGGATCTGTGGTTTTCATATATCGTGAATTATCTTGCTTGCAGGATCATCCCGGATGATTGGACGTATCAAGAGAAGAAGAAAATTTTCCATTCTCTACGATATTATTTTTGGGGTGACCCTATTCTTTTGAAGCAATGCAGGGATGGTGTCCTACATAGGTGTGTACCTGAGGTGGAATACGAGAGTGTTCTTCGTCATTACCACACATTACCAATGGGCGGACACCATGCGAGCTCTCGTATGACAGCCAAAGTACTGGAAAGTGGCATATATTGGCCTACCTTGTTTTGAGACGCCTATGAGTTCGTGAGACAATGTGATTCCTGCCAAAGGGCGGGTAACATTTCAAAGAGACAAGATATGCCCTTAAATGTTTTCCAAGAGGTTGAGGTATTTGATTTATGGGGTATAGATTTCATGGGACCCTTTGTGTCCTCAAATTCAAATTTGTATATCCTTTTAGTTGTTGACTATGTGTCGAAGTGGGTAGAAGCAATACCCACGAGGACTAATGATTCTACTGTAGTGTGTAGGTTTGTTAAGGAAAATATCTTCTGCAGGTTTGGGGTGCCTCGAATGATCATTAGTGATGGGGGTACGCACTTCCGGAATCAAAAGTTCTCGGCATTATTGAGGAAATACAGGGTCAAACATAACATTGGTACCCCATATCACCCACAAACTCAAGGACGAGTGGAAGTCTCCAATCGCGAAATTAAGAAGATCCTGTAGCGTACTGTGGCTTCCACGAGGAAGAATTAGAGTGCCTTACTACCGGATGTGTTGTGGGCATACAGGACGGCATACAAGACACCTATAGGCACCACACCTTTTAGGTTGGCATACGGTCGGGCCTGTCACTTACTGATGGAGTTAGAGCACAAAGCACATTGGGCGCTGAGAAAGCTCAACTTGAGTTATGATGAAGTGGGGGAAGAAGATATTACTTGAATTAAATGAATTGGATGAGATGCGAATGACTGCATAGGAGAACTCTCGGATATACAAGGAGCGCACAAAGTTGATCCATGATCGCCACATTCAGATGCACACCTTCAAGAAAGGAGATCGTGTGCTTTTGTTCAATTCCAGGCTGAAGTTGCATCCCAAGAAGCTAAAATCTCGATGGAGTGGACCATTAACGGTGGAAGAGGTCAAACCACAAGGCGCAATCATGTTGCACGATGGCGAGACTACATTTTTGGTGAATGGACAAAGGTTGAAGTTGTATTTTGGTGAATATTACACGAGGAAGGTGAATGAGGTCAAACTCATTTCACTTTCAGATGCATGACATGCTTCAAGTCGTCTGGCCTAAGACATTAAATAATGGCGCTTGTTGGGAGGCAACCCAACCATTGGTACTTTAGTTTAGTTCCTTTACATTCGTAGTTTGATTTGTTTTAACTTAGTTAGTAGTATAAAAAAGATATCGTGATCGTTTGCTACATGTGCAGGACTGAGGCAGAGTCGATACCATCGACCCTTGTGTCGATGGTATCGACCATGGTATAGGTTGGCGACTGTAGAAATTGCACTGCGTCAATACTATCGACGGCCTCGTCGATGGTATCAACATACCAACAGGCAGATCGCAAGAAGAGGTTGATGGTATCGACATGGGAGTCGATACTCGCGAGATCTCTGGAGATTTTTAGAATGAATCGTCTCAGTAAAGTCGATACCATTGACGGGCAGGTTGATGGTATCGACACATTCATACAAAGAAGGTGGCGGTCGGGCCTCGCGAGGGTTTGCCCTAATCAGAGAGTCGATACTATCAACTTGCGTCGATAGTATCGACGCGCCACGTCAACGATCCGCGAGGAAAGATCTACAGTGATCGCAGTAATTAGGAGTTTGATCCGGGGGACGAGTCGATACCATCGACTCGCATCGATCGTATCGACGCGTCAGCAATCCGGGCCCCGCGGATGCAGCCATCGACAACTGTCGATACTCGCGGAGGTACGGATTGTGCTACCCGTGTCGATACCATCGACCCGCGTCGATGGTATCGACGGGCATACAGCAGCGCCGACCACAGCTATATATGAGCAAGATTTGCGTCAGATGACATCACAACTCCAAAGCAATCCTCCTCCACTTGTGCCGAACGTATTCCAGAGCTATCCAAGCCCGACGACGAGCAACACCGAGTACGTTCTTCATCGAGCAGAGATTCACTTCTCCGATCTTCACCGAGATCCCATTCTATTCCTCTTTTTGTCGCGATCATGGTGCATGTTGCTGGTGCATCGTCGTCTCACGCCGACCCGATGGAGATACCAGAATTTGTGCCACTCTGACCACGTCAATCACGCAAATTTACCGTGCGCAGAAACGCAAGTGAACGCGTCGAAGTAATATAGGCCTTTGTTAGGCCCGAGTCGAACTCAGGGATACGTGAAATTGTCAGAGACTCCTACTAACTACTCGCGATCAGCTAAGACGATTAAATAGTTGAGAGTTGTTGTTAAAATTAAAAGAAAATAAAAATGAAACAAAACAAAGCAATCGATTAAATGTTTGGTTTAATCAATTTAAAAGGAGATCTTTAGGATTGTGGTTTCACCGCGGGTTCTTCATTGTATTAAATTCTATATAGTCACTGAATTTTATCTCTCTATCCGGGTAGTGGCCTGAAATTAGAATTGCCCACTGTCGTGATACAATTCACTACCTATGTCTAGGTCGGTTCCACCGTCGTAGTAACCTATACCCTAAACTAGGTGCATTAAAAACGACCTCTCGGTATCTACCATTAATCTTACACCACCTTATTCAAGGGATTTGTCAATTAATGTAAATTCCATCTCTTTTCAACCATTAATTCTTCTTTCAAAGCAATTAAGGGCATTAAATTATTATTATGGTGATCAAGCATAACAATATATTGGAGAAAATGAAATTATACCACAGATTTAAGAGATAAGATATGAATTACTATGATAAAATCGTCATACAATGAATTCCCGGGCTACTCCCGGTCCTAAAGACAAAGGGAATTAGCCCCGCATGTTCATCTCAAAGCAAAACGTGGAGTAGAAAAAGGGACACATGGAGAAAAATGTGATTGAGTGGTGAAACCCCTGAACGGAGAAGATCCAAGCGATCCTTGACATGGAATATGCGTTCTCCCGCCTTTCAGTGGTGGAAATCATCTTCTTCAACGTCCGCATCGGCTGGGGCGTGCTTCTGGGCTCCGTTCTTCTCTCCACCTCTTCTCGGGATGTGTACAGCAGCTAATGATGTGTTTCTCCCCTCTTCGACGCCGTCATTAGGTATATTTCCCGAATTAGGTCGCCAATTAATCACGGTCGTCCGATTAAGATCAATATGAAACAAACTCATATCTGATGGTGTCGATACCATCGACGCGGGTTGATGGTATCGACCTAGCGCGATATCGACTGATTTTCTTTTCTTTTGTCTTTGTGCCCGATGTCATCTCGATACCATCGACGCGGGTTGATGGTATCGACATTCTTAGGCGTCGGTTTTGTCCTTTTACCGTCGTTGTAGCTCCACTAGTCGATAGTATCAACATATGTGTCGATAGTATCGACTCACTTCTCGCCAGCAACCTAATGGTATCTCAATACCATCGACATCCCTGTCGCTGGTATCGACTTACTTCTGGTCCTTGCGGCTGGAAACCTGTGGTCCGGTCGATGGTATCGACCACTGTCGATGGTATCGACAGTAGCAGATACTTGTTTTTCCTGAAATTAACACACGAAACCACATAAGTCCACACAAAACATATTTTTTTGATAATTAATACTGAAAATGCTGAAATAGGGGAAATTTGACATAAAGAAGTAGCATAGACCAAAGTGAATGAATTATGCAACATTAACCATGAAAATAACTAATAAATGCATAAAACACATATCAAACAAGTCAATAAATGCGACTCAAAATCATCGCATCAAACTCCCCTAAGCTTGAACATTGCTTGCCCTCAAGAAACTAAACCTTAGAATAGAATTTCCAAAGTCAACTAAAGAACAAAGCATCACAACAAACATCCCATATGACTCCCACCGGACATTCTCATACCGGCCCTCGCTAACCACAGAATGATAATTACCCTAAAGGCAACAGTAATCATTCATAAAAGATATCAACCTCAAAACTGATGAACACTATCACATAAGGCAGTTAACATAATAGAATTTGCCGGTCCAGACTTAGTGCATCTTGTGATCTCCTATACTACGTTGCTCACCCTAACTACCATCTACATGGAAGCAGATCTCCTGATATTAATGATTGAGGAGAATATCATGGGTGGCCTACCGATTAGAGCAATGGGTGGATGGGATAGGTGGTTGTGGAAGAGATGGAAGCACATAACAGTCAATCATGCAATACAAAAATTATTGACCTATCATGATGCAAAATGCAAGTGAAAATGTCCTAATGCTATATTTTTGGTAGAATGATGCATGCACTATCATTATGTCTCAAGGTGAGATGGAATATCTAAGAAAACTACACCATGTGCTTATTCTTCTTAGTTCTCAGGTGAGAACATGTTCCTTTCTCCCTCTTCTTCTTTATTACTTCTCAATTCTTTTTTTTTCTTCTCTTTTTTTCAACTTTTTTTCAATTTTTTTTCAAGCCCTTATTTTCATAGATGACAATGAATTCCACTGCGTCGATACTATCGACGGCCTCATCGATGGTATCGACATACCAACAGGCAGATCGCAAGCAGAGGTCGATGGTATCGACATGGGTGTCGATACTCGCGAGATCTTTGGAGATTTTCAGAACGAATCGTCTCAGTAAAGTCGATACCATCGACGGGCAGGTCGATGGTATCGACACATTCATACAAAGAAGGTGGCGGCCAGTCCTCGCGAGGGTTTGCCCTAATCAGAGAGTCGATATTATCGACTCATGTCGATAGTATCGACACGCCACATCAACGATCCTCGAGGAAAGATCTACGGCGATCGCAGCAATCAGGAGTTCAATCTGGGGGATGATTCGATACCATCGACTCGCGTCGATAGTATCGACGCGTCAGCAATCTGGGCCCCACGGATCCAGCCATCGACAACCATCGATACTCGCGGCGGTACAGATTGTGCTACCCGTGTCGATACCATCGACCCGCGTCGATGGTATCGACGGGCATACAGCAGCGCCGGCCACAGCTATATATGAGGAGGATTTGCGTCAGATGACATCACAACTCCAGAGAAATCCTCCTCCACTTGTGCAGAACATATTCCAGAGATATCCAAGCTGACAACGAGCAACACCGAGCACGTTCTTCATCGAGCGGAGATTCACTTCTCCGATCTTCACCGAGCTCCCTTTCTATTCCTCTTTCTGTCACGATCATGGTGCATGTTGCTGGTGCATCGTCGTCTCACACTGACCCGATGGAGATCCTAGAATTCGTGCCACCTCCGACCGCGTCAATCACACGCCCACGGTTGATCCATCCATCTACGGAAGTCAAGAAGATCTACGAGGAGATCTTAAAGAGGAAGATCGAGCCGACCCGTTATGTTGAACGGGATACCATCCGCAACCGGGGGTTCGAAGCCAACCTCGACTACATCCTGAAGGGTCAGGCCCGACACACGGGAAGACGGCCTGACGAGCTGGAGTTTCATGCAGATGGCCAGCTGTTCTTTGGCGAGTGGCCTACGTACAAGGATTTGGTGGCTGAGTTTATGGCGTCACTGGATGTCTACGTCGTACCCAACGATGTCATAGCCACCGACCGCAAGTGGATCAAGGGTCGGGTGTCTTTCCGGCTGTACAATAACGACTACACCCTTACACTCTGACATTTCAACCAGATCTTCAACTGGAATCACTCACGGTCAGACTACCGACGACCAGACAACCGCACCGACTACGATGCAATCTTCGCCGAGCTGGTGACAGTGCCACCGGGCAAGTCAGTGAGCTACCATAATGCTGCGGTAGCTGATTTCGAGCACCCCTTTGTCTGGATACTTCACCGGATGATGAGTTCTACGTTGTTTGCTAGGGGTGATCTGGCCCACAGCAAGTTTCAGGAGACGGACCTATTTTTCTTGTACAAACTCCTGAAGCGCCAACAATGCAACTGGGGCACTTTCTTTTTGCAGCGGGTTTTGGCGGTGAAGAGGAGTACACGGAAAGCGCCAATTCACTTTGGCGGGCATATCACCAAGTTGGCCTCCTACCTTGGGTTGAATTTCCAGCAGCTTACTCCTCTCTCCAACAGGAGCAAGGTGAACTTGCAACATCTACACCGCTCCAACCTCATCCTTCTTCGAGATGGCTTGGTGTATGCACACTGCCACGTCAACCATGCTTACCAAGAATGCTCGCTTCCCGATTCGGTCTTCAACATCGAAGGGGCGCAACACTTCTGATGGCCTATCATAGCCATTGCTGACTCTGATGAAGACGGCGACAACGACGACAATGACAACAATGACGATGAGGCTGCAGAGGAAGAGGAGGCCTACACCCCTCTTCGGGCATGAGTGGCACCACAGAAGCGTCCTCTCATGCATCTGGGTGCATCTTCATCATCGCAGCCTCCACCACCACCGCCGCCCTCGCAGCCAAGCGAGGATGCCTACTCGATGCAGGGCATGTATGCTATGCTGCATGAGGTACAGTAGACGCAACAGCATCACTCTTCGATGTACACCGGTATTCAAGAAACTACAAACTGGTTACTGGACAATCAAAGGGCAATGTTCGAGAACAAGCGTCTTCTCCTCGACAACCAACAACAAATTCATGATCGGTTGCATAGGATGGAGATGCAACGACAACCCATTTACGATCACTATTGGAGCCAGAATTACTTTGGAGGCTATCCACAACCTCTACCTAGGGCCCAGTTTGATCCAAGCTTCCAGGGGGAGTATCCGTCTTGGGACCCTACGACTCCACAGTACCCGCCTCCGCCTGAAGAGTAAATCGGTATCTCTGTTCCAACCTTTAAGATTGTTTTTGATTATGAGGCCATAGTCGAATTCAAGCTTTGGCGGAGTGTTGGAACAACTCTATCTTTTATTTTCTCTGTTTTTAGTTTTACTGCTTTTGTTTCTTGTCATTCATTTCTTGCAATCTTAGTTTGTTTATAGGATCCACATTCTATCTAGTGTAATTGTGGATGTCTTAAATTTTGTGTCATCTCAGTTGCATGTACATGGGAATTAAGGGAAACTTAAAATTTGAGTGTTCGCAAGCTTGAGTGTTGTTCAATTTTGATCACTTAACTTAGAAAATGATTGGTTTTGTCAACTTTAAAATAGAAAATCACAACTGTACATTCCTAATGATTCATGAAAGTGGACGGAATTGGTTGTTTGAGCCTAAACTGACCAAATGATAATGAGACTTTAATTTGAAGTAAGAGAGAAAAACCTCTTAACTACCACACAGGTCAGTAAGGAGGGACACATAATATTTTTTTTCAAAGGTTCAATCAATTAGTCTTGTGATCTGTTCACCTCATTGTTTTTCACAATCCACCATAAGATTTGGAAGTAAATTACGATTTTAACCTTTTTGATTGCATGTCATGTAGATAGGACTTGCATTGCAACCATTTTCATATGTTTTGCATGAAAAATGAAAAAAAATAGAATAGGTTTACATGCACATTACCTTTAGGTGCATGTCCTTTAGTTGCATTCATAACTTTTATGCATAGAGTATATCATGTACCTCATTTGTTCTTTAATGGTGAATTAAATTGTTCCATACTGTCTAAAGAGTGCAAATATTCAAGTTATGCAAAAAAAATCCCAATAAAGCATTCATTGTCAATTATGGATATTAGGGTTTGAAAAGAAAAAAAATCTGAAATTGAAAAAAAAGTCATTTAGAAGCAACTAGAATAAGAAGGAGAAAGGAACATAATCTCACCTGCATTTTAAGATGAGTAAGTACATCATATAGCTCAATTAGATATCAATCTCGTTTTGAGACGGAATGTTAGTGCATGCATCATTCCACCCCATCTTAGGCATTAGGGAATTTTTCATGTGCATTTGCATCATTTAGGGCATTTTTGTTTATGCATGTGAAATCGTATAATTCTTCTACTTCTTCCATGAGCCACCCATTCCATCTACCCATTGCTCGACTTGGTAGGCCACCGTGAACTTCTCCTCACTTGTGAATATCAGGAGATCTGCTTCCATGTAGATGGTAGTTAGGGTGAGCAACGTAGTATAGGAGATCACAAGATGCACTAAGTCTGGACCGGCGAATTCTATTATGTTAACTGCCTTATGTGATAGTGTTCATCAGTTTTGAGGTTGATATCTTTTATGAATGATTAATGTTGCCTTTAGGGTAATTATCATTCTGTGGTTAGTGAGGGCCGGTATACGAATGTCCGGTGGGAGTCATATGGGATGTTTGTTGTGATGCTTTGTTCTTTAGTTGACTCTGGCAATTCTATTCTAAGGTTTAGTTGCTCGAGGGCGAGCAATTTTCAAGCTTAGGGGAGTTTGATGCGATGATTTTAAGTCGCATTTATTGACTTGTTTGATATGTGTTTTATGCATTTATTAGTTATTTTCATGGTTAATGTTGCATAATTCATTCACTTTGGTCTATGCTACTGCTTTATGTCAAATTTCCCCTATTTCAGCATTTTGAGTATTAATTATCAAAAAAATACGTTTTGTGTGGACTTATGTGGTTTCGTGTGTTAATTTCAGGAAAAACAAATATATGCTACTGTCGATACCATCGAAAGTGGTCGATACCATCGATCGGACCACAGGTTGCCAGCCGCAAGGACCAGAAGTAAGTCGATACTATCGACAGGGATGTCGATGGTATGGAGATACCATCAGGTTGCTGGCGAGAAGTGAGTTGATACTATCGACACATATGTCGATACTATCGACTAGTGGAGCTATAGCGACGATAAAAGGACAAAACCGACGCCTATGAATGTCGATACCATTGATCCGCGTCGATGGTATCGAGATGACATCAGGTGCAAAGACAAAAGAAAATAAAATCAGTCGATATCGCGCTAGGTCGATACCATCGACCCGCGTCGATGGTATCGACACCGTCAGATATGAGTTTATTTTAGATTGATCTTAATCGGACGGCCGTGATTAATTGGCGACCTAATTCGGGAAATATACCTAATGACGGCATCGAAGAGGGGAGAAACACGTCATTAGCTACTACACACATCCCAAGAAGAGGTGGAGAGAAGAACAGAGCCCAGAAGCACGCCCCAGCTGATCCGGACGCTGAAGAAGATGATTTCCACCACCGAAAGGCGGGAGAACGCGTATTGCACGTCAAGTATCACTTGGATCTTCTCCGTTCAGGGGTTTCACCACTCAATCACATTTTTCTCCATGTTTCCCTTTTTCTACTCCACGTTTTGCTTTGAGATGAACATGCAGGGCTAATTCCCTTTGTCTTTAGGATCGTGAGTAGCCCGAGAATTCATTGTATGATGATTTTATCATAGTAATTCATGTCTTATCTCTTAAATCCGTGGTATAATTTCATTTTCTCCAATATATTGTTATGCATGATCACCATAATAATAATCTAATGCCCTTAATTGCTTTGAAAGAAGAATTAATGGTTGAAAAGAGACGTAATTTAAATTAATTGACAAATCCCTTGAACAAGGTGGTGTAAGATTAATGGTGGATACCGAGAGGTCGTTTTTAATGCACCTAGTTTAGGGTATAGGTTACTACGACGGTGGAACCGACCTAGACATAGGTAGTGAATTGTACCACGACAGTGGGCAATTCTGATTTCAGGCCACTACCCGGATAGAGAGATAAAATTGAGTGACTATATAGAATTTAATACAATGAAGAACCCGCGGTGAAACCGCAATCCTAAAGATCTCCTTTTGAATTGATTAAACCAAACATTTAATCAATTGCTTTGTTTTGTTTCATTTTTATTTTCTTTTAATTTTAACAATAACTCTCAACTATTTAATCGGCTTAGCTGATCGCGAGTAGTTAGTAGGAGTCTCCGACAATTTCACGTATCCCTGAGTTCGACTCGAGCCTCACAAAGGCCTATATTACTTCGACGCATTCACTTGCATTTCTGCACACGGTAAATTTGCGTCAGTATGCTCACCCTTGTGGTGGATATGGTGACCACAACACACACACACACGCATACCTCACCCCTCCCTACCTTGCCTTGATTGGCCGGTAAAGATGGGTACAGTCTCGGGCTTGTGGCTTTTGGCTTGTGGGAATTATCTTCGATCTTCTTTTTACACAAAGATGCAACTACCTAATGAACTATTACTTTAATTAATTACCTTTTTCCAATATATATTTATTAATCCTAATTGTAAATGGATTGTATTGCAGTTTATCGTTACGTGTACAAGAGTGATCATATGATTGTGTTTTTTTTGGATAGGATGTGGGTGCGTGAGAAAGATATAAATAAGTCTCTGGTCATTAGGGTTAATCACAACTTTAGATTACCAACAATAGCCATTCATGTGTGAGAAACCCTAGACCCAGTTACTTTCTTCTTCGAGTGTTGCTCCTGAACTACCTCATGGAGATTTTTTTTCCTATGTGAAGTGAGTTTTTCCACTCTCTCTCTTAGACTTGATCTATTTTTGTGGTAGTACCTATGGTCATTGGGCTGCACTGGTAGTGCATATTGATCATCGTCAAGTAGAAGCGAGACGATTACCTGGTATAAGTTCATGATTGGGTTGACTAGAAGAATAACACTCATCTTATAGGAATTGCGAGCTGCTAATTTCATTAAGGATCATGTTCATTGTTTAACAGACGATCTAGTTCGAGTCTCTAACTTTGCTTTATTTCTATTCTCCTATTATGTTTATTCTATGCGCTTCTTATCCATATTTGTCCTGCATTTTCTAGCTAGTTTCAACTATTGTTGCTACATGTAATGACATAATAATTATTAACAATAGTCTTAAAGAAATCAAATATCAGTTGTAAGTTAGTAATGGCCAACCATGGTTTTGTCAATAAAATTAACACATCGAGTATGGCTGAAATAGTTTACTATTTTTAATATTTCCTGCTAGCAAAATAAGATGTAAATTTGCTGAATATGATGGGTTGCAATTAGTTCCTAGAAGTGGATGAACCTAAACTTGACGAAACTATTCCTAAAAATGCTAAATTAATTGCAAATTAGAAGAAGGGTGTTAAGATTTTTGAGCGTTCATCTTGTTGAATTTAAACAACAATTGTATGACTATTTCTTTATGTAACATGTTACTACTTCTGAGGTTTTGTGGGGGCGTTAGAAAAAATATAATATTGAAAATCAGGATATTGGGAAGTACTATATTTATAAAATTTTAAAGTTTCATATGGTTGAGGGTAAATCTATTTCTGACTAAACTCATGACTTTCAACTCTTATGCCACGTGTTCTTAAATGCAAGCATAGTATTTCCGAATAAGTTTGTTATTATGTCCATAATTGGGAAATCCCCTAAATCTTAAAAGTCATTTGGCATGACTCTTAAACATATAAAATGAGATTTGTTAATAAACAATCTCATAAGGGACATTAATATACAAGAAAAGCACTTAAAAGAAAAGAACGTCAAGTTACCTACTGATATAAACCCTACTATAAATTTTACTATTTCTATGTATACAAGAAATAAAAGAACTCAGTTAAATCTAAGATTAAGATTTAGAAGAAACTAAATAATAATTCTTGTTGAACTTGTGGACATGTTGGCCGATGGAACAAGGAATGTACTTCAAAGAAAAGAAAGTAAGCTACCGCATATGATACCATGGAGGCTGTAGTCAACATGATGATTGTATTCTTGATGGGTATGTGTCTAGAAAACCTCAAATCCTTTCAGTTTTTGAACTAATTTATTAGATAATTGGTACTGAGACTAATGTACATGATTGTGTTGACAAGTCCATATTTGTGTCTTAGCATGCCTCAAGAGGTCAATTCGTGACTTTGGGTGATTCCATCTTTGTAAAAGTTAAAGGTGAAGGATGGATGGGATTAAAGTTTCCATCGGGGAAAGTTATAAAACTTCATAGAGTCAAACATAACCCAATCATTCGGTGCAATATCCTTAGCAGCACAATTTTTGTACGAGATGGTTTTAGAATAGACTGTACATGTAATAAGGCTATAATTACACACCTTTCTGACTCTTTATTTTTTAGCAAGGGGTATTTATGTGCCATGGATAAACTAATTAAGATTCTTAATCCTATATCAAATTTAGTTTAAAATTTGAATGAATCTTGTATCTTCTGACATATGGGATGGTCATTTGGGACATGTTAATTTTAGCTCAATGAAATGAATGGTGAATCTTGTTTTAATTCCTTGATCCAACGTTAATGTTAGTAGATGTGAAATATGTGTGTAAGATAACTTCCTAGAAATATTTTATCATTCAGTGAATAGAAATTCTAAAATCCTTGATTTAGTACACACTGAATCTATGAGTTTAATGGGATTTCTACTAGGGATAAAACATTATTTCATAATTCCCTTGATAATGCAAGTAGATATTGTTATTTATTATTTCTTAAAAGTAAAGATGAGACATTTAAAAAATTAAAATTATTAAGAAACAAGCTAAAACTCAAACTAGTAAAGTACTTAAACGATTAAGGTCTGATAAGGAAGGAGGGTACACTGTGAACTTGTTCTTGGTATTATGTCAATTACATGGTGTAGTTCATGAGTGTTTATTAACCAAAATTCAATGGTATTGTAGAACATAAGTAGCAAGCACTAATATATGATTAATATCTTACTCCAAACCTTAGGTCCATCCAAATTTATGTTGGGGGAGATTTGAAAACAACTTGCCATATTCTTAATAGAGTTCCCCAAACATAAAATAAGTAGTTAGTTTGAGAAATGAAGAGGGAGAAAATTGAGTCTCAAATATGTTTAAGTGTGGGGTTGTCTTGTTAAGGTGCTTGTTCTTGATCACAAATGGAAGAAATTAGGACCATAAATGGTTGATGCCATCTTCTTAGTATGTGTAGAGATAAGGTATGCATGTACATTCTTGATTGTAAAGTCTAAAAACTCAAGCATTGATGTTAATACAACTATGGAACTACATGATACTACATTCTCTGAGGATGTGTTTTTCATAAAATTTGGTGTGCCCTAAGAAATGTCTCAAGTGGATTCATACACCATAGGTTCCATTACAAAGCATGTAGAAAGGATGAAAAATGTGCGGGGGAGACTTAAAACATACTATTTTTGAATCTGATGATTCTACAGAAATTGTTGAGCTAAGGAGAGGTAAATGTCTAAGGACATTCAATGATTTTTTAAGTGAGTTTGTCACTTACAACATTGAGGATGATCATGTATTTTTGAAACAAGCTATGGATTCTCTAAAGTCTAAGCTTTGGAAAGAAGTTGTAAATGATGAAATAAAATCAATTCTCTCAAATGGAACTTGAGACTAGTGGATTTACCTCCTAGTTGTTCTATAGTTGGATGCAAATGTATCTTTTAGAAGAAACGTAATGTAGACGGGACAATCAATAAGTATAAAGCTAGATTGGTAGGGGAGGGTTACACACATAGGGAATGAATAGATTATTAAGATACATATTCTCCTATTTCTGTATGACAAAATCTGAGTCCTTATAGCATTGGTTTCCATTTGTAATCTCTTTATCCATCAAATGGATGTGAAGACCATGTTTTTACATAGTGATATGCAAGTGGAGATATATATGGAACAACCTAAGAAATTTGTGGGTCATGTAAATGACTTGTTAAGTCAATATACAGCTTGAAAAAAACTCCTTAAGCAATGGCATGAGAAGTTTGATTCTATGATATCATTGTTTGACTTTATTTATAATGATTTTGATAAGTGTGTTTACTGTAAGAATGTCAATGATACATTCATTTTTATGCTTACATGTGGATTATATTCTTCTTCTTGGCTCCAATATAAATGTAGTAAATGAGACAAAGTCATTCTTATATAGAAAGTTTGAGATGAAGGATATGGGTGTTGTTGATGTGATTTTAAAGCTTAAAATCATAAGGTTTACTGATGGTATAACTTTCATATAGTCTAACTATGTTGAGAAGATACTAGAGAGGTTTGAGTACACATCATGTAAACTTGTTAAGACTCTATATGATTCATCCAAGGACTTATTCAAGATTGGTACTAGAGTTCAAGTGTCTCAATTATGATATTCTCAAATTAATAGACGTTTGATGTATCTTATGAATTGCATGACCAAACTTTTCATTTTCCGTTAGTAAGTGAATTACATATACTAGTTGTCTTGACAAGATCATTGCAAATATCTTTATATAGTATTGAGGTTTATCAAGGGAACTTGTTCCCTTGGGCTACATTATGGAAAATATCATTCTGTATCAAAGAATATAGTGATGCAAGATGGATTGCCATGAACCACTACTACAGAAATAGCATTCAGTGTCGCTTTTTTGGGCGTCGGTTATTAAGGAAAACTGACGCCTATCATATAAGGCGTCGGTTGTTTAAGCAAACCGACGTCTATATTCGAAGACCAGCCAGACACGGGTACCGCTTTGTATTAAGCGTCGGTTGTTTATAAAAAACTGACGCTTAAAGTCGCCCGCGAAATCCATTTTTCGATAAAAAAAATAGTGTCATTGTCAGCGTCAGTTATATACCTAGAAAACCGACGCCTATGTGCGATGAAAATTTGCGCCGAAAATGTCACTTTCAGCGTCGGTTATCCTTGTATAACCGACGCTGAAGGTGGTTCCCGCCAAACATTTTCATGAAAATATCGTCCAATTGGACGTCGGTTGTTGCAAACAACCAACGCTAAAGATGTTTAGGCGTCGGTTGTTGTAAACAACCGACGCTATTTGTGAACTTCATAACCTTCGATCGCCCGACTCATCCCCTTTCTTCTGTTTCATTGCTACCCTATTTCCCTGTTGCGGTGATTTCTCCGGCGATTTCTCTGCTGCTGCTGCTAGTTTTTCTCCGGTGCTTCTCTCCGGCGCCCCATCTCCGGCGTCCCCTCTCCGGCGCCCCTCTCCGGCGCGTTTCTTCTCCGCCGCCCCTGCTGCCCGCCCTGCTACTCCAACCGCCTGCGCCGCCGCCACACCTGAGAACCGGCACCGCCGCCACACCTGAGAACCGGCGCCGCCGCCACGCCTGGTGCCCACCTGCCTGCCCACCACCGCCCTAGCTCCTTTCTTCCTGCTCACGCCCGACGCCACCCCCTTCTTCCTGCTTCGACCACCACTACTGGAAAAGGTATGTAAGCAGCTTTCAGTGATTAATGATTGGTACTACTGGTTTCCTTATATACTAGTAATGCATGATTAGTTTTACTGATTTCCTTGCTGCTTTCAGTGATTAATGATTGGTACTACTGGTTTCCTTATATACTAGTAATGCATGATTAGTTTTACTGATTTCCTTGCTGCTTTCAGTGATTAATGATTGGTACTACTGGTTAGTATTACTTTAGTGATTACTTTAATTCAACAATTCATAGTTTGTTATTTACAATTACTGATCTGCTTGCCGATTTTAATGATTAGAGATACTGATTAATAGTAAGTATTGATGAATACTTAGTTAATTACTGATTTGTTGATTAGATATGTATAGAAGTTCCATATAAATATATTTTTTATATACACATACATGTAATTTTGTATAAAATACATGATGTAGTGTGATCTTAAATCCTAGAGTGTACCCCTTTTGTTCTATGATGGTACCTATGACCCTAAATACATCCATAAGGGTCTATTGTATCCTAAAGAAGATTTATTTCTTACTTCTGCCCTAATTTTTATATGGATCTTAATCTTATATCGCTTACTCATAAATAAGGAAATATCCTCCCTTATGACCACCTTGATGTGTATGTCCCATATAATCCACATGTTGGACCCTAATGATACAATTTTTTTATGTTGAAAACGAATGTATGTTTCAAGTGTTGAACCTAATGTTGGACAATGTGTTTGTTATAGGTGGTACACATTTATTATATAAGAATGACATCACATGTGTTTGTTGGCCTAGAAAGTCAACAATCATTGTTCTTTATATTACTTGTACATTGGTATAAATTAGAATGAACAATCACTAAATTATATACTATTTGTATGGAGTCCGGCTTCATTGTAGATATCTATTATTGTGTTTCTTGGCCTAGAAACCCGTCCAAGATTGACTCATTAGGAGTAAATCTTGGATAGTCCCCAGTTTGGGACTGTTCTTGAACACCTAATCTCACTTAGGATGTAAGTGTATAATGTGTATTGGGTTTTCGAGAAAATTTTGGTAGCATTTCCCCGTTTGTTCTCTAAGTACATATGTACTTAGAGAACAGCGGGGAAATGCTGCCGAAATTTTCTCGAAAACCCAATACACATTATACACTTACTAGTGAGATTAGGTGTTCAAGGATGGGATAGGTGGTACACATTTATTATATATAAGAATGACATCACATGTGTTTGTTGGCCTAGAATGTGAACAATCATTGTTTTTTATATTACTTGTACATTGGTATAAATTAGAATGAACAATCACTAAATTATATACTGTTTGTATGGAGTCCGGCTTCATTGTAGATATCTATTATTGTGTTTGTTGGCCTAGAAACCCGTCCAAGATTGACTCATTAGGAGTAAATCTTGGATAGTCCCCGGTTTGGGACTGTTCTTGAACACCTAATCTCACTTAGGATGTAAGTGTATAATGTGTATTGGGTTTTCGAGAAAATTTTGGTAGCATTTCCCCGTTTGTTCTCTAAGTACATATGTACTTAGAGAACAGCGGGGAAATGCTGGCGAAATTTTCTCGAAAACCCAATACACATTATACACTTACTAGTGAGATTAGGTGTTCAAGGATGGGATAGGTGGTACACATTTATTATATATAAGAATGACATCACATGTGTTTGTTGGCCTAGAATGTGAACAATCATTGTTTTTTATATTACTTGTACATTGGTATAAATTAGAATGAACAATCACTAAATTATATACTGTTTGTATGGAGTCTGACTTCATTGTAGATATCTATTATTGTGTTTGTTGGCCTAGAAACCCGTCCAAGATTGACTAATTAGGAGTAAATCTTGGATAGTCCCCGGTTTGGGACTGTTCTTGAACACCTAATCTCACTTAGGATGTAAGTGTATAATGTGTATTGGGTTTTCGAGAAAATTTTGGTAGCATTTCCCTGTTTGTTCTCTAAGTACATATGTACTTAGAGAACAGCGGGGAAATGCTGCCGAAATTTTCTTGAAAACCCAATACACATTATACAATTACTAGTGAGATTAGGTGTTCAAGGATGGGATAGGTGGTACACATTTATTATATATAAGAATGACATCAAATGTGTTTGTTGGCATTTCCCCGTTTGACATTAATGGATTCACATATTACACAAAGCGCCAAGATGATAAGAGTGTCGTCCAAAATAGTGGGGTCACTCTTCAAGCGTCGACTATGTACTTTGCAAGTGCAAAGGATAAGAGTCCACGTGAAGCTAAAATGTCATATTACGGTGTCATTGAGGACATTTGGGAGTTTGACTACATAGATTTCAAAATTCCACTCTTTAAATGTAATTGGGTTGATAACACCAAAGGAGTTATAGTGGATGAATTGGGTTTCACTTTGGTGAACTTTGAAAAGATTGGCGAGAAGGGTGAACCATTCATATTGGCATCACAGGCGAAACAAATATTCTATATTGATGATCCTGCGAATGATAAATGGTCGGTTGTTCTTCATGGTAAAAGACAGTTCATTGAAGATCCTATAGACGAAGAAGAGTACTATGATAAGTATGATGACTCCAGTCCATTCTCAGTTGGGTTGCCCACTCCACAAAATATTGAAGCTAATGATGACTTATATGTGCGCGGAGATCACAATGAAGGATTGTTAATTGATAAAAGATCACAATTTTAGAGACATGTATGTTAATACAAATGCTAAATGTTTGCCTTTTTCTAGTTAATACAAATGCTAAATGTCTGCCTTTTTCTAGTTAATACAAATGCTAAATGTTTGCCTTTTAAATGACATTTTCAGATGGCTGACCATGATGAGCATGATGTCCATGATGAGCATGAAGTCCATGATGAGCATGCTGTCCATGACGAGCATGGCGAGGATACTAATGTAAGTTCTAAAAACATATCCTGTATTTCTATAAAATTCATTATCTTCTAGTTATGTCATATATCCTATATTTCTATATTGGGCTAATTTAGTGTGTTTATTTTTGTCAAATTTTAGGTTGATGCACCTGTACCCACTGAAGCACTGGAGCAACTTGATGCGCAGCACCAAACACTTAACAAGAAAAGGGGCATCACTCTGTTGAAGAAGTTATTAGCGCTAAGTGGTAGTGGATCCAAATTGGTGGTGGAGTTTGATAATGGAGGAAATCCAATTGGAGTGAACCGCAATAATTTTGTAAACTATCTTGGGTGTACCACTCGGAGCCATTGTGGTGTTAAGTATGATAATTGGCATAAAGTTCCTCAAGGGAAAAAAGACTTGATATGGAAGGATTTATGCGTGAGTTATTATTATTTGCAATTCTATTTTGTAGATTACAAATTCTATTATTTGCAATTCTATTTTGGATACTAGTTAATAACATTTCTATTTTACAGAATCTGTTTGCATTGGATGAGAAGTTGCATCGTAAAAATGTGATGCAACGCGCTGGAAAGAAGCTTAGGAATTATAGGACAAATCTGAACAGAGAATACATAAAAGAGGGTGATAAGAAGAAGAAGTCAGCCCTTGAACAATGGAACTTCTTGGACAAAGAAGATTGGGACAATTTTGTTGCTTCAAGAAAATCTGAAGAATTCAAGGTATTAGGCGTCACTCCCAATTTAATTAATATACATTGTATTCACCTATTCAAGATTAGCATTTAGTGCTACTAACCAAATCATTAATGTGCATACTAACTAGGCCCTCAGTGACGCACAAAAAGCAAGGCGTGCACTGAATGTGCATGACCACACTATGGGTCCAAAAGGCTATGCAAGCGTTCGCCAAAGACTACAGGCAGAGTCTGCGGCTACTCAGGAGTCTGCTCCTACTCAGGAGTCTGCCACACCCAAGCCTCACCATGATATCTGGATAGCTGGCAGGCAAAACAAGAAGGGTGAAATAAAGAAGCCTGTAACTGCTGAGGCGGCTGTAAAAATGGTAAAATACAACTCTTAGAGAAATCGTTTGAATATTGATTATTTGTGGTGTTAACTTACCAATTTCTGTTTATGGTGATTAGCGGGAGCTGCACGAGCAGAGGAAACAAGGCATGTTCATCCCTCAGGGCACAAGGGATGAATTGACAGTTGCTCTGGGTAACCCAGAGCATCCTGGACGTGTTAGAGGTGCCGACGCTGGTGTTGGCATCAAAGCATTCTTTGGGCCATCCCAGCGCAAACCCAGAGCGGGACTTTCTCAAGAAGAGGTAACCTATTCTTTTTTTAGAATGTTACTGCAAAAGGAAATTCATTAATAAGAAGCTAATGTTTCTTTTATCCATGTATAGGAGAATAAGAGAGTTGAGGATTTAGTTGCTAAGAAGGTCAACGATGTAGTTGCTGAGAAGGTCAAGGAAGAATTGCTGCGGTGGCAGGCATCTCAGGCTTCCAATACGCCTATGGCGACCCACTCTTCTCCTGATGCACAGACTGCGAGTAATCCTGGAGACCCATCACCTAGCACGTCTTTTGTAAGTATTGTTTATGACATTGTAGTTAGTCTTTTCAAGTTGTTATGTTTTCAAGATGATATGTATATATGTATAATATTCTTTACGTAAATTTGTAGGCATTGAAGCCATGCCGCTTAAGAATGCAAGACTACGTTGTTGCAGAGGCGCAGGCTTACCCGTCCCTTCCTGGGGCAATGTTTCACGGGACTCCAATGCCATAGGGCTACGTTCGTGTGAGCCCGATACGTGTGTTACCTGATTGGAGAGAAGCTACATTGCCATATCCCCACCCGGATATTGATAGACTTGCTGATGTAGAAGGCGGGGTGATATTGTGGCCCAAAGCAGATGTCGTCTACATGACTGAAATTGTAAGATAAATTTACATTGATTTAGACTGTTAATGTGTATATATGATGTCAACTGATCTGAAATTATATGTACAGGTTAAAAAGAAGACACCAGGAGCACCTAGGCCTCCACTTCCACTTCCCGAATTACCCGATTGGGTTCCAACTGACCTAACATACCCGTTAGGTCCTGCTTGTAGGGGAATGGCATGTTGGCTACGGGCACATAATGTACATTGCCCTATAATTATTTCTTTAGATGCAGATTATGCAGGTCAATCATACGATAGCTCTTTATTTATACAAGATATTATTGAGCTGTTTATGTATGATTGGCTGAATACATCAATGATAGAGACATGGATAAGGTGAGATCTTATTTATACATCCATATACCTTGTGTAAGATCCGGTGATCTGGTTTCTTATATATTAATGCATACGCCTATATGTTTTGCAGCTACTTAGTCGAAGATCATTGCAAACAATTTGCATTTGATCATTTGGGATTTTTGATTCCATCATTGATTAGTTTGGTAGCTAAAGACCCTGATAATGTTCAACAATACTGTATAGATGCTTTTACAATTTTTGGTCAGCAAAAGAAGACGATAATAATAGCTCCATTCAATGTCAAGTAAGTTTACTTTATTTATAATTTGGACTTAAGAAAATTCCATTTTTATTTTGCATTTTGAGTTATTAATTGTTAACTTCTTACCTCTAGCGGTAGACATTGGGAGTTACTAGTTATTGTCCCCGGGACATTCACTGTTTATTATCTAGATCCTGCGGGGAGTACATTGAACCCTAAAATTGGACACGTAATGAGAATGCCATTATTCTGGTGAGAAATATTTCATTTTTATATTCGTTAACATCTTTTATTACATTACTATTTACTTATGCAATTTACTGTGTTATATTAACATGTAGGGGTTTAGATGCATTCAAAAAGGCTGGAGGAAAGGTCCCAAGGAAAAAGAACCAGCCAATAAATTGGGAGAACGTACAAGTAAGTTCCCGAATCCCCGAATCCAATGTATATATCATTGATGTGAATTGTGCTTAGTTGTATTATTTTGTATGTTTCAATTTATAGTGTGCTACACAAGACAATGGCTGGCCATGCACATACTATGTGATGCGATTTATGCAGATGATTATCAAACATGCCGCATTAGACATCGATAGCATACATGAGGTATTATATATAGTCTCATTAGTTAGTATGAAATATATCAATCTTATTTTTATATTATTACTTATATATATACATCATTCTCTTTGCAGGTGTTTAAAACTGACCAAACTATAGGTAAACGCTTAAAAAATATACATGCTCCATATACGATGGAAGCATTAAATGAAGTTAGAGAAGAATGGGCAAAAGCCATACAAGCAGTGGCAACTGTAAGATATAATTGGGATGTTGATAGTGATAATGAATGATACTTTGTAAATAAATATTTCTGATAACCGACGCCTGATGTGGCCAAAGCAGTCCTGGAAACAGCGTCGGATATTCGTATCGAACCGACGCCTATTTAAACAACCAGGCGTCGGTCTTTTGGTATATAATCAACGCCAAAAGGGTTCGCGCCACAGAAAACGGCGTCATCTAGGACACTTTATGCGTCGGTTATCTACTAAAAGACCGATGCTACATGGAATATAGGCGTCGGTCTTTTAGTAAATCACCGACGCAGAAAGTGCCCTAGATGACGCCATTTTCTGTGGCGCGAACCCTTTTGGCGTCGGTTATATACTAAAAGACCGACGCCTATAGGTTAAATAGGCGTCGGTTAAAAAACTGACGCCGAAGTGTTCGACCTTTAGCGGCGCCCACATAGGCGTCGGTCGGAAACCGACGCCAAATGGGGTTAAAAGACCGACGCCAAAGGCTGTTTCTGTAGTAGTGAACTCTGGGAGCAATGGTGTCTTAGGATATGTATTCTTGTTGGGAGGAGGTGTTGTTGCCTGGAGGTCTAAGAAACATACCATATTGTGTTAGTCTACATCTGAGGCAAAGTTGTGTGCTTTAGATGAAACTAGATTGAAAGTTTTTTTTGGATCCACATTAAATAATAATATAATTAACAAGATTCAAAGTTTTGTACATAATCAATACCAAACAAATTCAAAATCGACATCAGTTATGAAGCTTTGATCCCACAATTCTCGCAACCAATCTGGAGTGTCTCGTGTATAAGGTTGATGGGTGTTAATTACCTACAAAAAGAATGATATAAATATATGATAATATCATATAAATCAACTTAAAAATCAAATTAGATTATACACTTGTGAATAAAGTCCATATTACCTATTGTATATACTTGATGTCCTTTGATGTTGTAATGATAATGATATCTATATACCTCATTACATAGTATCCACACACATAAAATATCTTGTGCATGGGACGAAAAATCACAGTTATGCCAAACATTAATAAATAACAAAGTAAGCAGATTTGGTATTAGATTTGGACTCATTAAAATACCTTAATACCCCTCTGGGATATGGATGTGCTTTGTCTATTTACTTCTCTTCTATCATCGCATAATGCTTTTAACTTCTATATGAAGTAATACATGTTTCATGATTAATTAGTTAGATTAAAATCTAGTATTTAATAAATATGTTGATAGATAAAAATAAATATTTAATAAATATGTTGATAGATTGAAAGTTAAATGGTTGTATGGACTTATGTCTAGTTTTTCTATGGTAAAGAAGCCACTTCCTATAATTTTAGTTCATGGTGATAACACTACAACCATTCCTAAGATAAAGTATTCCACGTACAATAAAAATAATGTAGACACACCCAAGTCAGACTCAAGTCTGTAACAAAAATAGTGTCTAATGGGGTCGTGGTTGTGGAATATGTAGGTACCAAAGATAATACAAGTGATCCTTTGAATAAATGTCTTAACCTGGACTTAGTTGAGAAATCAAGTTTGGGGACTGGATTGAAACCCATTTAGATTTATAGGCAGTAGTAACTCAACCTAAAAGAATGCAGATTCCATAAATTATATTCAATGTTGTAATAACAAGCTATCGAGTGAGTCATATGACACTATGTTTTTATAAATGGTTCTTGAATCTATTTGTCTATCTTCTAGGAAACCAGCTAGTGTCATGGATGCAAGTTAGGAAGAGATTAGTCTATGAATGGTGCCAAGTCTTAGGAAAAAATACTAACAACACATCCTTAAAGACTCCAATTAAATGATTAATGTCGTTCAGCTGCAATACATGAATTTTCTTATTCCTTGATATCAATCATAACATATTTTGGATGCACGAAATTAATGGATTGTGTATCTTTTCTTCCATGTCATCATTGTGATGTTACCAACCGATACTCTTGCACCCAAAGTTGGATAACTCAGGTAGATTTGAAAGGTATCTACTCAATGAATAGTATGGAGGACTGACTGGAAAAGCACACTACACAATAAATTTGAGGTAGATTGTCAGATATATAGTTGTAGAAACCAATTATCAACATGGGTTAAGCCCTATGTAGTGCAACTAGTACAAGAGGAAAAATAATTTAGTCTCTTCTAGAAATGGGAAAAACTTATAGTCCAACATTGCTTGCTCCTAGAAATTTTGTGGTCCTTATATGTAGGATCACGTAAGAAACATATATATATATATATATACATATATATATATACATACATACACACACATATATATATATATATTGTGTGTATACATACACACATACTTATATACATATTTATATTATACATATATATACACACTGATACACACACACACACACACACACACACACACATATATATATATATATATATATATATATATATTTACACACACATATATATATTATGCATGTATATATATATATACATATATATATATATATACATATATATATATATATATATATATACATATATATACACACACATATACTAACATATATATACATGCATATATCTACATATGTATATGTACATATACATACATACATACATAAAAACATATATACTTGAATCCCAGTTGCCGCCTTGATTTACCACCCTATCGGGCGTTCGGCCTCCGCCACGGGCATGGGAGAGGGGGGGAGAAATCTTTTTCTCTTAATCCCATACAAACATATATACATATATCTATATATATATTATATATATGTTAGTCATGGTGCATATCATTAGGCTATATGTAACTCTTGACCTCTTATAATATTTGAAGTAAGTGGTAATATATTTACATGATTCTAATATATATAAAAAAATATGTATATACATATATATGTATGTATGTATGTATGTATGTATATATAATGTAGATAAAATATACTTGAGTGTATCTGAACACCTATAAATTCAAGTTTTAAACTATCCAATGCATGATCTAAGATCCAGAAAATACTCTCCTTTAATTCTCTCTCAATTATGTACTTGTGGACTATCACCTATCTCCACTTTTTTGTCTATTTCTCTTCTCTCTCCTAACCCTAACAATCAAGATCATGCATGTCCTCTCTTCAATAAACATTTTCTCCCTAACAACAATGCTATGACATGGACTTTCGCCTGACAATGGGCACTAAATAAAGAGTAGGTGTTCAATTTATTATTTTGCCCTCACCCATATTTCTACACTACACCCGAGTGCTCTCTTCTTTCACCCTTTGACACCATCCCAGGAAAAGGCTTTCAAGACCTTCAATAGGCCCCATCTTCTTCTCACCTTGCCACTTAACCTCCATGAGTGATTGTCAGAGTTGTCAGAGTCATGGTGTAAGGTAATATTTTGTTTTAGGGAAGGTGAACATCGTGACCATATGTTTCCTTCTCATAGTTGCATAAAGACTTTTTTTATTTGGAATAATGTGTTGTTGTGCTATCCCTCTACATTTTCTATTTGTATGTTACCTACTTGTCAGTTTTACCCTAAAGGCTTGTGTCCATTTAACTCCAATGTACTTCTGAATGTTTTCAAATGTGAAATTAAAGCCTTATAATTTCAAAATGTAGTTGTATCATAACACTCAGCATGTCATGAAGGTTATGGTAGTGCTTAATTTAAGCATTGTATGCATCTTCTAGCTCTACTTACATGGTTTTACCTTGTGGCAGATACTTCTAATGAGGTATGTTGATCCAATTAATTTGTTAGTAATGCACATGTCATTGATTTATTATCCATTATTCTAGAAACTACATTATGCCCTTTTTCTTGTAGGCCATCGTTTATTAATTGTATAAGCTAATCTAGATAAATATTTTGGTAAAACTAGATCCAATCTATTAGAATTAATACTCATAATTTTTTCCTTTTTATTATTATGGAGGCAATATAACATCCTTTTTTGTTGAAACAAAATATTAAACTCTATGATTCTTAGTTGTTGGTTTCAAATTTCCATTTTCCTCAACATCAGTTGACTTACCATTCATGTTGCTGCCTCTGTAGGAACTATAAACATTTATCAGGAATGAAATAAACATAGTCGATGTAATTTACTATTCCTAATGATTTCCTAATACAATAAGGTCGAAAAAGCTATTGAGATAGAATTTACTACATTTTTTGCGAGAGAAGGTAGTGGGTGTCCTACATCCAATCACTTTTTTCATGAGATACTAATTATTGGGATGTATGCCCAGAGAGACAATCATATGATGATTGGATTGGCATATGTTCTGACTAATTTGATAAATATCAAAGGCAAGCTTCCAGCTCATTCTAGCGCAATTGATTATGAGATAAATGATGGAGCAGAATGAATGTCTAAAGAATGACAATACTCAATCATGTATGTCTTCAGGTTGAGGTCCAAAACAATGAGACCATACAGATGCTAAGAGTATGTACATTCATGTTATGTCCCTAGTCAGATGTTATTGTGGAAGGTTGATAGACAACAATGACACATCAAGACTAGAGTGTGTGTTGGTTGATGACAATGTCTCATTAGTCATGATATATGATATCAAACCAAGCACACAGATGTTGGAGAATAGTGTGTTAGACAGAGCCACCATGATAGTGACACATGGAACCATGACATGGTAGTCAGAATCATCTCTCATAGTGATGGTGGTGATTGTGATTCTTAGACCTAAAATCATTGCACTCGTCGAATGTGATTGGGTACACTTTGACATCATCAAACGCAGTCCTAAAACATGGGTTCTTATAATGGTGATGATTGGGTGGCTTTGACACATGAGATAGATTGTGAGTGATAGATATGGGATTTGTCCCTCCTAAGGGAGTATGATGCCCAAGCCACTTGATAAGCGAAACTGAGAAAGGAATGTGCATGCACATGTGAATCAATATATGATATTGATGTCACATATATTTTAGACAGTCTGATCTAGTTCAAGAAACATGAATGAACATTGAAAGGATGACAACTCCATGCCTTGAGTTCATTCAGGATATCAGAGACAAAAGAATTATACATTCACTAGAACATCAATCATAGACTGTAGGATTGAAAGTTGTTCTCCGACTTTCCTTTTCACTTGGGTAGTACTGATGTGCGACGAGGTACCTCTCTTTGCTTGTGATGTCATAAGCTAGTTATAGACATTCACTACCAACGTGAAATCAGACTATAG
Organism: Alisma plantago-aquatica; assembly: GCA_963693085.1. Lineage (NCBI taxonomy): Eukaryota > Viridiplantae > Streptophyta > Magnoliopsida > Alismatales > Alismataceae > Alisma > Alisma plantago-aquatica. Next base: position 1,898,161,086 of record OY856409.1, on the reverse strand, counting down.
GGTCACATACAAAGGATTAACATGGAAGAGGATTTTATCCATGAATGATGTTTGGATTGATTACTAAAGTGTTTAGGTACTCAATCAAACATTCAATCAATAGAATTTACTCAGAATCATCAAGTTAAAGTGTTGAACCAACTGATTAGAGTGTTAGACTGATTTAGAACTGAATTGACTATGTTTTGCACAATCTGGACCACCAACCGACCGGTTCACTCTGATGAATATCAGTTCAACTGGACCAAACGAGAAGTGGTGAGTTGTCCCAATTTTTGAGAAAAGTTTTTTTTCAATTTCACTTGTTCAATTTGATTGGGACAAGAATTAATTTTTGTGTTAATTAGAAACAATTAAGGAAAGTCAATTACAGCCAAGTATGGGAAGTGAAATGACCGTTTCACTAGGTGAACCGATCGGCTCACACTCAAAATCAGTCGGTTCACTAGTGAACCGATCGGCTCACCTTTCTAAATGATTGTTTCAGTTATGAAATGACTGGTCTGCCTACCATAGTGCAAATTGTGCTTGGAAATTCTAGACCCTTCTACTCCCGTACAGACTGGTAACCCTGGCCCTGCCCTCTACTATAAATAGATGGGTACAGGGGGCTTCTTCAGAGACACAACTCTGAACAATAGTTACTCTACAAAGTTGTTGTCCTCTCTAGTTGTGGTAACCGAGAGAGCCCAAGCAAGTTCTACCCTTCTAGGGAGGAACAGTGAGGGAAGGACAACTACAGAAAAGCTGCTGGTGGTGGGAGAGTGTGTTGGTGACTAGTACGCTGACAAAATGAGAAAACTCCTTCTAGTCCATTCTTCAGGATGACTAGAGTTCACAATAGTCTGTGTGGACTATCTATAGAGGCGGGAGGCTTCTGCCACTCAAGAGGATGATAGTCAATCGTAGTCCGGGTCAAGACCAAGAGCTGCACAGATGTCGTCGAAGATAGGTAGTTGAAGACCGCACTTGCTATGAGGTATAGTCATTGAGCAAGCCTCAAGACTAGGTATATCTCGCTAAAACCATCCTTCCCATTAAATACATATTGATGCAATCTGCTGGTTATGGGTTTATGGTCAAGTAAATTTTTGGTTTCCACACCCTACTCCAACCATGTAAAACCCAACATTGGTATCAGAGCCACATCAATATTCTATGTTTTGGGATAATCGATATGATCAGATTTTGGTTTTACCACCTTTTATTTATTTCGTATGATGCAAATATTTAAATAACTAATGTGAATATCCTATTAATACCACATGATCCCAAACTAATATATGCATATATGATATGGTATATATGCAATCGATACGCGTTGCCCTGAAATGATTTTGATGGTGGATGCGTAGCATGGTTATTTCCTTTAAACCCTATGTGCATGTGTGTGGTTGGTTATGGTTGTTTTCATCTCGGTCTACGCATCAAGCCCTCTTCTTCTATTCTGAATTTAACTTGAGATAACTCAAGAATCTCTTCTACCTTTTCTCCCCTCAAATGTTGCTCTAGGTTTCACAAAGATTGTGTAAAATATGATTTGCTTTATTTCTTATTATGACGAAGACTGAAGATGACCGCTTGATGAACTGAGATGACCGACTGAGGAGCAGTTGGTGGACCGACGAGAAGCCCAGACGATCGGACGATCTGACCATCTGGAGGAGCCAGACAACTAGATGGAGGAGGCCAACTGATCAGCCAAGAAGTGGGTCGACCGGTTCAAAGGTTGAACCAGTTAACCCGGATTGGCAAGCACATATCTTCATTAATAATAGGTTACATGCGTTGTAGACCTTGGATGACCATAGTTCCTTGTGGCTCCAAGGAACTATAATAGGATGTCCATAATCATCACTTTATCGTTCTTGCATGTGGGATATAGCATGTATATGATACATACTATATGTGTGGTGATTAGATACATATATGCATATATAAGTATATTAAAACCCCTCAACAAACATATTAAGTTTAAGATGCCTTCCAAAAGCAGCACACATGACAAGCTTGATCGACTAAGTGTGGGCATGCCTTCACGTGGTGCACCGTCTATCTCGTGGAAATGTGATGGTGAATATGTGGGTCTGCCTTCACATGGTTTATATTCATTGTGTTGGCTTTTGGGTCAGACTTAACAAGATGACCTTGATCAGATCAAACACCTTCAGGCATAAAGATGAACATGGCAAGGAGTTGTGCATGACATCTATCCAAGAATTGCATATGATGCCATTGGTAAATGTTACCTACCTTAATAATTGATTATGGACGCTGGCATTGGCTGGGTAATAACTCAATTGTTTTGGATCTTGGCTCACTAGAAGGTTGTACACTGCAATCTTCTGAATTGATGGTGAGGGCTATCAGTTTGATCAAAATAGTGGGAGCGATAATTAATTAAAGACCTAATTAATATCATCAATTTTAAAATCAAATCAAATCAAATCAAAAGAGTTTGGACTAAAATTGCAAATTTCCTTTTAGTAGAATAAATGGCTACCAACAAAAATCGCTTTTCATTGTGATTGGTACTTGAGAAGGATAAGCTAAATAGGAACAATTTCCATGACAAGTTTAGGATATTGAGAATTGTTCTCACTCAAGAGAAAAAGCTCTATGTCCTTGATACACCAGAACTACTTTAACCCTCTCTCACCGCACCAAAGGTTGAAATGGATGCTTACAAGAAGCATATTGATGATGCCATTGATGTGAAGTGATTGATGTTGAGCTCAATAAACTTTGAGTTGTAGAGACAATATGAGAACATGGACGTTATTGAGATGGTTCAACATCTCAAGAACATGTATCAAGACCAGGCATGCCAAGAGAGATATGATGTCTCTAAGGCATTGTTCAAGTGCATCATGACATAAGGAGATCCAGTAGGCCCTCACACACTCAAGATGATTGGGTATGTGGAGAACCTAACTCGACTAGGATTCCCTCTGAGCTAAGAGTTGGATACTAATGTGATATTGCAATTGTTTCCAGAATCCTACAATCAATTTGTAATGAACTACAACATGAACAACTTTGACATGTCACTGACATAGTTGTTGGGCATGTTGAGGACAGCCAAGGCACATATGAAGAAAGAGAAACCCAAATATGTGATGATGATCAGTAGAAAGAAGGGAAAGTCTAAAGGCAAGGGAAATGGCAAAGAAAAGAAAGGTTTTGATGCTAGCCAGCAGCCCAAGTCAACTTCAACTCTCAAAGCCAATGGAGGGGTGAACAAGGGAAGCAAATGCCACCATTGTCATGAGCCAGGACATTGGAAAATAAATTTCCCTCTCTACATAGATGAACTAAAGATGAAGAAGGAGGGGATGGAAGTCTCCACCTTAGGTATCATGAAATAAACTTAAAATGCTTCTTTATCTTAGGTATATTATACCAAGATATAGATCTGACATATATGATGTGCATGATCTGAAAATAAGTGATGGCCTTTATGAAAGGACCAAGAAGGAATACTCATCAACATTGGAGCAAGTGTTGCTATCATAGATAGAAGTACCTTTTATTTTATTTCAGCCTGAAGGGCATGTAATAGAGTTATGAACTGCTATTTCATTTTTCCAATAAATAGAAACATTTTATTTTTGCATCTTGTAATGACAAGGATGTCTATCAATAAAGTTCATGTTTCGATTTCAAAGATATGATCTTTTATGGCAATGCTTTATTTATCGTGTGATACTTGGTATGCATGAGATAAAATAATAATACCTAAAAGTTATTGATGACTCAAACAATAAATTAGCATTTATCTAAATAAATGAATGATAAACTCATCTCTAGGTTCCATGTTGATGGATAAACTTGACTCTCTTGGTTAATGAACCATTAAGAGATATGAATGTCTTGTTTATTGGGCATGATGCCAAGTCAATCTTCACTAGATGTAGCGGGAGAATGACTATTGTATTAAGTATAATACATATTGATGTATATACATACCTTTTGGAGTAAATGCTAATACTTCAGATATGGTATTTAATGAAATACCAATATGAATATTTTGAAATGTTCAAGAATATCATAAATGAAGAACAAACTTGGTAAAAGTATTAATTATTTGATATGGTCAATGAATGAGATACTTAAACCAATTTGAGGACCTTGTGAGTAACTATGATAGTGTATCTTAGAGAACTCGTGATTAAGGCATAATGATGTCTAAATCAAAGAATGAATCATACTCTAAATAGTTAGAGCATGATCATCAAACAAATAACTAATCTTCTAAAATTCTTCTAAAGAACATGCTTTACACTAAATAAATGTACAAAAGGAGATTAAGAATCACTAGTGTTGTGGAATCTCAAATTCCTCATGTAATAGATACACCTCATATATCTAGTAGACAACACCTTGAGCATGTTGGATAATGATATCCTACAAACTCAAAGGTGATTAATTGGTCATATGATGATGAGCCAATAATCTATCTAGATGATGTTGAGGAACTAGATTTTGAGTTATGATTTGAAGCCATAAGATCCAAAATGATTTCCATGTGAACCATATAAGGTATGACCTTAATGGTAGCACTTATAGGGATAAAACCCATCAGTGCAATTGGATCTTAAGAGTTAAGACTGACATGGATGACATTTGAAGAGCTGATTGGTTGAGATAAATTCAAGTGAGTTCAACGTGTTGAACCTATTGATTTTATTTAACCAATTGCAGTGGCTATAGGCCCTAAAGGATCATGCTTGCCATTGGATTTTGAAGACTATGAAATTTGGCATATGGATATTTAAACTGCATTCCTAGTAGGAATATCATGAGGCTGTGTACGTGACACAACCTGCAGGGTTTTATAATTATGTTAATGCAAATGCAGACTATAAGTTACAAGAGATTAATCAATATGATTGATTAAATACAAGCACTTCAGAATTGGAGTCTTTACTTTGATTATATACTTAAAAGGTTTGAATGATATACCAAAATAAAGAAGGGATCTATGATTACAAAGATTTAAATGGAGCATATTCATATTCTACATGATGATGAGGAATAAAACTAAATCGGTGTAGAAATACCTTATTTAAAGGAATAAAGAGAAAAGTCCTATGTGATAGGAATAGAGACCTATATAGATAGTTCTCGAAAGTCTCTTGACCTGATAAAGAGAGAGCATACACTGGCAATCTGTGCTAAAGGGTTCAGTATGCAAAGATTCCGTGGGAGAAAACTTGTCCATATTACATGGAGTTAGTCTCTCAGATGCCTAGTGTCATAAATTCTTATGAATAATAGGAACACATAGATAGATGCCTTATGCATTCTCAATTGGATCTATCATGTATGTAATCATCCCATTATCTTATATGTATTGGACATGACAAGAAAACATATATGCATTCATCATCTTGTATGTATTGGACATGACAATATGAAATGCTCATATAGTTATCTTGTATGTATTAGACATGACAAGTGGATGTCTGTCTACTTCCAGTGAGAGTCACTGGAATACCATAAAGAACTTATTTAAGTACTTATGAAGTATTAAAGGATCAATTCTATGGTAATAAAAGGAAGAGTTGAGTGTAAAAGAGTTACACTGATGCAAGCTTCCAAAATGACAGAAAAATGATCGCAAAATGCAAAATATAAATGTTATATTTAATTTTAAAGTGAGAAAGAGTTGTTGAATGGAAATGTTTAGAGTAAAATTAAATGGCTATTTAATTATAAAAGGAATGTCGAGTATCTTTATGTTTTAAACACCAGAGGATACTATATGGATCTAGAAGTTCACACAAATGAACTTATAGATATTCTAACCATTGATGACAAAGTAGAAATACTAAGTCAAACAATGGAGCTAATTGTTAGGCAAGGAACATAAGATAGCATATTATGGCAACTCCATCTCATACGAAATGTCAGACAACAAGGAGATGTGAAACATGCTATATATCGACTAAAGTAAAATGTTGCTAACTCACTGGATTAGCACTAGTTCAACAGAAACATGTAGGACATGTTTAGAGATCATTAAGAATATGTCAAAGGTGATTGGCTCTAAGTTCAAGTGGGAGTCTGTTGGTATATATCCCCAAAGAGACAATCATATGATGATTGGATTGGCATATGTTCTGATTGATTTGATAACTATCAAAGGCAAGCTTCCAATTTATTCTAGCTCAATCGATTATGAGATAAATGATGGAGCAAAATGAATGTCTAAAGAATGAAAATACTCAATGACATACGTCTTCAAGTTGAGGACCTGAACAATGAGATCATACAGATGTTAAGAGTGTATACACTCTTGTTATGTACCTAGTCAGATGTCATTATGGAAGGTAGATAGACAACAATGACACATAAAGACAAGAGTGTGTGTTGGTTGATGACAATGTCTCATTAGTCATGATATATGATATCAAACCAAGCACACAGATACATGTTGGAGAACAGTGTCTCAGAAAGACCCACCATGAGAGTGACACATGGAACCATGACATGGTAGTCAGAATCATCTCTCATAGTGATGGTGGTGATTGTGATTCTTAGACCTGAAATCACTACACTCATCGAATGTGATTGGGTATACTTTGACATCATCAAAAGCAGTCTTGAAACATGGGTTATTATAACGGTGATGATTGGGTGGCTTTGATGCATAAGATAGACTATGAGTGATAGATATGGGATTTGTCCCTCCTAAGGTATGACATCCCGGCCACTTGATAAGTGAGACTGAGAAAGGAATGCACATGCACATGTGAATAAATATATGATATTGATGTCACACATATCTCAGACAGTTTGCTCTAGTTCAAGAAACATGAATGAATGTTGAAAGGATGAAAACTCCATGCCTTGAGTTCATTCAGGATATCAGAGACAAAGGAATTATACATTCACTGGAACACCAATCACAAACTATAGGATTGAAAGTCGTTCTCCAAATTTCCTTTTCACTTAGGTAGCATTGATGTGCAACTAGGTATCACTCTTTTCTTGTGATGTCATAAGCTAGTTATGGACATATATTGCCAATGTGAAATGGGACCTATAGGGTCACACACAAAGGATTAACATGCAAGACGAGTTTATCCATGAATGATGTTCAGATTGATTACTAAAGTGTTTAGGTACTCGATCAAACATTCAATCAATAGACTTGACTCAGAATCATCAAGTTCAAGTGTTGAACCAACTAATTAGAGTGTCATATTAATTGAGAACTAAATGGGCTGTGTAATGCACAATCTGGACCACTAACTGACTGGTTCACTGGGTGAACCGATCAGATCATGGTCAGTGAGACGACCGACTCACTCTGGTGAACTAATCAGTTCAACTGGACCAAACGAGCAGTGTTGAGTTGTCCCGATTTGTGAGAAAAGTTTTTTTCATTTCACTTATTCAATTCAATTGGGATAAGAATTAATATTTGTGTTAATAAGAAATGAATAAGGAAAGTCAATTGCAAGTAGGTCTGGGAAGTGAAATGACTGTTTCACTAGGTGAACCGATCGGCTCACACTCCTAACCGACCAATTCACTAGTGAACCGATCATCTCACCTTGCCAAATGACCATTTCAGTTAAGAAATGACAGATTCACCTACCGCAATGCAAATTGTTCATGGAAATTCCAGACCCTTCTAATCCCGTACAGGCTGGGAACCCTGACCCTGCACTCTACTATAAATAGAGGGGTACATGGGGCTTCTCCAGAGACACAACTCAGAACATTAGTTGCTCTGCAAAGTTGTTGTCCTCTCTGGTTGTGGTAACCGAGAGAGCCCAAGCAAATTCTACCCGTCCAGGAAGAAAGAACGAGGGAAAGACAACTACAGAGAAGCAACTGGTGGTGGTAGAGTGTGTTGGTAACTAGTAAGCCGACAGAAGGGGATAATTCCATCTAGTCCATTCTTTAGGACGACTAGAGTTCTCAGTAGTCCATGTGGATTATCTATAGAGGCGGGAGACTTCTTCCGCTCAGGAGGACAACAATCAAACACAGTCCGGGTCAAGACCAGGAGCTGCACAATTGCCATCGAAGACAGGTGGTTGAAGATTGCACTTGCTGCGAGGTATATTCACTGAGCAAGCCTCAGGACTAGGTATATCTCACTAAAACCATCCTTCCCATTACATAGATATTCATGCAATCTGTTGGTTATGGGTTTATGGTCAAGTAATTTTTTTCTTGCCGCTGCCTACTCCGACAACGTAAAATCCAACACTAATGGCAAAAAACTCATTCTAAAGGAATATAATATTTATAAGTAGGTATTGGCATAATATACTAACAAACTAAATTTCTCCTTTCTAATCACTTTTTCAATTTTTTGTTCGACTATGCCAAACGTCTTACTGCAATCTCAAATAGAGTCACCAAAATTGCATTAATGCCTAAAAGCATCTATCATGGAGAGCGCTTCATGTCAATAAATAACCATATATTAAAGACATTGAAGGCATATTGGCTATATGTTGGTGCATAATATTTGTCCAACAACTTGACACATCTTATTTCACTGTCGAAACTACACTTTAGGATCCAAATGCAAACTAGTTGGTGTTGTTGGCACCTTTTCATCACAATAACACCTTATCTTCTCCTTAGAGAAGTTGCTTGTCCTCAAGCCTTCATCAAAAGGTCACATACTATATGTCATCCATGATCATGTGGGGATTCTTGGTGCATCAACTTGGTCTGTAAGAGGAATCATAACTCAGATTTATTAGCATTCTAGCATAACTCCCCTTATCCTCCTATTATAGGTTGTTGTCATTTGGGTGATTTTTTTCTCTCTATATGAGGAAAAACTCTTGGTCAACTTGTTTCTTAATGTGTGTGTCTCCTTTTTATACATCTATCCTTAAAAATAGGAGAGTCATGGACTAAATTTCTTAAAAATACAATGTCTTTCCTAATATCAATTAAAATAGAATCAACCTAGGAATAATTATAGAATTTCCATTCACCTGCTTTGCTGACTAGTCGAGTAGTTGGGACTAGTTTGTTGATCCAGTTGTCCGGTTGGCATGTGTAACGTCCCAGGATTTGAGGCCTTAGATAAAATGATCTTAATAGGAATGATTGGAATACCCATATCACCAAGGTGTACCTCCTTTTCCGGGAGCCCATCGCTAAAGAACTCCATAGTTAAGCGTGCTCATCTTGGAGTAGTACTATGATGGGTGACCAGTCGGGAAGTTGACCCCGGCTTGCGTGTGAGTGAGGAAAAAGTGCGTATTTATGGATAGTGGTGGTTTGTGGGGCTATTCGTCATTCCTGAAACCCTACTAGAGCCTTGGGCAGTGGGCCCAAGCGTTACAAATGGTATCAGAGCTAAAACCCCTCTAGTAGGTGGGTCTCACATGGGAATGTGGAAGACCAGTCTTGAGTCATGTGGTCCACGCATGATGGAAAGGGCTATCCATGGTGATGTAGCCACCCTTGCGCTGGTATTCTGTGATCGGGAGTTGGGTGTCCATGGGCCATTCTGTGTCTGTACTGAAATGGGGCAACATTATGAGGCCATATATTTGAGCCTTGATGAGGATGTTAAGAGTCAAAGTGGGGGAGATTGTAACGTCCTAGGATTTGAGGACTCAGATAAAATGATCTTAAAGGGAATGATTAGACTACCCATATCACCAAGGTGCACCTCCTTTTCTGGGAGCCCATCACTAAAGAACTCCATAGTTAAGTGTGCTCAATTTGGAGTAGTACTAGGATGGGTGACCAATCAGGAAGTTGACCCCGGCTTGCGCGTGAGTGAGGAAAAAGTAAATAGTTAAGGATAGTGGTGGTCTGTGGGGCCATTCATTATTCGTGTAACCCTACTAGAGCCTTGGGAAGTAGGCCCATGTGTTACAACATGCTTAGTCACCCACTTCACCAATCTTGATCCAATTTTAGTTTACCAACTCCATTCCATATTGAACATGCTACACATTCCCTATTGTTTCCTTATTTCTATCTGGCACTAAATATAATACCCAATCGAGTGACTAGCCAATTTCTCAAATCGGTTATTAGTTAATAGATTGATGATAAATCCAACCATGATCCAAACCATCCACTAGATTGATTAGATATGAAAACAACATGTACATGATTTAGAACCATTCTAATTATATGTTTGATTTTGGACTTTAATTCTCTTATCATCCTAATGCATGTGACACTATAGGTCCTTATTACCTTGGTAGTGTGACTTTATATTATTATATCATAGGGAAAATTTACTATGGTTGAAATACCTAGATTTTACCTAAACAAGTACAACAATCACCACCCACAAGTTGATAAATCTTATTCTAATATAGTTTAGGATCAAACCTAAAGGACAATGTTTTTATGAATTGTTTTGATCATGGTAACCGGATAATAACTAGTATTTAACACAAGATTTGGATTTGGTTGATTAAAATAAGGTTGCTAATTGTAAAGGATGAATTTAAATGAATTATAAATCAATGGGGGAAACACTACGGTGGAATGATTTTCACCATCATTACCTATCATTCACTCTCTCACTGCATCACATTAAACATGGAAATACATATATTGATGCTAGGAAAATCCCCCTTTCAATGTTAGGATTAGTACCTAGACAAATATTAATCTAAGCTCACCGTTGCCTTACCTAAAAATCTTACATCTATGACCCCAGAAAACACCTATCTAAAATTTTTATCAAGGATTTAACATGAATCAACAAGTGTCCTAGATATTGGGTTTGAAGTTCTCTACACCCAAGCTCTGATTTACATATAAAATTGATGATCATGCAATAATATAAGCATACAAATGATTGATTCAAAGCACATATTGGTCCATATAATAGTAGATGAAGTAAAGAAAGCAAAATCAGGTAGTGGGGATACTCCTTGCACCCTAGCGAGGGGACTACTCACCCGTGACAACAATGATAGAAACAAAAAAATAAGAGAGAAAGAGAGTCATGACCACAACACAAAAAGAGAGGAAATCCATGGTGTGTGTAAGCCTGGCTTCTGCTAGAAATTAATTATGGGCAAAGTAGTAGCAAAACCACCCTTGGATGTTTGTCAGAGGTAGAAATGGAGCATCGGTATTCCTTTTTCAAAGTTGGATCTTGTCACTTAGAGGAGGGAGCAATGGTTAATGAAGGTTGGAGTTGTCAACTGATAGTGATAGGTGTCATAGGACATACTTCCTTCAAGGTTAGAGCCTTGGTGCCTTGGCGGTGGTAGAGGTGGAAGAACCTTGGTTGATGTTTGTCAAAAGATGGTTAAGGTTGATGTTAGATTGAGGTGTATTTCTTGGAGAAAAAGTGGCTTCCTAGTGGCATCAATGGTGTATCTGTTCTCTGTTGACAGTCCACTTGTATTTATACACAAAGGCAAGGGTTTGAATTCCTCCCAGCTACCATGGAATGAAGTCTTTGCATCACCATGGAGGTGAAGAGGTGGTAGCATCATGGGGAAGGAAACAAGTTTTCAGTTCATAATAAATCCATCAGTAGGAAAAGAGTCCTACAATGTTAAATTTATCCATCACTAGGAGAATGGTTAGGTGAACCATTAGAAGAGGTCACAGCACAACCATTAGAAGACAAAGTAGCAGATCCATCAGTTGTTCAGTGCAGGTAACCCTTAGGAAGGCATCACAAGATATCCATTAGAAGATTGATGTTGCAAGGCCATCAGAAGATACATGCAAAACTGCCATCATAAGGTGAGATAAGGGGAACCGTCGAAAGGAAGTTCATCGCAGACATTTGAAGGCAATGCAGGGGAGCCATCTGAAGATGAAAATATATAGTTTGGTAGAAGCAAGTATAAAGCAATGGAGAAACAAGACCAATGGCTTGATAGTTGATCCAAAATGGATGGTTAAGCATCTAATGGAGGAATGGGACCATCGCCTCCTACACTCCTCACATCCAATGAAGTTCCAACATTCCATGAAAATTAGGAATTTGATTCAAAACGTTATAAAGTTTGTCATAAAATGGAGAAAATCTAAATACATGCTAATTCTAAGCTAAAATGATGGAGATGAATGCAAAACTAGGTCAGAAATGCAACTAAAATTGGGATGAATGTTCATTCATCATAGTGATGTTTAGAACCTAACAAGAAAAATTCGTATCTAGAAACACATCATTTCTAACCAAGTAATAGGAATAAGTTGGAAAACAACTTCAACCTAGAAGTGTCCATTATTACCATGACCATGCATTCCCTTTGTCATAGATATCCTACTAAAATGGAGGCATGAAGTTGTCATGCTCTTAACATTCAATCTTCATTTATTGAAGTAGAGGAGAACATTTATTATGTAAGATCAATAGAATATATTGACTCACATGAGCATGACCATGCATTTCATAGTCTCGTTTATCAAGTGTCCATGATACCACTCCAATAAAGAGATAACTTTAATTTACATCACTCGCAACAATGCACAAGTTTCATAGTGCACCAAATCACTATTAGTATGGCAAACTTTATTTCTAGTTATGTTGGGTAGTGTTAAAGTACATAGAAAAACAAGTGATTATTGTAGTGACACCAGATCTAAGAATCACAATCACCAATTTCACAATTAGATATGACTCTGACTGCAATGGCATAGCTTCAAGTTTCATTTCCAAAGTGGGCTTGTCCAATATAATTTTTTCCCTAACAAGTACCCATTTATTGGAATTGATATCCAATATTGTGACTAACAAGATATATACATCATTCATTATACACAATAGTCCTATGTATTACCATTGTCATATAATATACAAAATAATAACTGACTAAGGACATAACAATAAATAATACTCTTGAGTATATGTATGATCTCATGTTCATGTCCTCAAACCCATCCATATGTAATCGAGTCAAAAAATTCTTAGAATATAATTATAGCTATTCATTATTTCAATAACTAAAAAAGCATAATAAGTGGAATTACTTTTTCATTAAAACTCAAATCATATTATATCCCTAATACAATCATCAAATGATGGCTCTCAAAAAATACAAATGACACCTAACCATTGGTATTGACATCATGTTTGGTTTCTAGAAACCAAGATGGCTTGATATCATCCTAAGTCTTGCTACCAAGGGGCCCCTAGTGACAAATCTATGTTTCTAGTAAGGTATTTAGATCAAGTATTGCATTAATTGTTCAATAGAATTCTTGTATGTTATCTTGGGAATCTCTCATAAGTGCACTAAAAGATATTAAACATATGTTGGAATGAGATGTGAAGATATGCCCCAAATAAAATTTCTCCACAATTAGGGTACACATAAGGATTCTCATCACGAGAATAAGGTCAAAACACAATTATCTATTGCAATAATGTATTATCTTCTTCATGATAAAGGATGAAAATAAATAAATTTTTCTATGACATGTAAAGTATTTAGATAAATATTGGTAGGTTAATTAGTTTAAAAGATTATAATGTCACAGTGGCTATGTTTATGCATCACTTGTTACATGAGACATTAAGTTAATAAGTGTTTATTCTCTTCTTGATAAAGTAAATTACAGTAGATGGAACCCAAAGAAAAAATTTGTGCCATGTTTTCATTGATATAATGTCTAAGGCCTTGCTTAGCAAAATTTGGGGAAGCAAACCTTCTTATGGAAAAATAAGAGAGGCGTGCAAGGCCCTTTTTTACACAAGAATATTTCTAAAGAATACTTGGTATAAGCAAAGAAGCATAACAAGCATGAATCGACTAACATGGAGTTGATGTGATGAATAACTATTATTATCGTGATATTGTTGCTCCTCATATAATGTTTATTGTTAAGAATTATAGAATTTGTAGTAGATTCATATCAATGCAATGAAGTTTTTTACATAAAATTTTGATTCTAAAAGAGTAGTAAGGTTTATTCAAATTCAAGTGAAAATAATATATGTTGATAAATTAGGACACATCGAGAAAAGTAGATCTTCCTTTTAGGCCTAAACTAGAGTAGTGAAAAGGGATGTCTTCCAAAAATTCAGAATTTTCCCAAAAGCATATATCAAAGGATATATGTGGGAGTATGTGTTTCATTTGAGGAGTAATAATATACTACTCCATTAAAATCAATCAAGAGGGATATGGAACCTTGTGTAGTAAGGAAACTAAAAACTCTACTTCAGTCTCCAATTGTTGTAAGTGTAAAACATAACGTTAAGAGACATACAACGACTTTAAGGAGTTTAAGTGTTTTGAAATATAACATGACTAATCCATGTTTAAAGTGTTTAGGATCTATCATGCGTACCATGGATACAATATTTGAATAAGAATGTTTTTCAAGACCTATAGAATGTTACATGCCAAGGTGTAATTGGTCCTAATAGGTATTGATATCCCTAAAACTTGTATGGGGTACTATTATGTGTAAGTCCATATAGTTATAACTTGATCGTATAAGCAAGCTTAATTAGGAAAGTGGAAATAAAATAACTGAACATGCTAGGTAGTTCTAGGGATATGTTATCAACCATGAAGTAATGTATGAAGTAATGTAAGTTCCTATAAGCATACATAAAACAATATAAGTGAATGTCACATTATATATATACATATATATATATTCATATATATATATATGTCTATATACATATATATACATATATGCATATATATTTATATTTTCGGGTTGTCTCACTTAGATATTTCTCATATATCTTACATGTAAAGTGGTTAGTAAGTTTCTTTAAATTATACATATAACCTTTGTACATTTTTGTTGTTGTAAGTTATAGAATCAAGTAGCGAACTTAGTTATACTTTAGTGGATCTAATACAATACAAGTACATGTTATCTAAATCAAGTAAGAATTTTCCACTCAATATATCTCAATATGAGTCTCACATGGGCATGTTTTAGGTTTAGCGAGAAAATAGAAAAGATTGAGCCATGAAAAATATGTTAAGATAGATTTTATTTAGTTGAAGAGTCCTTGTACTCCAATTTTCTTGGTTATGGATGGGTGTAAAGTAAATGTAGTATTTATTTCAAGTATATGTGAAGTTGTGTTGTAAGATGTATTACTTCTCAACACTTATAAGATAATGAATTAAGAAAAGTATATCAAGAAATTTATAAGGATTTATTTGGTTTAGGCATTCTTATTAACATATTTCCTATAGAATGTGTAACACAATAAGGTAAATTTGCTATTACATTCACCATTAGTAAAACTCACTAATTAGCTTCAAACTATCCCATATTTATTGGTTCAACTAAGGATTTCTCTGAGTTAGCTTACAACTCCCTTTGTTATTTTTTCAACCACATTCTAGGTGTTGAATCTCTCCAATTTTTGTAGCACATGGCCGGTTATTTAGGAATACCTTCTATAATTCCCAATTGAAGTGTATTGGGGTACATATACAACACAAATTCATACTAAATTTGTAGATCATATCTATTTGGGTTAATGGTCTTGAGATGTATCTCCGCTAAAAACTTGTAGGTATTTTCTATTAGGACATGCATCCTTTCATAGTCACAACAATTGTAGATTTGGTAAGTATGCCTTGACACTATGCTTTACCAATATGGGTTCATTTTATGTTGAGAGTTTGATCATCCTAGCATCCTAGGGTTGCATTTATGGATATGAGTTAAATTAGTATAATCATCAATGACTCCTCTAATATAATATTCTTTTCCCCTTTCATTATAAATAAGGGCTTCCTTGCACAATCCATGGAACACCCTCAGTGCATCTTTAACTTATCTACATTGGAGAAGGATAGAATGAAATAGTCTTTGTATATTTTGTCTCATTCATTTGATCCCTTTTAGCTCCATGTATTTGGAGAAAATATTCCATAAGATGTGGTCACATCTCTTTTATATATATAACATGGTCTTTCAGCCATATCAGAATATTCATCTTTATCTCTTCATGTATAATTATAAAATTCTCTTCATCCATAAACCACTAGAAATGTGTTCATACAAAATATGTATCCCACTAGAGTCTTGATGACTTTAAGCCATCCTTTCAACATGTTTATGGAAATAATAAAGTCTAATAGGATGGCAGTTTCTTCTCTCAAATTCTACAGTAAATTCTCTCCAACATGTTATTTGTCATGTCGAGGAGGTTTTACCATCTCCCCAATAAGACATGTTATATTGTCATGAACTAAATAATAAGTTATACATTATGTGGTTTGTATTACCTAATTATGATAAATTAGAAGAGGTGTATATAAATTGAATTTATACATGATAGAATATAACAAGAAAACATGAAGCACGAGGATAAATTGACACGTAGGACCATGGTTATTATTTTAGCAAGGCTTTCTTGAAACTTCACCCAAATATTGGTAGTTACTCATGTATACAAGTGGGTTGTCCCATGAAAACCTATATGAAATTAAATTATTTACTATTATAAAAATTGTAAAATTTGAAAATGAAATTAGAATCAAGAAATTAACTGTAGATGTCAAGTATCTTATCAATCTTGATTATAACTCAAATATTTCATGGAATTTATAAACTTTGACAAGAAATGTTTATTGACCTATGAATATATGTGTTTAGACTTTTTTGAGGACCATGATATAAATAATCTAAAAACACCTACCTTACACCCGAATAGAAGTTCATTAATATTACACAAAATATCATTCTTTGAGTACTATTGTAAATAGTTGATCTTTGGACAGTGTATAGTTCTATTTTTCATTGTTTAAATCTGTAACATGAAAAACATATCCATTGTAAATGAACAACCTAGTAGTGACTTAATAACAATATAAAATAATCTAATTTTTATAATTAGATTCATGATAATTTATATGTTGTTTATATATTGTGTATGTGAGTCCCTTGTATGAATTGACTCAATGTGGGATTGATAATTAGAGGAACTAGTTTTGAATTTCTCCAGCATCCTAAGAGACATCCATGTATTTTATATAGTATGGGGTGTCTTCAAAAAATGTAACATCAATTGATAAAACAAAATAATGTCTAACATGCTTATAGAACTAAAATCATTTTTTAAAATTTTGGAATAATCAAGAAACAAACACTTAGTATTGAGATTGTCACAACCAACACCAAGCTCATGGATAAAAGTAACACACCAAAAATTCTTTGGTAGAAAAATGTAGAATGGGTGGTTAGGATACAATGTATGAAAAGTAATTTAAATATTTGAAACATGGGCTTAGATTTGATCAAGTATATAGATGTAAAGACAACATCCTTCTCCCCCACCCCCTAGAAAATCTTTGAAAACATGAAAATAGTTGAGAAAAGTCCTAGCTATCTCAATGACTATGCCTTTTTTCGTTCAGTTATACCATTTTTCCGAGATGTATGAGCACAAGATAATTTATATATAATTCCTTTGTTCAAGAAAAATGAAGCAAGCGTATGAATCAAATACCCTTTCACATTGTCAATGAAGATGTTACACAATTTTTATGAAAACTATGTTTCAACTTTAACAATTATTTTTTAACAATATCGAAGATTTCAAATGATCATTCATTAAATATATCCAACTTGTCACTAATAACTAATCAATAAAACTTAAAAAAACAAATATATCCAACTTTTGAAAACACAATCAAGTTCAAATACAATAGAGACGTTGGGATGCACAATACATAGTTTATTGAGAGATAAATTACCTAGATGACTATAAACATGTAGGAGTGAAGAAATCACACAAGCCTTCAGAGTCTATTCCACATAAACACGACCCAATTTCTCATACCATCCACCAATCACCTCATATGTCTGAAGATGTTGTATAAAATAATGAGCAAGGTCAATTGTGATGGATAATCAAAGTGTGGGCTATAATTTAGTATAGAAATTTAAATGAAAGGGAAAATATTGAACAAAAATCCATGATGGTAAGGTGATATTTGGAAGAGGTGAAAGAGTCCCAGTTCGTTAAACAAAATTGAAGAAGGGATAATAGTAGTGACATTTGCATAATGGTAGGGTGATATTTGGAAGAGGTGAAAGATTACCAATTTATTAAACAAAATTGAAGAAGGTCTAATAGTAGTGACATAGATTGAATTATCTATCATGGTGATTATGCCAGACATGAGATCGGAGATACATATATTGTGATTGTTCATGCTGGCCCTAGAACCCATGGAGAGGAGCATGAATGAGTAGATCAAGAGATACATGATGTAGATGAACCTGATGCCCTTGACCTTTGAACAAAAGTGGCTAAAAAAGATTATGCTTACTGGGATGACCTAAACTGGAGAACTTGACTATACTACTCATCACTTATCCTAGTTTGATGAGTTGGATATTCAAAAGATTCTTTGACAAAGACAATATTTACAATGATGGCTCTAGGAGAGAAGCCATGAAGATTGTAACATTATTCTTTGTCATGACCCTTCTTTCTGCATTGTGTACTCGTGACTACAACCTTATGAGGTGGACATGTTGGTAGTGCTATGGGAAAGAAGATATGATTTCTAAATATGTTAGAGAATCTTGCTCAAGGATGACGCATGATACACACTGGTACATTTATGCCAGATTGGGAAGCTTTGTTCTTGATAAAATATGATTTATGACTCCTTCATTTTTCTTGCAAAGATTGGCAAGGAACTTGATGACCACCATCAAATCTTGTTAATTTCTGAATCTTGACAAAATAAGTAGATTTTGAAAGTAGGGTATTAAAATCCTCTATGATATGAGTGTCCTCTCCTAAGTTTTGTTGCATGCTCTTTTCATCTTAATATAGGGTTTACATATCAATAGTTATATCATACATCCTTGAAATTTGATTACATGAGTTGGACTGATCGCAAACAACCTTACATCTTTTTAGATGATCAGAGATGTCTATCACTTTGGGCTCACAGTGTTACACATCATGGAGAGGAGGTTTAGATCATGCTACTACTATCATGAAAGGATATTTCCCGTTGGATGTTTCTTGGTGAGGAGAATTCCCTTGCCTTGACCTTTGAACTTGATTGTAACCTTATAATTCCATTGGTTAAAGTTTCACCCATTTAGTTTGTTGGAAGTGATAATATTTTTTGAACTGGAAGAGGTGACAAATGGGGTTTCTTCTCGTTTTTCATTACATTAATGATGTGGGACATTCAAAGTAAATGATTTAAAATTGGTCATTGAAACAACACACACGATGCATGCAACACTACAAGTGGTGTGTTATCCTTCAATGAAGATTTATGCGACTTATTCCTTGATAAAAAACATGTTGAGATGAGGACATGTCGTGTGGGAAGGATGGAGACACTATATTCAACTGAAGACACACCATACTAAAATTCAAATCTTGGAAGGTAAATTGCCTATTCCATAACAAGACATATCGTGGTGACTGACACACTGTGCTAGGAATGGAACCTTGAACATTTGTATGTCAAGATGGCACATCGTGCTTGCGACACTAGGGATTTGAGAAATACTTGATGGAGAAACACACTGTGTCAAAGGCTTGACACATGTTTCCTGACACCACCATCAGAACCAGCAAACCTGAACCCTAGTTTATGAGACATTTTTACCACAACTGCAAAATTTGGGGTTTTATTTATCATTGACATGTTGTGTATGTCGCTAGACATGTCGTGTCTATTCTTGTTTGGGGATACCATATAATGTTGTTTATGATGCATGGAGAGAGATAGAGAAGGAAAATCACACCAGAGATGGTGTGATGATGTTGTCAATGAATAAAGGTCTCTGAGATAAATATGGAGACATCGTGAAACACTTTTTATTAAGATGGAGACACTTCTTCTTTGAGGATATGACTTCCTTTGCATTGGGACAAAGGGGAGTACCACTTTGAGGATGACCACAATGTTCTCAGGGGGAGACAATATCTTACATGAGGTTTGACCATGGTTACACAACAAATGTCAATGTCTTTCCTCTAGATTAAGATCTTATGCTCAGATACCATGTAACCAAGGGAATGTTTAGATGAAATTACTTATTTGTATTATGAACAATAACTAGTCTTTATATAGGAACAAGGGTGGCTCTCAATAACCTCGTCACATAGTGTGACACCAATCCCAATATATAAGAGATATTATAGCCAAAAATATTATGATATCTAACTTAATTAACTACACTGAAATGCTAGCCAATAGTTTGATATCGACATACAATGACTCATAACAATTATTATGTTTTGATGTGTGTTATTTTGTGTACCGTCTGTGTATAAATTGTGTACATCATCCATAATAAGTACCATGTTGGTTTATATATTATGATGTAAATGTTAGTGTAGAATAGAGTTTGTGTATTATTTTGAATATGTTAGTTAAAAATAAACCAAGACGTGCATTCGTAAAAGGTTTTTTTAGATAATAGTTCATTGTATTGATATTGACTTATGCAAACCACAATAAGTCATAAGAAATAGGGAAATATCTAATGAATAATAAGATCTTCTAAGAGGTACACATCAACAAAATGGGGGATTCATTCACCAGTGGTGTATCCCCTAGTTCTAGAGTTATGTGATTAATATATACATATCATACTAATTGTAATAATATCATCCTCTAAAATATTTATCATCCATGAGTACACTGCTCCATTGTTTGTCTTCATGTTGGTTGCTTCAATTTTCTCCTGCTCCCTCCACCTGGCCAAGCGTCAGTATTTTTGTGATGCTATGGTTGTTCATCTGGTTGTATGCATCCTTGTAGACTCTGTCCCCGTTCCCGTTGTTGTAACCTGATATGAAAAAAATCATGATATGTTGTATCCACTAGTTGAATGATATGATGTACGGATAAGATGAGATTATCAAAGATAATTTTGTTTCTGGTAGTCCATATAACCCTAATAATGGCCTCCATCAAAATGTCATGTTTTGGATAATTATTGATTCTTCTTCTAGTGTATTGTATTCTCTAATTGGTGTTCAGGTATGAGACACCTCATCACGCTAAACGAGATTACTCAAAACAGAAAACATGATCAGCTGCTAATTAATCACATAGTCAAAAATGTGAAATAATTAAAACCAATTTCAACAATGTCTCTGGAACATTTACATAAAGGTCCATCCTTCCATTCACATATACTATAATAGGTATTTACATATGGGTCCAATGGCCTTGGCCACATCCTGTATACAAAAGATATTTCACAGGTACATGTCATATATTTACAAACATTGGCATACTACCAAAATCTCGTGTCGATGCAAATATATCATCTAGAAAACACATCCCATACCCAGATCTGAGCATAAAGGGATGACACTATGACTCTTCCACTACCATCTACAACTGATCAACGTTTTGAAATTACTCATTACCAGCTGATCTTCTTCTACGGAATGACCTTGACCTCATTTCCCTCGATCACCGAAAATATGTGGTGACCCATGGGTGAGACCCAGTCCCAGTGAGAGATACAACTCTCTTCAACAAATATTGATTACAATAGATTAATTAATAGTAAATAAATTGGGAGGATAGGATATTGAATAAGCAATTGAGCAGATTGAACAGTTTAAGCATACTAAGCAATTAAGAAAATAAGCTTTAGCAACAAGTAGAATTACTCAAATTTCATAAGTCTACATTCTATAAGAACTACATAGTATGAAGATAAAACATGGGTTACTCAACCAATGTGAGGCGTATTTAACCCTAACAGATATATACTATAGGGCTTGGATTCCATCTTTTATTATGTTTCCCTGAGGGATTTGAGGAATACCATTCAAGTCCTAACTGACCATTACTAAGTCAAAATTAGTGCCATATAAGATCTAGGATAAATGGATTCCTAAGATCTTCTCTGCCCTCGGTCAGTACGAGTCCTCCACAGCAACACATCAGGTCAAGCTGCTAACAGCATAGTCCATCCTTGGTACAAGACATGACACTAGTGAAAGGAGGTGGGAATACAAGCCCTACAATCTAAGGTACAACCACAGTTGTCCCCAATTCTTATCATATATACATATTTGAGACACGATCATTGTCATTCTCCTGCTGAGGTAGATCACAGTCATCCTTTCAAACATTTGGAGTTAGGATGACAAGCATCCCACATACTCAATAGTATGCACTCTGAGTTTCCCTTAGGAATACTTGTTTCACCATCTGGCAAGTCCTGACACTCAGATAGATCTATGACATATGGCACTACATGATTAAGGTTACACTTGATTAGTTATTGTCAATTGGGTGAATTAAGGCTTCATCATACAAATGAACATACAAAACCTAATTCATTTCTATAAAGTGTATAAGCATTGTGACTTTAGAAGATATAAAATGTTTGAAGTATAGATCTTAATCACATTACCATATGATATCATCCATTGCATTGTAATGAACCACATTAACATCATATCATTTCAAGATAACCATTTCTTATCACAAGTTCCAGGGTTTCAATCCTTATTGGAACATGAAAAGGGCTTCACCTCAATCAGGGCTCAACATGCCAAAGGTCGTTAAGACCATCACATTATTTATAGCAAGGTCATGCTCATCATTCCATGTCTTAAATAAGGCTCAAAAGATCATCAACAATTATGTGTCCTAAGTATTATTATGGTAAGGCACTATGATATTCAAATATCACTACATTATGGTTTAGACATAAGAGGAGTGTAATTCATTTTCACATTAATAATGCAAGAGGGATGATTATAACCAATCATTATCATTTAGTTACATTAAGTTAGGTATAAAAAACTATATCACATTAAAGTTACACACACCCTCTTATTATGGTCATTTATAAAATATAACTATCCGAGAGAAAAGGTAAGACAACAAATTAATGATATTGAATCATCAAATTCTCATCACTAGAACCCACATATAATATCATAGGATTCATCCAAGTCCATCAAATTTTAAAGCATCCAATCTTATTCATTGAATTGGGTTCGTTGTTCAAAGTGGTCAATTGAAGTATAGGTTTAACTAATAGATCAATTGAACCAAGGAACCATTGGTTTAAGATTTATTCAAATCTATAACTACATACCTAACTTACCATATGTGGTGATGACCTGATACACCACTAGATATGATCATTAAGTCACCATTGGTTGTTAGACCAGCACTATATTCATTTAATACCATCGAACATTAGGCTAGTATCATCATTGATTGATAGCATCATTAGAGAATCAAACCATTGCTCACTGAGATTCCAAGAGATCCTAACACTAACCTAAGGTGTGACTATCAGATCACACCATCATTCATCACCCTTGGTCACCACCTTTGGTTGTTATGAAAGCCATACCATCGGATCATGTGTTTAGAGAAGAAACAACCTATAACCCTAATATGGACCATCAGTTGATAGGTGCTTAGCACCATAGGTTGTAATACCAACCAGAAATAAGTCATCTCCTTCCTTAGGAAGAATGTGCACATGATTATAGGTTCATCCAAAACTAGAAACAATATAGGAAACATCATAAAAAATCAAAATCCCAAACAAGCTTAGCTTCTAAATGCTTAATCACCACTTTCAAGCAAGAACATGAGCTAAAAAGCTTATAGTAACCAATATAAGTAAAGAGGGTTATAAAACTTGCCTCTACTAAGAAGAACATACTTCTAGAAGTAAGAAACTTTGATCCAAGAAAGTTGAAAACCCAAGAGGAAGCTCTGAACTCGGCCAAGCAGGCACTCTTCTTCACAAGGAATCAAAACCCTAGAAGAAGAAGCAAGAAAGGTAGAATCTTGAGCTCTAAAGCAACTTTTACCATGGAACAGAAGAGTTATGACCTGGGGAAACGTATAAGGAAGGAGAAGAGGAAGAAAAATGGAGAAGAAAGGAAGAAAACAACTTTTCTTGGTCAAAAACCCTAGAAGATGACCTTAGAAACCCTAGGTAGGGCTAGATGGAGCTCTAGGAGACCCTCTTCTCCAAAAAGAGGGTCTTCTACCTTAGACCACTTTTTTCCACATACAAATAGAGAAAGGTTGGTTCTATAAGATAAAGGAAATAGGGAGTGAGCAATGATTTTAATTTGGAGATAGGAAGGGGTATATATAGCTTCATGGATAAGGAAGGGGTTAAGCATGAGGTGCCCATGAAGTTTTTCATGTGTCCATAGCCTAGAGCTTCGATGTCCATGCAAAACCTTCCTAACTTACCACCCAAAATTTCTCTCCTTTATCCATAATATTATCCTTATCTTTATCCTTATCCTTATCTTGACCCTTATCCTTATCCTTATCTTTACCATTACTCCATTCCTTATCCATAAAGGGGGAAACCCCCAAAATGTCCTTCAAAAGTAACACCTCCAAACCAAGAACAACCAAGAGCCCCATATCCCAAAAAAGTCAAGAATGATAAGGAAACCTATAAGGATCATAATTCTTGTGACAATATACAAAGAAAACCTCCCAATTGGGTAAATTGTAGAAAAGTCCAGAATGTACATAAAATTTCATAACTAACTCAAACAATGTCCAAATTGGACCAAATTTGAAACTTAAGCTTGTCTTATGATTCCAAAGCATATAACAAGGTTAGATTAAGGTTCTAAGATTCAATTATAGTAATTAAGCTTCTTGAAAACTTTAAGCAAGTTCAGGGTCCTTACAAGGTAGGTGTCAACTAAAATGGTGGTGGACGTCGTGTAGTGTGTCCATATCCTTCTAGATGTGTGGCATCCATAGAAAAGATTTATAGTTGATTCCTCATTGTTTTTGTAAAGAGAGAATCTAGATGGCCCCCAGAACCCTCTATGTCTCATAGTCATGTCATTGGGCAACTTATCATGATAGATGAGCTAGAGCGGAATGTGTAGTTTGGGAGGGCATTTTATTTTCCAGATCTTATTGTGTGGCCTCATTATGCCTCTATATGTAAAGAAATTGTATGCTAGTTCCGTTGTGTATCTAGGGCCCTAAATCCATTTGATGTGTCTGATGGTGTTGTTTTCCAGTTAGTTTAGGATGTCTAAATATGTATCTGGGTCCGTCCATATTCTCTGAGGCAACATTTTAGGATGTGATCTCTATTGGATCCCAACTTGGTTAGTGCTAGGAAGTTGTTTCCATTAATAAGTGAGTTGGGGATGTGTCTGGTTGGGAGTTGTAGGTTGATAAGTTTCTTTCCATGGCATCATGGATCCTGCCAAAATTTGGTGTTATTCCCTAAGTGTGGTGGTATCTGAATGGTGCTTGAAATGATGTGGAGTGTACTGGAAATGTATTTCCATAGGGGTGATTTTGTCCTATTTTGTTGTAAAGGACCATGGTGTTTGCTATAAGAGGTATTTTTCAGTGATGATGTCTCACCATAGCTTGTTGTCTTTGTTACTGATTGATGATATGATCTTGTGTATGTGGCAAAGACAATATATTCTCATGTTGATGATGCCCCATACACCCTCCTTCTAAGGGCTGCATATGGTTTCCCATTTGACCAGGTGTAGTTTCTTGCCTTTGTGTCTCCATAGGAACTTCCTACATATTCTATCAATGCAATTGAGGACCGTGGTTGAGAATGGGATGCATGATAGATAGTACATGATGATGGATGTGAGCAAGGCATCGAGTAGAGATATACGACCTGCTATAGACAACTAGTTGTTTTCCCATGTGCATACTGAGTTGTTTAGTTTGTTGGTGATCAGGTTCCATGTAGAGCATGGAAGATGAGTGGGGGTGAGTGGGATTCTGAGGTATGTGATTGGAAAAGTTCATGTCAACATCCCAACATACATGTGTATCTATCCCTTTCCGTGGATTCCACATGGTCGCAGATAATAGTAGATTTAGCAAAATTGATTTTGAGTCCAGACAATATGGTGAATATGCTAGAATCCTAATGAGGTCAATGACATTTAATTCATTTAGTTTGATGATGATGATGATGGTGTCATGTACGTATTGTATCACATTGTGTGTGCATCCCCTAGGCTTATTGATGTACCCAACATCTGTGGCATTTCGTATGAATGATTCTAAAACATCCGTGATGATGATGAATAAGTAGGGTGATAATGGGTCACCTTATCAAAGCCTATTAGTGTTCCTAAAGTAGTCATGTGGTATGAGGATTGCAAAAATACTAGTGTTGATGCAGGACTGTATCCAGGAACACCATTTGGTAGGGAAATTCAGCCCATGCATACATTTAATAAGGAATTCCCAATTAATGTTGTCAAAAGACTTTTTGAAATCCAGTTTAAAGATGAGAGTAGGCTCTTGAAGTGTTGGATAGGTGTGTAGGGTTTCCTATACCATGATGAATGCATCTTGGATATTCCTATGTGGCAAGAATGCACATTGTTGAATGTCAATGATGTTTTTGAGGTGTAGTTTTATGCAACTATTGAGTATCGTGGCGATGATCTTGTATGTGGAATTGATGAGGCTAATGGGTCTGTAATCTCGGATGGAGTTTGGATGATTAGTTTTTGGGATCAGGTCTATATGGGTGTGGTTAATGGGTGTGAGGAGATGTTTGATGTTATTTAATCAGTGAATCTCCATAAGAAGCTTTGTGAAATCCTCCTTGATGATGGCCAGGTTGCTAGATAAAAGGACATGTCATATCCATCCGGTCCAGGTGATTTGTCCTGTCCTAATTGTTCCATTACACCATGGATTTCCATATTGAGGAAGGGATCAAGGAGATTGTTTGTGGATGAGATCTTGTGTGTGAAAAGGCTATCCTAGTCCAAGGATATTCATTGATGTAGGGAATGTTCGTTGTTGTATAAATAGTTAGAGGTGTTTTTAATGTGGTTGGTGAGGGTGTGTATGGGTTGTGTGGAGGTATCGATACCATCGATGTTGGTGATCAACATGTGGTTACACTTGGTATTGTAGGTTGAGTGGAAAAATTTTGTGTTCCTCTCCCTCCTTCAACCATTTGATTTTAGCTTGTTGTTTCCCTATGATTTCTTCATGGGCTTTGAGTATGTTGATCTGTAGGATAATGGAACTGTGTGCATTTGTTGGTTTTTGTAAGGTGGTGATGAGTTGTTCTTCCTTACTCTTGATGATCTGGATCCAAATTGTGTGTGGTTCCATCTCTTGAGGATAGGCCCGAGTAACTTTAGTTTGTGGTGTATGTCGCAACCTGGGTTGTCAGTGGAAGATTGTGGGTGCCAAACATTACTGATCATAGGGGTGAAATCTTGGTGGTGAGTCCAAACATGTTCGAATCAAAAGGGCTCATATTGCCATCTCGTGGGTTGAGTTTGTAGAAGAATAGGAAGGTGATCATATAGGTTGGATGTAATGAGAGATGTGTGTGCCCCCAGGTGTATTTGGGTCCATAGATTATTGCATAAAAATCAGTCTAGTCTGGCTCTAGATATACCTCTGTGCCACATCCAACAACCATTACTAGAGTGAAGGTCATGAATATTATGTGTGTTGATGTAGGTATTGAAAAGAGTGGCGTGATGAGGTTTCAATGCAAAACCATGTAATTATATATGAGATCTTTCCTCTAGACCTATGACCATGTTGAAATCACCACCAATGATCCATGGAGTATCCATGTGTAGTACAACTAGAGAGTTCAGTTCATCTATGAAAGGTGCTTTATTTGGACCAGGAGGTCCATATACACCCATGTATAACCATGTCGTGTTGGTACCAATATGAAGAAATTGTACGTTGATGTTGTAGTTAAGAATGGTAGATTGGGTGGCGTGGTATGTGCAGTCATTCCATCCTATGAGAATGTCACCACTGAAACCTGTGGGAGGGTGGTTGATCTATTTCTTAATGTGTCGACCTCCTAGTTGCCTCAGTTGGAAATCATTGAGGGTATTTTAAGTTTCTTGTATGGTGATGAGGTTGATGTGATGGTTGTACATGGTGTTTCTAATAATTCTTCTTCTAATGGGTGCATCCACCCCACAGATGTTCTAAGTTAAAATTTTCATGTTGGTATCACAAAGATATGTGTTCAAAATGTGTAGAGGGTAGATCAAGATGAGTGTCGGTAGTCAATCTGGGTGTTAGTCCAGTGGTTTTGTGTGATAAGGTCTGTGACAAATTTCTCCCCCTCCGTTGGGAGTGGGAAGTCAAAATCGATGTTATGACAGAAAGAAATGAAATCACTAATGCTATCCCATGATGCTAGGAGATTAATGTTATCAATCAAAGGTACATTATGAGACATAAGGCATGAAGTATCATGAGATATTTGATCATTTGTATGTCTATCATCTAGAGATGCATCATCAGTAGAAGAAGTAGGTAGACAAAATGTCATACATGTATCGTCGATAGTGAAGAAGTTCTTCCTTTTTTGAGATTTAGCTGTGCAAAGCAAAGCTACATAAGATTGCACCACCTCATTATCCTTGTTCATTGGATTGAATCTGAGGAGAGTTGGGCTTGATGTTGCTTGAAGAACATCAATAATGGTCGTCTTCAATTTTTGGAAAGTCTCTTAATCCATATTGTTGCCTAAAGATTATGTCCTACTCATAGTGATGTTAGGATTATATGAATCCTAGGTGCAAGGAGGAGTCATATGGGGTGAGTTGTGGTGTGTGCAAGACTTCTTGAAGTGTTGCATGGGTTACAGAGTGTCATAGGCATGGGTGAGAGTCTGGTGGGTTTGTAAAATGGAAGTTTGTACCAGTGCCAGATGTTTTCATATGTTTGGGAGATGTTTTGGTTCGAACCATGTTGCAAGGTGTTGTTTGTGGTCTTTGAAGGAGCAAGTGTACGTGGACGGGTGCTCTACGCAGCTTGATGTTGTAGATCATGTTGTCACACTTGATAATGATATATCCTTCATCACCAAGAACACACAGAAGGCTCTTGTGTAGTTAGAGGGATAACGAGTGTTAGGGTTGATAAACTAGAGGGTAGCCCCAATGGAGTGTGCGATCATACAGAACACCTCCTCGTTCCATAAATGGGGCAGGATATTAGCAATGGAGATCCATCCCGATGCGACCTTGGTTGCAGGTGTGGCACCTTGTTCAATAGTCCATCATGAGATACGTGCTTGAGAAAAGTCGTTACCACTAGTGAACGTGAACATCTATCCTAGAGCATGCTCAAATATGGAGTTTTTAGGTAGTGTGTAAATGAGTCTGGTGGGGGAAAGGATCTTGGGCTTCAAGATGGTACGTGAAGGTATGAGAAGAGCAATAGCTTTAGTGATCTTAATTGATTCAATTTCTGTCGTAGATGGACATTGAAGGATGTCGACATGGATGGTGCGAGCCGTGAGGGCTTTGAGGATGTGCATGCTTTGAGCGGGTAGATCGATGGATAATTCCAAGGTGGTGGAGTCGATAGCGTTCGTGAGATTGGGATATGGGGTCGTTGGCTGGATAGGAGGGACCGATATCGTATGAGAAGGTGAGTGCTTTGTGTTAAAAGGTGGTGGATTTGCAGGAGAGTGAAGAGGCATTGTAATAGATTTTTTAGGGTGTACGGTGGAGATATCCTCAAGTGCTGTAGGGTCTTCGAGAAGGGGGCAAAAGAAATTTTTGCAAAAGATTTGGTTGTCAACTTTGTGTATCTGCAGACGAGTTGAGGTAGATGTAAAGGCAGTCAACGCTCTCACGAGTGGGTGGTTAGAGCATGGAGGTGAAGTGCTAGTTGTAGGAAAAGGATGTGATCTCCATCCCCTGTGTAGTTGTGGGTAGGTTCTGATAATTTGGCCATCTCAAGAGCAAGCAAAGCATCATATATGGTTCTGGTATTGCCTTCTAAGGTGACCAAGTTGTAGGCATTTTCCATAACTGTGATGTATGTGTGGACGAGGTTTTTTTCTGAGTGATAAGGGTCCATGGATGATCTGGTTCATGGTTTGGAGAGTCGATGGAGAGACGAGTATGATCACTTGGGTAATCATGGTAAAGATTCATAGAGATAGAGGAGATCTTATCGTAAGATGTGTTAGAGTATGTTCTTATGGTAGGGTTTGAGATATACCTGAAAGGTGTATACAAAGGGTCTTCAAACCCTGGAGGTCCTTGTCGCGCTGTGATCGGAGAAGTGGTTGTATATGCAAGTTATTGCTCTTGGGCTTCCTGGTCGTCTTGTGGTGTAGGATGTCCGTTCATCATCCTCAATATCTCTTATTTTTGTGTCATCCGTAACTTCTTCAGAGGAAGATTATTGATATCATTCGATGTGGTGAGTGTGTCGGATGTTCGTAGGGATGTGATTATTTCTGTTTGTAAGCCACATGTTGATGCTCATGTCTCGCTGTGGGCGAAGAATGAGATGCTGTTCTATACATAGATTGACGGTGTTGAGCATGTCTCTCTAGCCTTGGGTAGACTGGAGGAGGCCCCTGCGGGTGAGGTAGAAGTTGATGGGGAAGGCTGTGGATCCTACATAGAAATGGATGATGCCACCATTGATGTCTACATTGAGGTATCTCCATGACCTGGGGAGGAAGATGCGCCTGATCATTCTGTTGTCGAGGTATACATCCAGGTGGACCATCTCTGGGGTGGTTGGTGGTGTGCGGTGGGGGGTGTTTGAGTAGTGTATAGTGCTCAAGATGTTTCTCGGCCGGTGATGTTGTTGGTTACACATGAGTCTGTTGCAGTTGGTATTTCGTATGTAATGTATCGATTGTAGATGGTGTGGGCGGTTGTGAAGTAAATGCTAGGCAGTTGAATGTCGTATTGAATGTGCGTGTAATTCCTTCAGCAATCTGGTGTTTCAATTATATGACAGTGAATCCATCTGCGGCGGGTGTACTAGTATCTCTCTGCATTGTTGTTGTTATAGACAGTATCTCAGGTGTTGTATACTAAGAATCACACCTTAGATCATCTCCGACTGTTAAGGTGGATGTTGTTTCAGTTCCAGGTGTTGTGTATACTATGTCTGTGTCCAAAGAAGTAAGATGTTGTAGTCGAGTCAGGAGTGTTGTCGTAGTAGTAGAGAGTGGCCGTTAGTGGGTGGAGTTTCTAGAAAGAAGTTAGAGCTCTCTTAGAGAAAAGTTGAAGCTCTCTTTTCTAGGTAGGAGACAGTTATGCAGTAGATTCACCACCGGGTGTTCCTGCCCGAGTGGCATTCGTAAAAGTTGGTACCAGTGCATATTATAGGTAATATCTAACTCTCCCTTGGAAAGTGCATGGATGGAGAGTGTATCATGATTGTGGATCCCTGAGCCAGTTCGTTGGGTTGATATTGCAACTTGATTCTTGTGGTAACCGTGAAACTGCGACGCCATCTGTATCGTCGTCGTCCCCCCTAGTCATGGTTTTGCTGCTCCTGTATTGGTATTTAGTTCCAGCGGCAGCCGCAAGAGCCAGCGGAGCTATGAAGTACGAACAGATCAAAAGCAAATTAAACGCAACAACCGACCGTCACTATCTATAAATTGCGGTCCGCGGCTGTTGTCATGTGCTCGCTCAAGTTCAAAGCAGCTAAAGGCGTCATCAAAAGGATATCCCAATTTAATACCGTTCAAGATTTCTTAAACACGAACGTTATTGTTTAAGTGGACCATTCTGACGGGGTTCGAGGTTGGCACGCGTCCAAGTTCCAACACTAGTCTCCGAACCAGACGCACTTCAACCTCCAACTTGTATATTATTTATGGTGCATTCATGTAGATCGTCCTGTTCTGGAGATAGTAACGTGCGCAAACTGCAAGTAGAACCCAACAACGCCAGCCGATATGCTGTAGTGGGGGTTTTGGCGAAACCACCCAGCGTCACTTTCGGTAATTGCCTCCACCCCCCGTGTAGTATAGTTAATTTGTGTAAGATGGTACTGGAAACAGTTTCCTATTATATTTTATGGTGTATCAACGTCAGCCTTGTTATTAAGCTGGGTTGGATTCAGAGCTTGAACTGAGTGTGCGTCATCCCTTCGCCATGTAACCACTTAATCTTTTCGACATTTTTCCACGTATAATTATCTCTGTTATGGGTATGGGTTTGGTAGAACTACTGGAAAGCTTTTGATCGTATATAAGGCACCTATACTACTGATGAGTACTTCTGTTCATCCCTATCTCGAGAGGGAAAGCGAGATGCGCCACCCAACCTTAGTTTGAGATACTCTAGTTTGGATGGCGCCAGCCGTCAGGAGAAAATGCTCTTTCTCTTTGAGGGGAGTGTGGAATAGATGCACACCATTAATGAGGATTCTACGGTTTAAAACATACACTCCAGAGTCGGACTTTACGTGAGTAAACAACTATGTGTCAACATGACGGGTCTGTGAAGACTCCCTAACAAGGTTATGATTACATTGGACGCCCTTAATTATAACACCTTGGACGCAATATTAGATATAATGATCTCGAGATAATGGTGCAACTAAATTCATTATTCCAGCTAGTACGCGCCGATGCACTTTTCTATCATAAAGAGTTAACATAACTGATACACAAAATGGGCATTGAACCTGGAAGTATACCTGTTTAAACAACCCAACACATCTTGTAATGGTGATATTCTTATGTGCCGTCTTTTTTTATATATAACCAGGCATACCTGTGCGTTGCACAGGTTTGAGGATATTAGTTTCTCTGAAGAAGGTAACCATGGTGTTGTATTATTGTATTTCGTTGTAAAAAAAAGGAGATAAGATTTAAGTTAACAAACAATTGTGTTTCGAGTAAGGTATATTAGAAGGAAAGACATGTTAAATTAGTTTTAGTTAATGTCGTGCCAGACATATTGTTAAGGAAGAAGATCATTAAAAAAACAAGTAACATATGAAAGGAATGATGCCGGAGTCAATAATCTCATTGTAGAGATCTTTTTTAGTGTTACATCGAAGTGGCAACGCCCTCCACCTCATCTGACTTTGGCCGCACCACATTCCAACCATAGTAATTGCGAAAAGATGACGACTAGGAAAGGTGTTAGATACTCCAATGTCGCCTAAGTTTGAAAAATTCAATGATTTAATCTAATGAACGAAAACAACTCAAGAAAATGAAGAAAACACATATTAGATTTGCAAATCTTAAGGATTAAAGATGATCGTGAATTTCCCATCATCATCTTTACATATTTTCATTTTTTAGTGATGATATAAAAATCACCTTGGGATCTCTTATGGTGGATATCCATCTTGAGCGATTGGAATAAACTGAGAGAAAAGAGAGAGATTATAGACGGGAGATCAATCACAAGAAAGAAGTACTTCAATCCAAGTAAACTAAGCAATACTTTTATATGTTATGTGACTTGAAGACTCCTAATCCTAATCCTAATCCTAATCCTACATGGTGTGGCAGTCCTATTTTGGGTCTTGTCTTGGTTTGAGTCCAACCCATGTTCCTACTTGGAATTAGATTAGTATTCCTATTTGGAGTTGTAGATGGCTCTATCTTCATGCAACTTGGAATCCTATTGTGTACTAGACTCCTATTAGGATTGTTTATTCCTAGTTGAAGCCTTATGGCATGGAGCCTATAAATAGGACCTTAGGGGCATGAGATTTTCTTGTACTGAGAAGTGCCAACGTACAGTGTTGTACTGAAGAGAGTTCTCTCTTCTTTGAGAGTATCTCTCCTTTGTAATCTTTTCTCTGAAATAGTGGAAATCTCTCCCCCTCCCGTGGACGTAGGTCATCTCGACCGAACCACGTAAATCATGTGTTTTGGTTGTGTGATTGTTTCTCGTTTCTTGTTCTTCCGCTGCAAAATCGTCATATTCTCACGTTCAACTCTTAACAAAGTGGTATCAGAGCCGCGTGTTCAAGACCCGAACGATGACGAGTCTGTATAATATCGAGAAGTTTGATCGCAAAATCAATTTCGGACTATGGCAGATCACGATGCGTGGTTTGCTCGTTCAACAGGGACTCTCCGAGGCTCTGGAAGGGATCGAGAAGATGCCAGCCACTATGACGTCGCAAGAAAAGAAAGTGATGGACCAGAAGGCTCTCACCGCCATCCAGTTATCCTTGGACTACAAGGTTTTGGCCGAAGTTGCCAAAAAACTACTGTTGCCGATATTTGGAAGAAACTCGAAGATCTCTACATAACGAAGTCTCTCCAAACAAAATTATATCACAAGCAGCGTCTCTACTTACTACGCATGGTGGAAGGTACATCTGTCCGAGATCACATTGACAAGTTTACATCTATTATTATGGATCTGGAAAATATAGATATTAAACTCGAAGATGAAGATAAAGCCCTTATTCTTCTGTGCTCTTTACCCCCTTCATACAAGCAATTTCGGGAAACTATTCTGTACGAAAAGTCTTCAATCACGGTGGAGGATGTTATATCTTCATTGTTGTCAAAGACTATGGTTGATAAAGACCTAATTGCTTCTTCTAGCGGGAGTCAGTCAGAGGCTCTTATGGTGAGGGGTCGTACAAAAGAAAAGGGAAACAACAAGAAGGAAACACACAGATCTAAATCTAAATCAAAGAAGGTCTGTAAATACTGCAAGAAGACTGGACACATTGTCGATGAATGCTACAAGTTACAGAACAAGAAGAAGAGGGAGAACGAAAAACAAGAACAACCTGCAGATGCTAATGTAGCACGTGAAGATCCAGAATATGTTCTTATGGCTTTATCTTCCTCATCTGTCAATTTTCAAACTTCTTGGATTCTGGACTCAGGCTGTTCACACCACATGTGCCCACACAGAGATTGGTTTTCTTCTTATGAGTACTTTGATGGAGGTGCTGTAAACATGGCGAACGATTCTACCTGTAAGACAATTGGCATTGGGTCAATCCGCATAAAGATGTTCGATGGTGTTATCCGAACTGTCTCCAATGTTCGTCATTCAAGGTCTGAAGAAAAATCTCATCTCTATTGGCTTACTTGAAGCCAACGGTTTTCCATACAAGGCTATAGATGGAATCCTGTCTATTACCAAAGGAGATGATGTTCTGATAAAGGGAGTACGTATTCCTGGAAACCTTTATAAATTAATTGGTGAAACTGTGACTGACGAAGCTGCTACTGTTTCTTCCTCACCCATTCCAAAATTGGATGCCACTAAATTGTGGCATATGCGACTAGGACACATGCGCCAGAAAGGCCTGGAATTATTATGCAGGAGAGGACTTCTAGGTGATATCAGTACTGAAAAGTTAGATTTTTGTGAGCACTGTGTTATGGGAAAGCAGAAAAAGGTCAATTTTTCTACTGCAAATCATACTACAAAAGGTATTGTTGATTACATTCATTCAGACATCTGGGGTCCTTCTCAAGTACCGTCCAAGGGAGGTGCTAGATACATGCTTACTTTCATAGATGATTTCTCAAGGAAAGTTTGGGTGTATTTTCTGAAGCATAAATCTGAGGCTTTTGATCAGTTTAAGAAGTGGAAGATGCTTATTGAAAAACAAACAGGAAGGAGCATCAAGACACTGAGGACAGATAATGGCATGGAGTTTTGTTCTTCTGAATTCAATGAGTTCTGCCAGTCTGAGGGTATTGCAAGACATCGCACAGTTAGACATACACCCCAGCAGAATGGTGTTGCAGAACGCATGAACAGAACTCTTCTAGAGCGTGCACGTTGCATGTTGATCAGTGCAGGACTTAGCAAAGATTTTTGGACTGAAGCCATCTCTACTGCAGCCTATCTTGTCAACCGTTCACCATCTACTCCACTTGGTTTCAAAACTCCTGAAGAGGTATGGTCTGGTCATCCTGCAAAATATTCAAATCTGTGTATTTTTGGTTGTCCTACAAATGTCTATTCAAATGAAGGAAAGATCGAGCCTAGAGCGAAGAAGTGTATTTTTATGGGTTATGCTGATGGTGTGAAGGGATACAGATTCTGGTGCACTGAGCCAAACTCATCAAAATTCTTGATTGAAAGAAATGTTACTTTTGACGAGTCTGCCATGTTTTTTGCAAAACAAGATGGCGTCCATTCACAAGCTACAGGTTCTCAGAGTTCCACGGAACAGGTGGAGCTTGAAGTTAGTGCACACAGCCCGACACCTCCTGTTGTTACACAGGAAAATCCAGATGATGTTGAAGATGACACTCATGAAGAACAGACATATAGCATTTCTACTGGGAGACCAAGAAGACAGATCAGACCACCTGCAAGGCATTCAGATTATGTTGTTGCATATGCCCTTGCTACAACTGAATCGCCGCAATCTGAAGAGGATGAAAACTACATGTCTCGTGTTCCCTATTCCAGTGCAGTTGGTAGCATCATGTGTGCCATGATTTGCATGTGTCCAGACATTGCACAAGCAGTTAGCATGGTGAGAAGATACATGTCCAATCCAGGAAAGCTACATTGGCAAGCAGTCAAGCACATTCTTAGGTACCTTAAGGGTACATCTTCTACATGCCTTGGATTTGGCAAGAGCACAGAGACGCTTGTTGGTTATGTTGATTCTGACTTTGCAAATGACCGTGACAAAAGGTGTTCTCTTACGGGTTATCTGTTTACTATTGGTGGTTGTGTTCTGAGTTGGAAAGCTACATTACAACCCACTGTTGCATTGTCTACTACTGAAGCTGAGTACATGGCATTGACAGAAGCCATCAAAGAAGCCATTTGTCTTAGAGGACTGGGTGCTGAGTTTTATATTCTTGACAAGACGATGACCATCTACTGTGACAGTCGGAGTGCAATTCAGCTTACTAAAGATCAGATGTTTCATGAAAGGACAAAGCACATCGACATCAAGTATCACTTCATCAGGGAGGTGATAGCGCAGGGGAAGATTGTGGTGAAGAAGATTGTAAGTAAAGAAAATCCTACAGACATGATGACAAAGCCGTTGCCAGTTTCCAAGTTCAGACAATGTCTGGACTTGGTTAGTCTACACAGCACGCAGTGACGCCCTTAGGGGCTGGAGGGGGAGAGAGATCTACTATTATTCTTTTTCAGAGAGACAGAGACTTCAAGTCAAGGTGGAGATTGTTATGTGACTTGAAGACTCCTAATCCTAATCCTAATCCTAATCCTACATGGTGTGGCAGTCCTATTTTGGGTCTTGTCTTGGTTTGAGTCCAACCCATGTTCCTACTTGGATTTAGATTAGTATTCCTATTTGGAGTTGTAGATGGCTATATCTTCATGCAACTTGGACTCCTATTGTGTACTAGACTCCTATTAGGATTGTTTATTCCTAGTTGAAGCCTTATGACATGGAGCCTATAAATAGGACCTTAGGGGCATGAGATTTTCTTGTACTGAGAAGTGCCAACGTACAGTGGTGTACTGAAGAGAGTTCTCTCTTCTTTGAGAGTATCTCTCCTTTGTAATCTTTTCTTTGAAATAGTGGAAATCTCACCCCCTCCCGTGGACGTAGGTCATCTCGACTGAACCACGTAAATCCTGTGTTTTGGTTGTGTGATTGTTTCTCGTTTCTTGTTCTTCCGCTGTGAAATCGTCATATTCTCGCGTTCAACTCTTAACATTATAAAAGACCAAGATCACATGGTAGTTGATCTAGATTACAATAATATTAAATAGAAACTAGACAACCTGACAATTTGCAGTTTAATTGATCACGGTGGTTGTTATTGAATTAGTAGTTGTAGAACAAGTAGTTTAGATGAATGAACAATTTGGGCAAGTAGTAAGAACAACAGTTCAGTTCGATAGGTAGTTAAAGAAGGATAGTTTTAAAAGTTATAGATGTTAGTAGTTAATAAGCGGTCTTATTGCCTCCTTATCATCTTGACACACTAAAATTATGTGTGTAAAATACAAGTGTACATGTTGTGTAATACATGCCTATGAGGCCCGAGTGTCAAACTCAGAGAAATATTTACGAAAGAGTACTAGTTATTGAAACCTGATCAGCTAGATTTAGAAATAGTTGAGTGATAGTTTTATAACTAAGAACGGATAATTAAATCTAAATAAAAATGATTGTGATGAAGATAAGATGGATTCCTCAGGAGTGTGGTTTCACCATGACATACATTCCATTCAAATTCTATTTTGCTAATAAATATTCACTCTTAACTCTAGACTATAAACTTGTAACAAGTATGACCCGCTCCCACTTTGTAATACACTACCTAACAAAAATAAATCCTAGTCCCATAACAATTTGTAAATCAGTTAGGTGCACTATTGAAATCTCCATGTTGTTTTTTCACAGTCATAAGCCCTCTCTCGAGGAGCAATATAGGACATGTAGATCTATGATTTATCTAAGCCCTAATAGCTCTCTCAAAATAATTAGCAGTCTATTACTTTGATTATGGGGTTGAAGTATAAAAAAATCAATAAGAGATCATAGACTCACATCCAAAATGAAAGAAATATATTATCAATGCATAAAATTCAAATACAAAGCAATATTGGGCTACTCCTGGGTCTTAGGGAACATGGTGTTTAGTCTTGTATGATTGTTATCATCATGTAAAGAGAGGAAGAGGGAGAAAATAGGGTAAACATTAGAAAATAAATGTGAAACCCTTGGAGAAGTCATCTCGGCGATCCCCTCTGGTGAAGACTTTAATCTATAGCTTTCCTAATACAAATCTACCCTTTAGAAGTGTCCAATATGTCTGGACTATGGCTACATCTTTGTTCATCCTATCCCAACTTCATGCTCTGTTGCAATGTGAAAAAATGTGATCTCCTCTTTTGGTTGCACTCCCTTGCCTATAAGTGGGGTTTTGGCCGTCATTAAGATGCAGTCATTGGATCTGATTCAATCTCAGATTGAACTAATTGTGAAGAGTCAGTACCACTAATAGGGTGTAGGTGGCACCGAGTTGTCAGCTGACTTATAACAATTGCACTGTGTCGGTTATCGATATGCGAGTCAATAACATCGAGTTGTTGTCTTTGAGTTCTGATGTAAATGAAATGTTGAAATTGGTACCACTAACAGGGTAGTCGGTGGCACCAAGACAAATATTCTTGGTTCCTGATGCTCTCCAGAGGGTGGTAGCACCAACTCTAAAGATCAGTAGCATCAACATCACACTGAGAAGCATTGAGTGTGACCTCAGGAGCATCATGATTTTTCTTTTTTCCTTCTATGATTTAGTGTTATTTCGGTACCACTGACATAGAAGTTGATAGCATCAAGCTTCTATATAAGTGCTCAATTTACATGAAACAAGGAAAAACTAATATAAGTCCAAATTATAAATTATAATTTAGCATGATTGGGTAGAAATACTTAATAATTGATGGAAAAATGATTCACATGCTTATAATGAGAAAAATGCATAAATATATCTCAAAATGAACATAAATTTAGTTGATGCACAAAAAATATCTTGTGAAAAGTGACTGAAAAATCAATGCATCAAAATCCTTGATGCATGAATGTTGCTAGTCCTCGAGAAATACTGCCTTCAGATCATTGAAAGAGTCAGTAAGAGGACAAATCCTACGTACTACGTTTCTCAATTACCCTCACTTGATGGTCCCAAACTGGCCGTTAACAACCACTAAACAAATAACTACTCTAAAGTGGCCAAAAATGTTTATTAAAGATGTCCACACTTATATCAATGAAAAATTATTAATGTAGAACTATTAACATCATAGTCAAAAGAGCATACACTTGATGAACCATGTGATTCTATATCTACATTTCTCTAATCTACCTACACTACTATGTTCGAAGCAACTCTCTATATAGAATTGGATGAGGGGATTAGTCATATGTGTGGCCTGCTGTATAGAGTAATGGGTGGAAATGGAATAGGTGGCTATGAACAATAATCACAAGTTTCATCTAAAATATTATGAAAAAATAAAAAATGATTCACCTACACAATGAATAGAATGAAAATAAATGATTCCTAATGCCTATTATTATGGTGGATGATGAATGTGTTGACTAAAAGTCTAAATGGAAACCCTTGTGTCAATTGACCAAACCATTTTCTTGGTGATGACTAACCATTCCATTTATATGTGTCTAATGATTCTACTTGAGTGATTCTAGATTAGGTATATAAACACTCCAAATGCCCTAACTTGCACATCCTACATTGGAGAAAAGACAAGTCAAAATCAATGTAGGTGCACTTTTGTGGAATATTATGTATCTCTATTATAATCATGTTGTAAATCACTTATAATGATTGTATGACTCATAGTTAAGCTTAGAAAAAATTAGGAGAACTTAAAACAAACACTTAAGAACTTTAATGGAAATTTCTAAAATTCTTTATAGGGACCTTTATCTGTCAAGTTTCATCTCTGATAAACTCAACCGACACCCTTGATGGATTTTGGGAAATGCCAGGTCCGACTGAGTTTACCCCAAGTCAAACTCGACCTACACCCTACACAGACAAAGTGGTTTTAAGACATCGGTCGAGTTTTATCCAGGATAAACTTGACCAACAACTCAAAATTTGTTTATCACATAGTGCAATCGGTCGAGTTTCCCAAAGTAAATTCGTCTGATCCCACTATAAGGAAAATGTAGAAAAAGTGTTTCTAACTATTGGTGTAAGGACCCTGACCTGCGTTTAGGGCTTACCCTATTTTTTTTGCTTAACCTTGATGGTTTGAGGCTTGCTAATCACCTTTGAGTGGTGATTAGGGTTTGGTTGTGTTTTGTTGAGGGTTGAGGGTGCTACTTGCAATTATCCCAAGTCTAGGGTTTTGGGAGCAAGTTTGTCACCTTGAGAGGTGTTCTTCTCTCTCTTTGCTTCCTCTAGGGTTGAGTGGAAGGCTTGGGTTGTTGTTTGAGTTCTTTGGACCTTTATTGAGCTTGTTTGGGCCTTGGAGTCCCTTGTTTGGGCTTGCTTGGGCCTTGTGTCGGCCAAGTAGAGCTTGTGTCGGCCAAGTAGAGCTTGTGTCGGCCTAGAGTGGGCTTGTGTCGCCCATGGTGCTTGGTCCAACCTTGGTCATGTTTGGAGAACACATGGTGCTCATTTTGGACAAGTGTCTTATGGCTTGCAAGAGAGGTGGCTTGAGTTGGTGGACATGTGTCCCTTGGGTGGACGACACCTAGCAAGGGTTCACCTTGGTTTCTCCTCCTTCCTCATCTATATAGGTTGTCCCTTCCTTAGCTTGAGGTCCCTTTAGTTCCTCTTCTCCTTGTGCATGACACACCCTCCATCTCTCCCTTGCTTGGTGGCCGACACACCCTTGAAGAAGGAGCTAAGGTGGCCGACACACCCTTATGTGAGCAGCTTGGAGGCCGACACACCCTTGGAGTTGAAGGAATGGAGGTCGACACACCCCTCTTGGAGGAGCTTTGGTGGTCGACAACCCTTGGAGCTCAAGTGCATCTTCTTCCTTGGAGCTTAAGGCGGGTTGCATGACTCTAACCCTAAACTACTTTACTCTCCTTTCAATATATGTTTGCTTTAGTCTTGCCCTTGTAAGTTAGTAGCTTGGTCCTTGTTTACCTTGCATGTTGGCCGATCCTTGACATCTAGGGTTTAGGAGAGCAACACTCCTTTCTCCCCTTGGTCTAGATGAGTGAGCTTGAGCTCTAATGCCATGAGCAACACCCCTCTTTCCTACCCGATTGAGGTGAGCACATGACTTGGTGGCTTGAGAAAGACTCTCCTCTCACCTTGGGCAAGATGGTGAGCTTGTTTATATGGCTTGAACCTTGGTTGAGATGTGTGGGGAGGTGTTGCCCGACAGCTCTTGCCCTAGTTCTCTCTTGCACGGTTGGAGTGAGCAAAGTTTCTCTTTTGTGCCTTGAGCGGGTGAGCACTCTGACTCTGCTCGCTCAGTCGTCTTGCTCACCCAATAACCCTGCTCGCCCGATATAGCTCTGTTCTGCTCGCTCGCCCAAATCAAGTCTGCTCGCTCGGTTTTCCCTTGCTCACCTGCACGTGTGTCGCCCGATACTTCTTTGGCTCGCCCGACATAACCTTGGCTCACTCAGAAGCTTAGCTCGCCCGATAGGCCTACTCACCCGGGTTCTCCCTGACGTGCCCTACTCGCTCATGTTTTGGCTCGCCCAGCGTGTCGCCCGATAGG
The DNA here is from genome assembly GCA_963693085.1 of Alisma plantago-aquatica. Classification (NCBI taxonomy): domain Eukaryota; kingdom Viridiplantae; phylum Streptophyta; class Magnoliopsida; order Alismatales; family Alismataceae; genus Alisma; species Alisma plantago-aquatica. The sequence goes on along the minus strand of OY856409.1, from coordinate 1,898,119,232 downwards.
CCTTGCTCACCGGGTTTTGTTTGGCTCGCCCGATATCAACCTGCCCGCTCAGTTGAGCTATGCTCGCCCGATTGCCTTGCACGCCTGAATGGCTCACCCTACACGCGTGTCGCCCGACACACACACCCCTGCTCGCCCATGCTTTACTTTTCTCACCCGGACTAGTCTTGCTCTGCACGCCTGCTAGGGTTGCACACCCGATAGGGGCTGGATAGAAGTGGGTTCTGCCCGGGGGTGAATTCTAGTGAGGGTTGTTGACATCTCTTGTAAGGGCACGACTTGTTATGATGCTCTTATGACGATTCATTGCTTGATAATGAGATTTATGTTCTTGTGGCTAAGTACATGTGTATGAATGTAACCACTCTATTTCTTTAAAGTCAAATATGATCTTGAGCATACATTAGGGTTGCTTGATAGTGTGCTTACATGTGTAACATTAAGATGAGGCATGGATATGATTATTATTGTCATCATGTGCTGGCAATGTACATTTTATGTTGATAATATGAAGCTCTTGATTATTCATATAGTTGTTGAATGAGGCTAACCATGCAGGTAAGACTTAGCCAGATGAAAGACTATAAGAAATGGTTATATGTGATTACTGTGGTAACAGGCAAATTATGAAAGGTGTTCCATAATGATGATGAAAGCCTTGAGAGGCTATGGCACCATGAATGAGGGATTGAGATCCCATGATATGTAATGATCCTTGAGATGGATTTAGGTGGTTGGCAAGAGGCCAAGCGATAACATGCGATGTGAGATCTTTGTGATGGATCAGTGTGATGTAAATTATAGGGAATGCATAATGATGAGTTTATGTTGTTTTCCTTTGTTATGTTTTGCATGTTATACAACTTGGTTGAATCTTGCAATCCATCTAAAAGATACTAACTAATCGCAGTGCAATCTATAATGTAGCTTGCCCTGGCCATAGATTCATCACCAGTCAGGATAGGGTGATGATGAAATGGGTTCTCCTGCGGGTTAACCCGGAGCACATATTTTTGAATATGCGAGGTTTCTCCTAGCCTAAAATAGAGAGGTGAAATGAGTACAGCTGCGGTTGCAGACTCGGATGTATGACGAGCATGGTGAACATGGCCCATGGCTCCATATATGTGATATGTTGAGCATGAATGTGTTCATGGCTCCGAGCACGGTGTTTAGACACGTGGCTCAGTTTCTAGTTCCGTGACCTGTACCGAGGCAGACTAGGCAAAGGGTATCCTGTGGAGCTGACCCTGTGGCTTATGACCACTTCAAGCACGAGACTGCGGTCCTACTTTGTGTTCTCATGTACTGACCATGAGGCGGAGAAGGTCTTGGATTCCAGCTCTTCCATTGACCTTGTATGGCACCGACTATGGGCTTCGCAGCCGAAGGTTGGATTTGAACGGTACGGTTCATTTCCTCAGGGCAAAATAAAACGTAATACAGCCGTTTAGTATGTATTGATAAGACAGATACGAAACATTGGTTGAGGCCTTGTTGTGCAGTTAACTTTAGTTATCTTGCAGTTACTGTGCATTATTCCTATGAGTTTATCTTGTCAATCATGTTCCATTGGGAAATATAGTGGTTATATGCCCTTTTGATACCGCTGGTAAGACTCAGGATGGCTTGTTACTTATAACTGTTCTTGTTATATTCTTTATCAATAATCTGCTGAGATAAGCTTTATCTTATCTGAGGTTTTGAAGTTTTAGCACGGAGTTATGCCTCCCACTGGGACAATGTTCAATTGTCTCACTCCGCTAGTTTTCACCCTTTTTAGGTGGTCGAGCTTGTCGTGGTGGTGGTCGCGGAGTTGCGGCCGAGCAGCAAGAAGATCTGTAGAAGGCAAGCTTTAGAGATGTTGCTGTTTTGATGTTTTGGTGTAGAGTCTAGAGTCATCCCTATACTCTCAGGTCCTTGGCGGTGTTTTGACGTTGTTTCACGATGCACGACTGTTGTTGTTTGTATATCCTGCTGTTAACCAGATATGGGCCTTTATATGTATGAATAGGTGGTGAACTTATGGTTATAACAGGACAGCTGTTGCTCTAAGCTGTGGACATGTATCCAGGCTTGTATGGATATATATGTAACATGTTTTCTTGCAGGATATGGACTGGAATGTAATATGTTTCTCAGTTTATCAGTTTTTCGCAATCAGTTTTAATTAACCCGTGTTTTTTTATTAACTGTGGTTATGGTGATTTCCGCACGTTTTCGCGTAACACCTCATTATCTGTGTGATAATGGGATGTGTTGCCACAAGTTTGGTATCAGAGATTTTGGTTCGCTGAGTCTACAGGGATCTAGGACTAGGTTGTGTTTGTTCTTATGTGTTTTCCAGATCTTCTCATAGAAATCTTCTGCCCTCAGCGGAAGAAAAGCCAAGATGTCTGGAAACCATGAAGAACTCGTTGTTGAGCACAGCGATGCTGCATCTGTTGATGGAGCAGTAGGATAGGCGCATGAAGATCGGGTGCCTGAGGTCCCCCAACCTGACCCAGCCATTTTTGAACATCCTGCCTACCAACAACTTATGGGGCAGTTAATGGCTACGATGAATCTCATAGTTGAGCGATTACCAGTGCCTCCTCCGTGAGCACAGGTTCCCCATGGAGAAGCATCGGGTATTGGGAAGACCTTTGAGCGGCTTCGCCGAGTTGGAGCTTCGGATTATGCTGGAACGGCTGATCCAGTGGATGCAGATCTGTGGCTGACAAGTCTCGAGAAGGCTTTCCGGATCCTTGACATCCCTGAAGCAGACAAGGTAAAGCATGTTGTCTACCTTCTAAAAGGTAGTGCTGGTCACTGGTGGACCATCGGGGAAGAGAAGCGGCCTTGTGAGGCGATCTGTTGGGAAGTGTTTCGATGCGAGTTCGTCACCAGATACTTTCCCAAGACGTATCTGGATGAGAAGATCCGTCAGTTCAAGAGTTTGCGACAAGGAACGATGAGCATCACCGAGTATGAAGCCAAGTTTATGGATCTGCTGAGGTTTTGTCCTCACATGGCAATGATAGATGAGGAACGGATCAGACGTTTCGAGAAGGGTCTGAGTCCTGAGCTGACGACACCAGTTTCTGCGTTGGAGAACCGAGAACGGTTTGCGACGCTTGTGGAATCTGTTCGGAGGATCGAACGATCCGTAAGGGAGAAGAGAGAGTCTATGGCTAAGAAGAGACATGCCCAGTCCCAGAGTCAGAGGTTTGGTGGCTTTAAGAAGCCCAGGTTTTCGGCACCGGCAGCGATGAGAGGTTCTGGTAGACCGTCTCAGTGGTCTATGAGTAGAGGAAGAGGTTATGTTTCTTCGCCTTCTAAGGCACCAAGTTCGGCTTCTGTGGCGGTGACAGGGCCATCCAAGCCTTGAGATGATGTTAGGACATGTTATGCATGTGGTCAGACAGGGCATATCAGGTCAAGTTGTCCCTACAACGATGTTGAAGTGACGCAGCAGCCGAGACAGAACCTTCAGGGGTCAGCGAGACCACAGCCCAGTGGTGGCATAGGATGGGGACACGGTCAAGCGTCTCAGGCTGGATCGTCTGCTCAGGGAAGCAGAGGTCGTGGACAGCAAGCAACGACTCGATTCTATGCTATGAATCAGCTGGAGGCGGTAGTCAACCCGCGAGTAGTGACAGGTCAGATGGAGTTATTTCATTCTGATATGTCTTCTTCTTGCTTTATATCTGTTCTGGTTGACCCGGGTGCTACGCACTCTTTTATCGCCTATAGTATGCTTGAGAACTGTCGTTTACCTGTTAGCTGTAAGAAGGATAGCTTGTTGTTAGAAACCCCTCTTGATGGTTCCTCTTTGCTTCGAGAAGAGTGTCCATCTTGTGTCTTGTCTTTCTTGGGACACCGCATTCAAGTGGATCTCATACCACTTGCTATGCATGGGTTCAATGTTATCCTTGGGATGGATACCTTAGAGAGGTATAAGGTTGTCTTGGACTGTGGTTCCAAGCAGGCAGTGTTTGATGTTGCTGGAGAGAAGTGGATCTTCCAGGGAGATAGGAAGATTCTTCCGACATGTCTGGTATCAGCTTTGGTGGCAGATAAGTTGTTACGACAAGGATGTGAGGCGTTCCTAGCTCATGTAGTGGATACCGTAATAGATGCCAAGGAGAAAGGTCCTAGCCTTGAGGAGGTGTCAGTTGTTCGTGAGTTTGCAGACGTGTTCCCTAAGGAGTTTCCTGGTGTTCCCCCATCCCAAGAGATTGATTTTGAGATCAATCTGGTCCCAGGAACGCAGCCAGTTGCACAGACACCGTACAGGATGGCTCCGGCTGAGATGGTAGAGTTGAAGAAGTAGTTACAAGAGTTTCTAGATAAAGGTTTTATCCGACCGAGTACGTCACCGTGGGGTGCTCCAGTGCTGTTTGTCAAGAAGAAGGACGGTTCGATGCGGTTGTGTATAGACTACCGGCAGTTGAATAAGGTCACGATCAAGAACAAACACCCATTGCCAAAGATAGATGATCTGTTCGATCAGCTACGTGGTGCTACAGTGTTCTCGAAGATCGATCTGTGGTCTGGATATCATCAGCTGAGGATAAAGGCGGATGACATACTGAAGTCAGCTTTCAGGACAAAGTATGGTCATTATGAGTTTGTGGTTATGTCGTTTGGGTTAACCAATGCACCTGCATCCTTCATGGACCTGATGAACAGAGTGTTCCGTCCGTTCTTAGATCAGTTTGTTGTAGTCTTCATAGATGACATCTTGATCTATAGTCAGGACAGACTAGAGCATGATCAGCATCTTCGTCAAGCATTGACTCTTCTTCATCAACATCAGTTGTATGCCAAGTTCAGTAAGTGTGAGTTCTGGCTAGATGAAGTGACCTTCTTGGGCCATGTGATATCCGCTGAAGGAGTCAAGGTAGATCCGAAGAAGGTGGAATCTGTTGCAGATTGGGAACAGCCGAAGACGCCGACAGAAGTTCGTAGTTTCCTTGGTCTAGCAGGATACTACCGGAGGTTTATCAAGGACTTTAGTGTGATTGCGTTACCGATGACAAAGTTGACCAGGAAGGATGTACCTTTTGTGTGGGATGATCGATGTCAGCAAGCTTTCCAGAGTCTGAAGGAGAAGCTGACTAGTGCTCCAGTGTTGATCTTGCCAGAGCCTGGGAAAGGCTATGTTGTTTTCTGTGATGCTTCCAAGAAAGGTTTAGGTTGCGTGTTGATGCAGGAAGATCATGTGGTTTCTTTTGCCTCGCGACAGCTCAAGAAGCATGAGAAGAACTATCCGACTCATGATTTGGAGCTGGCAGCAGTAGTTCATGCGTTAAAGATTTGGAGACACTATCTGTATGGGGAAGTGTGTCAAATCTTTACGGATCATAAGAACCTGAAGTATATCTTTACGCAACACGAGTTGAACATGCGACAGCAGCGATGGATGGAGTTGATCAATGACTACGACTGCACTATCGAGTATCATCTTGGTAAGGCGAACGTGGTAGCTGATGCGCTTAGCAAAAAGTCTTCTTTTTCTTCGAAGAAGGCACAGTTAAGTTCCCTGGTTTGCCATAGGCGGGATATGTTTGTTTCTCTGCGACAGATGAATGTGCAGATGGAAGTTTCTCTATTATCTGGTCTTTTCGCATAGATGCAAGTCAAGCCTACGTTGAGGCAGCAGATCAAGGATGCACAGCAGATCAAGGATGCACAGCAGACAGATGAGGCGGTACAGTTGATCATATCAGAGTTCGGCAGCGACAAGCGTGATGGGTTTCATGAGTCTGAGGATGGGCTAGTATGCTATCATGAAAGGATGGTGGTTCCAGATGTTGATGATCTGAGGAAGTTGGTGCTTTAGGAAGCACACACGTCGATGTATGCGATACATCCAGGTGTCACCAAGATGTATCATAGTCTGAAGGACTTGTATTGGTGGCCCAGTTTGAATAAAGATATGGCTGAGTTCGTAGCAAGATGTGCGGTTTGTCAGCAAGTGAAGGCTGAGCATCAAAAGCCGGCAGGTATGTTACAACCTTTGCCGATACCGCAGTGGAAATGGGATCATATAACCATGGATTTTGTAGTTGGTCTTCCCAAGACGACTAGGAATCATGATTCCATTTGGGTGATAGTGGACCGATTGATGAAGTCTGCCCATTTCCTGCCTGTGAAGACAATGTATACAGCAGAAAAGCTTACTAGAGTGTATGTGGATGAGATAGTTCGTTTGCATGGTGTGCCAGCAACAATAGTTTCTGACAGAGGTCCTCAATTTACCAGTCATTTTTGGGAGAAATTGCACAGAGCGTTGGGAACGCAGTTGAGGTTCAGTACAGCCTTTCACCCACAGACAGATGGATAGTCTGAAAGGACTATTCAGATTGTGGAGGATCTCCTTCGAGCTTGTGTTTTGCAGTTCCTAGGTAGCTGGGATGTACATCTGAGTTTGATAGAGTTTGCCTACAACAACGGTTATCAGCGAAGCATCGACATGGCTCCTTATGAGGCTCTGTATGGAAGGAAGTGCAGATCTCCTTTGTGTTGGTATGAATCAGGTGAGTATCAACTTTTGGGTCCCGAGTTAGTGCAGCAAACGACAGATAAGATCAAGGTGATACAGCAACAGTTGAAAGTGGCACAAGACAGGCAGAAGTCTTATGCAGACAATCGCCGATGACCGTTGGAGTTCCAGGTAGGAGACAAAGTGTATCTTAAAGTCTCGCCGTGGAAAGGTGTGTTGAGGTTTGGACGGAAGGGTAAGTTGGCACCCAGATATATGGGGCCTTACCCAGTTATAGCACGTGTTGGAAAGGTAGCCTACGAGATAGAGTTGCCTCCCGAATTGCACAGGTTGCATCCAGTGTTTCATATCAGTATGCTGAAGAAAAGTCATCCAGATTCAGGTACAGTGATACATCCAGTTGAGGTTGAGCTTGATACAGATGTGACCTACGAGGAAGGTCCTGTGGCGATTCTTGACAAAAGGATCAAGAAGCTGAAGAGAAAGGACCTGGTTCTTGTGAAGGTCCTTTGGCAGCGTCGTGGCGTTGAGGAAGCCACGTGGGAGCTTGAGGAAGAGATGAGGAGGAAGTATCCCTCGCTTTCCTCTTCAGATTTCGGGGACGAAATCCCTTAAAGGGGGTTAGATTGTAAGGACCCTGACCTGCGTTTAGGGCTTACCCTATTTTTTTTGCTTAACCTTGATGGTTTGAGGCTTGCTAATCACCTTTGAGTGGTGATTAGGGTTTGGTTGTGTTTTGTTGAGGGTTGAGGGTGCTACTTGCAATTATCCCAAGTCTCGGGTTTTGGGAGCAAGTTTGTCACCTTGAGAGGTGTTCTTCTCTCTCTTTACTTCCTCTAGGGTTGAGTGGAAGGCTTGGGCTTGTTGTTTGAGTTCTTTGGACCTTTATTGAGCTTGTTTGGGCCTTGGAGTCCCTTGTTTGGGCTTGCTTGGGCCTTGTGTCGGCCAAGTAGAGCTTGTGTCGGCCAAGTAGAGCTTGTGTCGGCCTAGAGTGGGCTTGTGTCGTCCATGGTACTTGGTCCAACCTTGGTCATGTTTGGAGAACACATGGTGCTCATTTTGGACAAGTGTCTTATGGCTTGCAAGAGAGGTGGCTTGAGTTGGTGGACATGTGTCCCTTGGGTGGACGACACCTAGCAAGGGTTCACCTTGGTTTCTCCTCCTTCCTCATCTATATAGGTTGTCCCTTCCTTAGCTTGAGGTCCCTTTAGTTCCTCTTCTCCTTGTACATGACACACCCTCCATCTCTCCCTTGCTTGGTGGCCGACACACCCTTGAAGAAGGAGCTAAGGTGGCCGACACACCCTTGTGTGAGCAGCTTGGAGGCCGATACACCCTTGGAGTTGAAGGAATGGAGGTCGACACACCCCTCTTGGAGGAGCTTTGGTGGTCGACAACCCTTGGAGCTCAAGTGCATCTTCTTCCTTAGAGCTTAAGGCGGGTTGCATGACTCTAACCCTAAACTACTTTACTCTCCTTTCAATATATGTTTGCTTTAGTCTTGCCCTTGTAAGTTAGTAGCTTGGTCCTTGTTTACCTTGCATGTTGGCCGATCCTTGACATCTAGGGTTTAGGAGAGCAACACTCCTTTCTCCCCTTGGTCTAGATGAGTGAGCTTGAGCTCTAATGCCATGAGCAACACCCCTCTTTCCTACCCGATTGAGGTGAGCACATGACTTGGTGGCTTGAGCAAGACTCTCCTCTCACCTTGGGCAAGATGGTGAGCTTGTTTAGATGGCTTGAACCTTGGTTGAGATGTGTGGGGAGGTGCTGCCCAACAGCCCTTGCCCTAGTTCTCTCTTGCACGGTTGGAGTGAGCAAAGTTTCTCTTTTGTGCCTTGAGCGGGTGAGCACTCTGACTCTGCTCGCTCAGTCGTCTTGCTCACCAAATAACCCTGCTCGCCCGATATAGCTCTGTTCTGCTCGCTTTCCCAAATCAAGTCTGCTCGCTCGGTTTTCCCTTGCTCACCTACACGCGTGTCGCCCGATACTTCTTTGGCTCGCCCGACATAACATTGGCTCGCTCAGAAGCTTAGCTCGCCCGATAGGCCTGCTCACCTGGGTTCTCCCTGACGCGCCCTACTCGCTCATGTTTTGGCTCACCCAGCGTGTCGCCCGATAGGCCTTGCTCACCCGGTTCTGTTTGGCTCGCCCGATATCAACCTACCCGCTCAGTTGAGCTATGCTCGCCCGATTGCCTTGCACGCCTGAATGGCTCGCCCTGCACGCGTGTCGCCCGACACACACACCCCTGCTCTCCCATGCTTTACTTTGCTCACCCGGACTAGTCTTGCTCTGCACGCCTGCTAGGGTTGCACGCCCGATAGGGGCTGGATAGAAGTGGGTTCTGCCCGGGGGTGACTTCTAGTGAGGGTTTTTGACATCTCTTGTAAGGGCACGGCTTGTTATGATGCTCTTATGACGATTCATTGCTTGATAACGAGATTTATGTTCTTGTGGCTAAGTACATGCGTATGAATGTAACCACTCTATTTCTTTAAAGTCAAATATGATCTTGAGCATACATTAGGGTTGCTTGATAGTGTGCTTACATGTGTAACATTAAGATGAGGCATGGATATGATTATTATTGTCATCATGTGCTGGCAATGTACATTTTATGTTGATAATATGAAGCTCTTGATTATTCATATAGTTGTTGAATGAGGCTAACCATGCAGGTAAGACTTAGCCAGATGAAAGACTATAAGAAATGGTTATATGTGATTACTGTGGTAACAGGCGAATTATGAAAGGTGTTCCATAATGATGATGAAAGCCTTGAGAGGCTATGGCACCATGAATGAGGGATTGAGATCCCATGATATGTAATGATCCTTGAGATGGATTTAGGTGGTTGGCAAGAGGCCAAATGATAACATGCGATGTGAGATCTTTGTGATGGATCAGTGTGATGTAAATTATAGGGAATGCATAATGATGAGTTTATGTTGTTTTCCTTTGTTATGTTTTGCATGTTATACAACTTGGTTGAATCTTGCAATCCATCTAAAAGATACTAACTAATCACAATGTAATCTATAATGTAGCTTGCCCTGGCCATAGATTCATCACCAGTCAGGATAGGGTGATGATGAAACGGGTTCTCCTGCGGGTTAACTCGGAGCGCATATTTTTTAATATGCGAGGTTTCTCCTAGCCTAAAATAGAGAGGTGAAACGAGTATAGCTGCGGTTGCAGACTCGGATGTGTGACGAGCATGGTGAACATGGCCCATGGCTCCAGATATGTGATATGTTGAGCATGAATGTGTTCATGGCTCCGAGCACGGTGTTTAGACATGTGGCTCAGTTTCTAGTGTCGTGACCTGTACCGAGGCGGACTAGGCAGAGGGTATCCTGTGGAGCTGACCCTGTGGCTTATGACCACTTCAAGCACGAGACTGCGGTCCTGCTTTGTGTTCTCATGTACTGACCATGAGGCGGAGAAGGTCTTGGATTCCGGCTCTTCCATTGACCTTGTATGGCACCGGCTATGGGCTTCGCAGCTGAAGGTTGGATTTGAACGGTACGGTTCATTTCTTCAGGGCAAAATAAAATGTAATACAGCCGTTTAGTATGTATTGATAAGACAAATACAAAACATTGGTTGAGGCCTTGTTGTGCAGTTAACTTTAGTTATCTTGCAGTTACTGTGCATTATTCCTATGAGTTTATCTTGTCAATCATGTTCCATTGGGAAATATAGTGGTTATATGCCCTTTTGATACCGCTGGTAAGACTCAGGATGGCTTGTTACTTATAACTGTTCTTGTTATATTCTTTATCAATAATCTGCTGAGATAAGCTTTATCTTATCTGAGGTTTTGAAGTTTTAGCGCGGAGTTATGCCTCCTGCTGGGACAATGTTCAATTGTCTCACTCTGCTAGTTTTCACCCTTTTTAGGTGGTCGAGCTTGTCGTGGTGGTGGTCGCGGAGTTGCGGCCAAGCAGCAAGAAGATCTGTAGAGGCAAGCTTTGGAGATGTTGCTGTTTTGATGTTTTGGTGTAGAGTCTAGAGTCATCCCTGTACTCTCAGGTCCTTGGCGGTGTTTTGACGTTGTTTCACGATGCACGACCGTTGTCGTTTGTATATCCTGCTGTTAACCAGATATGGGCCTTTATATGTATGAACAGGTGGTGAACTCATGGTTATAACAGGACAGCTGTTGCTCTAAGCTGTGGACATGTATCCAGGCTTGTATGGATATATATGTAACATGTTTTCTTGCAGGATATGGACTGGAATGTAATATGTTTCTCAGTTTTTCAGTTTTCCGCAATCGGTTTTAATTAACCCGTGTTTTTGATTAACTGTGGTTATGGTGATTTCTGCACGTTTTCGCGTAACACCTCGTTATCTGTGTGATAATGGGATGTGTTGCCACAATTGGAGTGTTGCAAACATAAAAAATAGATCTGTTACAATGGTCCAAATGACTACAATTCATTTCTAAGTTCTTCGACTAGCTAGTAGGTATCCCTAATATAAATAGGACCCCTATCCCATGGTTATCCAAGCACTATGAAGGTCCCTATATTATAACTGAGTGCCTCCTAGTGCCTTCTTCCACTCTTAAGCTTAATCACTTGCTACATCCATTAGATTGAGTAGGAAATTTGTAAGAGAGCTAGTCCTACATGTATATCTTGTGAGGCTCTCATTTCCTCCACCAACCAATCCCTATTTCTATCATGAAGATGAAGGTTCTCTTTCTTGATAAGAGAGGTGGAGAAGAAGAAGGAAAGGATTCCTTTGGTGAAATCTTCTACTTGGAGAAGGTGAAGTCAAAGGAAGGAGATCCTTGAGAAGAGTAGGGAATTCCTTCAAGGCGGAAGACTTGTTGCAAGAGCGGGTAAGTCCTTGGTAAAGGCAGAAGACTCATTGCAAAAGTGAGGAAGTCCTTGGTGATGTTTAAGACTCTTGGTCATGGATAGGTAAGTCCTTTGGTAGGTTACTGACTCCCGTGTCCTCAAAGGGAAGGTTGGGTATCCTTGGCCTAGAAAAGGAAGGTCATATGTTGTAACTCAGATAATGGAATATAAGGAGTATGAAATGGTTGAAAAGCCTAAAGGTTAACCTATCTAGGTAGTATATGTACACTCTCCTAGTTTGGAGTTCTTTAACCACTATGCATAGCTTGGGTTCTTTTGCTTGTTCAATATCTCTCTCCCTTGCTATGTATGTTTAGTTGCACTCAAAGTTCTAATTTGCCATATTAACTTACAAATATCTTGAAGGTCTAATCAATTTGTTTAAGTGTTTCTTAGCTGTGTTCACCCTTCTCTCTAGAGCCCATACTAGAATCAACAAGACGTATCAGAGCGGGTCTTCTCCAAGCATACTTTCACAAGTAGGAGAAGATGTGTGATTATCAAGGTGGGAGGTACCTTATCAACATCCCAATCTTTGATGGGAGAAACTTCCTCTACTGGAAGAGAAGACTACAATTCTATATCCAAGGATCAAGTCTTGAGCTATGAAAAATGGTGGACCTTCCATAAAATCTACCGGAGACAAAGATAGAAGAATGGAATGAAGCTACTTTGAAGAAAGAAACCTTGAATGCAAGATCCATCAAAATTCTCTATGCTTCCCTTTCCCCCACTGAGTTCAATCAGATTTCCTCTTGTGAGATGGACCATGAGATATGGAGAAAGTTATGTGTCACTTATGAGGGGACAAAGAAAGTGAAGGAAAATAAAGTCTACATGCTCAAAGTCCTCCTTGAAAACTTCAATACGGGAAAGGAGGAGAGTGTATCCAAGATGTATTCAAGGCTCAACACCATTGTAAATAATCTTGCCGTCCTAGGTAATCCTATGGATAAAGGAGAGATAAATTTAAAGATCCTTAGAACTCTTCCCAAGAGGTGGCGACCCAAGGTGACTTCCATTGAAGAAGCAAAGCCTCTTGGTGATATTCCTATTAAAGAACTCATAAGAAATCTACAAGCCCATGAAGTTACACTTGACAAGCAAGAGGAAGAAGAAAGAGAAGAAGAAAAAGTGCTCAAGATAATGAATAAGGCTGAAATAAAAGCAAAAACTGAAGCTATTGTTGGTCAAGGTTCTCCATCAACTCAAGTTGAATAAGATTCCATGTACACTAAAGGTAGACACTACAAAGGCAAGTCTTCTTCCTCTATCCAGTGCTTCAAGTGTGGAAAGATGGGTCACTTCAAGGAAGATTGTCCATAAGGCAAAAAGAGCCACATTCAAAATAGAAGATAAGATAAGCACAAGAAGAAGGAGAAATGGCACAAAATCTCAAGTGACTCCTCCAATACAAGATCAAGTGAAGAATCTAGTGGAGGATGTAGCTCAAGCTCTAGTGAATATGGAGAATGTCATTTTTCTCTCATGGCCTCAACAAGAGAAGACCCAGATGAGGAAAATCTAAACTCTTTAGATAAAGAATATTTAGTTTCAACTATGTATGCTACTCGTACTTCTATTAAGTCTTCTAAAAGAAAAAGAAAAAGCTTGCTAGAATTATTGATAATTTACATGTAGAAAAGATGACCTTTAACATGCTAATATTTTCTTGAAAGATAAAAACAATGCTTATCTTCGTCATGTAGACTCCCTTAAAGTTGAAAATACTAGCTTTCTTGATAAAATTAGATTTTTAGAAGCTCAACCTTTTATGCCTAGATATAGTACAGATCGTAATAATATTGTGAATTATCTCATGCTTGATATTGATGTTATTAAAACTAAAAATGAGGACAAAGATTCTATTTGGCAAGGAATACAATATGAAAATAGTGTCTATCTTTCTAAGATTGCTTTTCTTGAAAAAGAAAATGCTTCCTCGCTTGCTAAAATCAATGTCCTTGAATCTTGTTCTAGTTCTACTAGTAGAGAGAATAATGTTGTTGCTCTTCATATTGATAAAGATTCTTATATGACAAATCTCTTTTCTTAGAAACTGATCTATTACATGTTAGAGATAATATCAATCAATTGTCTTCCGCTATTACTTCTCTTATGAATAATAATCATAGTTTGAAATCTTCCATGTAAAGATTCTTAGATGATAAAAAGAATCTAAATCAAAACCTAGATCATACTACTAAACTAATGGGTAGAGATTATTTTGGACTTGATAGTAGACAAAGGAACAACAAAGACAAAGGACCTTCAATTTTCAAAGAACAATCCTCTAGTTCCAAGGCTAGGAGATCGTGTGATCATTGCAATGAAATTGGTCATTATTCCACATATTTTCCTTTTTGGAAAGCACCAAAGATCAATAGGTCTTGGGCTGCTAATATAACCCCTCTAGACCCAAAAATATGATTGAGGACTATTTCATCTTTCTTCTTGCAGGTCACATGCAATTGGATTGACATGAGCTATAGATTTGCAAATTGACTTCTCAATCCACATGAAAGAACAAATGTGAGATGCATATGGGGTGGCAACAACTGGAAAAGAAATGGTGAGAAATAGGTAAATTTATTCTTGATCATATCCAATCATAATGTTTCAAGGGTTAAGTAGCTCTCATTCGGTACATTTCTACGTGTCAATGAAGATATGTAGTCTTCCAAAGAGAGAAATCTTACTCAACCTCATGAAACGTGCATCTAAAACTAACAAGCGAGCGATAATTATCAAATCGAATAGTGTCTTTGTAGGCCTAGTCTCCTATTCGGATAACCTAGCTACGAGAAGTGCGGGAATGTTGCAACGCCAGCCATTCCCGATCAAATGGTCACATGCTTTACATCATTCCCCTCGCAAAGCGTGTTCCTCGACTTACCAAGGTTACTTCCATACAGATGGAAGTGCAACGGATGATAGTGAGTTTACTCCACTCTTTGAGATACACTCCTAGACACCGAAGCGGATGCGTGGTGGATACACACACCAGAAACCAACACTAAATCGGTATTCGAGTCTCGAGAGCGGTCGTAGACAAACCACAACAAAAGACAATAGATGCATACAAGAACGTGGCCATCATTCAAGCATGTATGAAACGATTTAGTATTAAAACGAAAGGATAACATCTTTTTAGTACAAAGTACAAAACATGGGCAGCGGGGCTAGTCCCCGCGCCCCAGTGGATGGAACTACTCGCTCCTCATAGAGGGAACAACAAAGGAGGAGGCAAGAAGAGATAGAAAGAACATCATCTCCACTGAGGAGAGAAGGTTGAACCCTTGGTGGAGAGAGCAACGATCTTCACCCTTCGTGGCTTGCTTGACGACGGATCTTCTCCTCTCACCTTCTTTGTTGATGAGAGAGAAGGTAGCTTTGCAATGGAACGTGAGTCTCAGACCGGCAGCCTCGGGCGGTGGATGGAGTTGTTCTGGTAGTAGAGAGACAGCCTCTGGACGTCTGGACTTCCTCAGGGATGGCCCTTGAGGTCTTATTTATAGGCCTTGAGTGAGGTCAAAACGGTCTTGAGACCGTTTGGGTTCAAACGATCTTGAGACCGTTTGGCGTCAGACGGTCTTGAGACCGTTTGGCGTCAGACGGTCTTGAGACCGTTTGGCATCAGACGGTCTTGAGATCGTTTGGCGTCAAACGGTCTTGGGACCGTTTGAACTCCATGCGGTCTTGGGACCGTTTGGCTTCATGCGGTCTCGGGACCGTTTGAGCTCCATGCGGTCTTGGGACCGTTTGGCTTCATGCGGTCTCGGGACCGTTTGAACTCCATGCGGTCTTGGGACCGTTTGGCTTCATGCGGTCTCGGGACCGTTTGAACTCCATGCGGTCTTGGGACCGTTTGGCCTCATGCGGTCTCGGGACCGTTTGAACTCCATGCGGTCTTGGGACCGTTTGAACTCCATGCGGTCTTGGGACCGTTTGGCTTCATGCGGTCTCGGGACCGTTTGAACTCCATGCGGTCTTGGGACCGTTTGGCTTCATGCGGTCTCGGGACCGTTTGAACTCCATGCGGTCTTGGGACCGTTTGGCTTCATGCGGTCTCGGGACCGTTTGAACTCCATGCGGTCTTGGGACCGTTTGGCTTCATGCGGTCTCGGGACCGTTTGAACTCCATGCGGTCTTGGGACCGTTTGGCTTCATGCGGTCTCGGGACCGTTTGAACTCCATGCGGTCTTGGGACCGTTTGGCTTCATGCGGTCTCGGGACCGTTTGAACTCCATGCGGTCTTGGGACCGTTTGGCTTCACTCGGCCTTGAGGTTGTTTATTCTTTTATGATTTTTTTGTGCTTTTTCTGCAAGTGTAAAAGGAAAAAGTTAGTTTGATGATGTATTTACAAAAAGGGGTAAAATTAGGTTTATGTACCGTATAAACGTAAAAAGAGTATGGAAAACTAAAGAAAAAGACTAAGATAAACTACTAAAATAGGAGGTTATCACCCCCCCTAACTTAGAGTCTAGCTTGTCCTCAAGTTAGATAGAGCTGAGACATGAAATGGCGAGGCGATCTTAATTAGGGTCTCCATACTCTTGCTTCAATTCTTGACCTGAGTTCCCCAGGGGTCATATCGAGGCTTATTGCATGCCTTGATTCTTTTGGATTTTGAGAGTTGCTTGGATCTCAGGGTTTTTCCTTATCTCAAAATTTGCCTTGGGACCACATTTATTTTGTGCATGCCGTTGACTCTAATCAACTTTATACCTCTCTGGAAACCTACTGGAAGCTAGAGAGGGTATGAGGGTTGGCTAAAGGCTTTGGAGTGTAGCTCCCCTTCGAGTGGGGGAGGACTGTCTATGCTTTTTAGGATCTCACTACCGGGCACGACACATCTGCCTTTATGAGGGCAGCTGAATGTACCGGCCGGGCAAGTCCTTTATGAGCCTTTTCATATACTTGGAACTTTTAGGGTTTCACTACCGGACGCGACACATCTGCCTTTGTGAGGGCAGCAGAATGTGCCGGCCGGGTGAGCCCTTTATCAGTTCTTCATATAGGTCCTTATGCGTGGCACAACTCTCATGATTTTATTCGTCTCTCTGGCTTTTATTCAAAAACTCACAGGCTTGGGTTTTGGAAAGAGGATTTATTTTGGGCGGCCAAGCCTCTTTTATTTTGAAGAGAGGGAAGCTGTTCTTAAAGTTTTTCAGCATGCACTTATTTGGTTTGTGGTCCACTTGCAGAACTTTTTGATTCGGAAGTTGCCTAATTTCCCTCTCGTCCTCGAGATCTCGGCTTATTTCTGCCCTGATTTTGACCTGTGGAGAGTCAGATAAAGAATTGAAGCAAAAAATACGGGATCCATAGTAGGTGGAAATTGATAAATCGCCATTTGATGTCTGAGTGCTATTTACTTGCAGAGGCTAACATGATTCTAGGGTTAGTTGAGGTGACTATATAAAGGAGTATAGAAGTTGATACCTAGCCCTTGTCTAATGAATCCCCCCCTAACTTATCACACACTCTGTCCGCAGAGTGGCAAAGTGATAGGTTGAGAAGTCAGTAGAACAAGGGCTGCGAGCTAAGGCAGGTTTTCGGTAGCCCCTGGAGATCGGAGTAGAGTGGATGTGAATTGCCCTCGTAAAGATGGGGGCATTTGCGGCAGAAGGCTGGGCGATTGAAGTGCTCTTTGCTGTATGCCTTGGAGTGCTGACTCAGGAGCTTCATTAATTTCGCAGCACACTCTTTTGCAATTTTGTCTTGATATTGTCTAGCAGATCCTTTGCTTGATCATTCTTCAGGTTACTGTGGTAGCCGCTGCCTTCGACATCAGTTTCCTTGGGATGTCCTACTTCATCACCCATGGATTGAGTCAGGTAGCTGCTTTTCAATAGTGATTCCATCTTCCATGTTGCCACTAACTGGAGGATAGTCTTTGTTGCAAGTGCTGCTTGATATGTGCTGCTTGGTTACACAAAAGTTCATGATATCTTTGTCCTTCAGAAGTAGCTTAAATACAAATACGTCTCCAATCCTCAGATCGTTTTCAAAGAGAAAAGCTTTGGGTTTGAGGACCGTTTGGTCCCAAATGGTTTGAGGACCGTTTGGTCCCAAACGGTTTGAAGACCGTTTGGTCCCAAACGGTTTGAAGACCGTTTGGTTCCAAACGGTTTCAAGACCGTTTGGTTCCAAACGGTTTCAAGACCGTTTGGTTCCAAACGGTTTGAAGACCGTTTGGTTCCAAACGGTTTCAAGACCGTTTGGTTCCAAACGGTTTCAAGACCGTTTGGTTCCAAACGGTTTCAAGACCGTTTGGTTCCAAACGGTTTGAGGACCGTTTGGTTCCAAACGGTTGCGGGACCGTTTGGTTCCAAACGGTTTCATGACCGTTTGGAAAGCGAATAGTCGCAGGTCGCCGGCGCGGGAGAAGGTGGAACGGCGCGCAGGTGAAGAACGCGCTGGCGCCTTTGAAAACGATGAGAAGAACGGCGACGGCGATGAAAACGGTGGGAGAGTCGGTGAAATCTTTTGACAGCAACGGCGATGGCAGAGCAAGAGACGTCGTGCGATGGTAAAGGGAACGGCACTGGCGTCATGATGGTGGCGACAGAACGGCGCGGCGACGAAGGCGACGGGTCGGTTGATGAAACCATTCGATAACGACGGTGATGGCAGCATAAGCAGCGACTGGCGATGGAATGTGGAGTCGCCGGACTACCTTGCGGAAGGTGGACGGAAGGATGACGTTGCGCGGTTGCAGCAAGAGCAAAAAGGGAAGCTCTCCACACGAAAATTCTGGAGAAAACGAAGGTTCGAAGAGAGAAAGACGGAGGGGTAGGGTCGATACTTATAGTGATAGGTGGGTGAGCCTTTGTATTCCAAACGGTTTGAAAACCGCTTGGTCCCAAGCGGTCTCAAGACCGTTTTGGTCCCAAACGGTTTCAGGTCCGTTTGGCTCCAAACGGTTTCAGGACCGGTTGGAGTCCAAACGGTTTCAAGACCGTTTGGCTCAAACGGTTTGAGGACCGTTTGGTTCCAAACGGTTTGAGGACCGTTTGGTTCCAAATGGTTTGAAGACCGTTTGGGGTCCAAACGGTTTCAAGACCGTTTGGCTCAAATGGTTTGGAGACCGTTTGGAGTCCAAACGGTTTCAAGATCGTTTGGCTCAAACAGTTTGGAGACCGTTTGGAGGAGCACAAAGGGTTTGTGTATTTTTATGTTTGTTTTTGAGTAAGTATATTATTTTTTTTTTTGTGTTTTGGTTTATGAAAGTTGTTTGTTTTATGTATTATTTTTGTAGTTTTGATTATGTAGATTTGTTTTGTATTTTTAGATTAATGATGAAAGAACTTAAAGAAAGCAAAACAAATTCAAAAGAAAATAAAAGACCAGAAATTAGAAAAGGTGATGCTCAAGGCTTGGGTTGCCTCCCAAGAAGCGCCTTGGTTTTACGTCACTGGCTCGACGAAACTGTAAGGTTGTTATGCTGTGGGCGTAGCATCTCTGATATCGAGAGTTTGTTGATGTGTTTTGTCTTCCTGAGTGTAGTATCTTTTTAAACGGTGCCCGTTAACCGTTCGTTCTCCTCTGTTGTTGTCAATGATAATGGCGGCTCCAGTTGGGTAGATATGTTTTATGGTGAAGGGTCCAGACCATTTTGTTCGGAGCTTTCCGGGGAATAATCTGAGCTTGGAGTTGAATAAGAGAACTTTGTCGCCAACGGCGATATCTTTTCTCTTAAGATGTCCATCGTGCCACATTTTTGTTTGCTCTTTATAGATTCTGGCACTGTGATATGCTGTCATTCGGAGTTCTTCTAGCTCCTGTAGCTGGAGTTCTCTGTTTTCCCCTGCGCTTTTAAGGTCGAAGTTTAGTTGCTTGATGGCCCACCAGGCTTTATGTTCCAGTTCTACTGGAAGATGACATGATTTGCCGTATACCAAACGAAACGGGGTTGTTCCAATTGGTGTTTTGTAAGCAGTACGGTATGCCCAGAGGGCGTCAGGAAGTTTGGTGGACCAATCAGTGCGGTTTTTATTCACTGTTTTTTCAAGAATCGCTTTTATCTGTCTATTAGATACTTCTACCTGGCCACTAGTTTGTGGGTGGTAAGGTGTGGCAACTTTGTGATGGACTCCGTATTTTCTTAGTAACGCTTCGAAACTTCGTTCCAGGAAATGGGTCCCGCCATCAGATATGACCGTTCTTGGAACTCCAAATCTCGGAAAAATAGTGTCTTTGAACAATTTGACAGCAGGTTTGGAGTCATTGGATACGGTGGGTATAGCTTCGACCCACTTTGAGATGTAATCTACTGCGACCAAAATGTAAGAGAAGCCATATGATGAAGGGAAAGGTCCCATGTAGTCTACCCCCCATACGTCAAACAGTTCAATTTCCTGCCACATGGTAAGAAGCATTTCATCCCTTTTTGATATGTTGCCCGAAAATTGGCATTTATCACAGGATTTGACAAAATCATGTGAGTCTTTTGATATGGTGGGCCAAAAGAAACCAGATTGTAGAACTTTTATGGCAGTTTTCTTGGCGCCCATGTGCCCCCCCGTGGGTCCAGAGTGGCAGTGTTCCAAAACTGAGGTTATTTCTTCTTCTGGAAGGCACCGGCGAAAAAGTCCGTCGGCACAGAGGTAAAATAAGTAGGGTTCGTCCCAATGATAACGTTTTATATCATGAAGGAATTTTCTTTTATCCTGATATGAAGCAGACGGGTGGATGATCCCTGTGGCTAGATAATTGACGATATCAGCAAACCAAGGAAAACTATGAGTGGCCTTCATAAGCTGATCATCAGGAAGAGAATCCCTGATAGGGATTTTATCTTTTTCTTCAACCTCGATTCTACTGAGGTGATCGGCTACAACGTTCTCTACGCCACTTTTATCTTTGATTTCTAGGTCGAATTCTTGAAGCATTAATACCCAGCGGATGAGCCTGGGTTTGGCGTCTTGTTTCTGGATCAAATGTCGGATAGCAGAATGGTCAGTGTAGACGATGACTTTAGAGCCGATCAGGTAAGAGCGGAATTTTTCGAAGGCGTAGATGATAGCCAAAAACTCTTTTTCCGTGGTCGTGTAGTTTTTCTGTGCTTCATCAAGCGTTTTTGATGCATAGTAGATGACATAGGGTTTCTTATCGATCCGTTGTCCTAAAACGGCTCCTATGGCATAATCACTTGCGTCGCACATGATTTCGAATGGTTGCGACCAGTCTGGAGCCCTTAGAATAGGTGCAGAAATTAATGCTTCTTTAAGGGTGGAGAAACTTCGCATGCAATCTTGGTCGAAAACGAACTCGGCATCTTTTGTCAGGAGTTGGGTCATGGGTTTAGCTATTCTCGAGAAATCTTTGATGAACCTTCTGTAGAACCCTGCATGACCTAGGAAAGCTCGAACGCCCCTTATGTCCTTCGGAGGTGACAACTTTGAGATAACATCAATCTTTGCTTTGTCGACCTCAATTCCCCTATCACTTACTCTATGTCCGAGGACGATACCTTCTGTTACCATGAAATGACATTTTTCCCAATTCAGGATAAGGTTCGTTTCCTTGCAACGTTGCAGGACTCGTTCAAGATTATTTAGACAGTTATCGAAAGAATCTCCATAGATAGAGAAATCATCCATAAAAACTTCCATAACAGATTCGGTTAATCCGGCGAAGATGGCAGACATGCAGCGTTGGAAAGTAGCCGGAGCGTTACATAGCCCGAATGGCATTCTTCTGAAAGCATATGTCCCAAAGGGACAAGTGAAAGTGGTTTTTTCTTGGTCTTCTGGATGTATGGGTATTTGGTAGAACCCGGAGTAACCATCGAGATAACAGAAATACTTTTGGTGGGCCAAGCGCTCTAGGACTTCGTCAAGGAAGGGTAGAGGGTAGTGGTCTTTCCTTGTAGCTTTATTCAACTTCCTATAATCGATGCACATTCGCCACCCCGTTACAGTCCTAGTGGGTACGAGCTCATTTTTATCGTTGATTACTACAGTAGTGCCCCCTTTTTTTGGAACAACCTGAACTGGACTGACCCACTGAGAGTCAGAGATAGGATAGATCATGCCAACTTTGAGTAGTTTGAGGACCTCCAAACGAACTACCTCTTTCAAGTTTGGGTTCAGTTTTCTTTGGTGTTCACGAGTGGGTTTAAATTCTTCAACCATAGGAAGCTTGTGCATACACAGAGCCGGGTTTATGCATGTGAGGTCGGTTATTTTATAACCAATGATCTTTTTGTGCCTCCTTAGTTTGTCCAGAAGCCTGACTTCTTGGTCTTCGGTAAGGGTGGAGTTGATAATAACTGGGCATAACTCTTCCCTATCCAGGAAAACATATTTGAGCCCTGTGGGTAAAGTCTTCAATTCAGGGGTTTTTGGTGGTTCTGCTGCTTCAATGGTAGTGATGGCTTTAAGCTCTTCAAAAGTAGCCTCCGGTGCTTCTTCTATCTTCTCTAGGTATTGGGTACATTGCTGGACTAGTTCATTTGCAGAGAACTCAACTTCTGGATTGATAAGAGCATTTTCAAGTTTGTCGATTGGCTCGGAGATTTCTAATTGCGACATTTGTTGAATTGCGTCTAAAAGAAAGACCTCTTCTTGGATGCTGGGACCTTTCATACTATCAAGGACGCGGAATTGAATTGCTTCTTTTCCGAGCCTAAGAATGATGGTTCTAGCTTCTACATCAATTAGCGCTCTGGCTGTAGCTAGGAAAGGCCTGCCAAAAATGATCGGATACCTCAAGTCTTCTTTGATATCCATGATGACAAAATCACATGGAACGTAGGCATCCTTCCCTATCCTTACTGGGACATCTTCGATGATTCCCAACGGTGCAGTTACGGTGGAGTCGGCTAGTTGAATAGTCATTGCTGTAGGCAGCAGGTCAGTGAGACCAAGGCGTTGGCACATTGAGTAGGGCATAATGGATATACTAGCCCCGAGGTCAGCTAACCCTTTCTTTGTGGATGCATTTCCAATGCAACATTGGATTCCGAAGGAACCTGGGTCCTTCTTCTTTTTGGGTAGTTTGTTCAGGATGATGTCAGAAGTAGTTTGAGCGAGCTTGACGGTCTCTTGCTCTTTGGTGATATACTTACGTGATAGCAAAGTTTTGAGATACCTTACCCATGCTGGTACTTCGGATAGAGCGTCAAGGAGTGGGATGTCAATATAAAGTTTCTTCATTGCTTCCTTGAATTTTTGAAACCTGGCGTCCATTTTTGTTTCTTGCAGTCTGCCTGGGTACGGGATCCTTGGTTTGAATTGCGGGACTTTGGATTCTGCAGGTACATGCTCTTCGTTTTCGTCCTTTGTGCCTTCGGAGGATTTTTCAATCCCTTGTTGCGAAATCTCTTTCGTCATAAAAGTGGGCACATCATCATCATCTAGAGTGATCTTGATGGGTTCAGGAAGAATGCGTACCGACCTTGTGGTGACGGCATTCAGCTGTTCGTGTTTGTTTTGCCCGTACTTAGAATTTGGTTCAGGCTGCCCATCAAAAGTGCTTGCCGAAGGTTTTAACTGTGCAGCAATCTGAGCAAGCTGGGTTTCAACTGCCTTTTGTTGGGCTTGTTGGTTAGCTAGCATGGTTTGCTGAGACTGAAGCATTTGTTTTATCAAAGATAGCTCATCTTCCGGTTGTGCAGTGACGTTTTTCTGAGGGTTTTATTGTTGAGACTGTTGAATATGCAATTGCGGGTGAAGCGGGGGATGGGTGTACTGATAGTAGGCTGATTGATTTCTAGGGTAGTTAGCCCTAGGGTACCTTGATAATCCAGGAGGCAGCCTACTGTCAAGCCCCCCTTGTGTCTGATGTTGCGGATTCGCAGTTCCAGAGGGATTCCCATACTGGAATCCAGGATGGTTCCTTGGTTGACTGGGATTATAATAAACTTGTCCGGGAATAGTATGGATGGAATTGACTTGCTCTGGAATCTGATCTTCAGCCTGATTAGTGATGGCCTCATAGGATTGTGGTGGTGGATGCAGATCCATCATCACATTATAGAGTATTCCGCAGGAAAGAGTCGGATGATCCGAAGAATGACAAGCTTCACAAGATCCTGTGACGACTTTGACTTGATGAACCAGCGGGGTTTTCTTCTTATCAATTTCCCCTAGGGTTGTTTCAAAGGTTTGCTGTTTATGAGCGATTGTCTTCAAAGCTTCGGCTATTGACTTTAGTTCCATAGATCCCTCAGCTTTACAGACTTTAAGGACGCCTTTTCCGGTTGACCGCCCCCACTTGGACTGGTTTTCAGCTCCTAAAGTAACGATTTTCCAGGCATCTTCATAATTTTTCCTCATGAAATTTCCTCCAGATGAGGAATCTAGGAACTGTTTAATGTCATCGCTTACCCCTCGATAAAAAGTTTCAATCAATTGATTCTGTGAAATTCCATGATGAGGGCATTTGCGTAGAAGTTCCTTGAATCTTTCCCATGCCTCAGTGAGGGTTTCTCCAGGTAGCTGGGAGAAATGGTTGATCTGCCCTCTGATTTCATAGGTCAGCGAGGGTGGAAAGAACTTCTCCAAGAATTTTTCCTCTAGAGGGGCCCAAGTGGTTATGATGGGTTCTCTGTCCAATGAGTTGTACCAACTCAAGGCCCTTCCAGATAAGGTGAAATGAAACAGGTGGAGCATTATTGCGTTGAAAGCAATGCCAGCTTGCGGGACCAGGCGGCATAATGCCTTAAATCGTTTCAAGTGGTCCATGCAATCGTCCCCTGAACCTCTAGAAAAGGAAATTCCTTGCATGATCTGGATCCACTGGGTCCGGATCTCAAAGTTTGGGATATTGATGATCGGAGGCCGGACCGGGTGGTTGTCTTCGTAATTCTTCGGGACAGCATAGTCCCTCAGTTGCTTGTTTCGTAGTTCGAGCTGAGCAGCCTCGGTCTCTGCTCTTATGCGGGCTTGCTCTTCTGCTCGTATTTCCACTTGTATTTGGGCACGGGTGTCTGCAATGAGTTGTGCCCGTTGTGCGGCGATAGCAGCATTGACTCTCTCCATCACCAAAGCGGCTTGAAGCTGTTCGTCAGCCATTTGACTAGCGCGTTGGCGATTGAGACGGATTCTGTGGTGGAAACTTCTCTCTACCTCGGAGTCGAACTCCGGATCAGGGGAGAATCCTCGATTATGCGGTGATTGCATATACGGGTTCTACCTGAGTAAAGAAAAGAGAACACCTTTAGATAATAGAGACAATATGAAAGCTTCAAGAAGATAGTGAATTATGATTCAAAAAGAAAGTGTAAAATCCTAACCAACTAGAAAAATAAACTAAGTGAAATACTAACGTTCCGTTGTCCCCGGCAACGGCGCCATTTTTTGATGGAGATGGAACTTACACCAAAAGATTTTCAGTCTTCCAATGGGAGTCCCAGGATTCTATCACCAAAAACCCTAGAGAGGATGAATGTCTTCCCTAGGTTTACCTAGAACTGGTGCTTAGATAACAACTCCAACCCCATAAGAGTATGGAAGCCTTATCATAGTACAGATTTAGGATCAAACCCAAAAGACAACGGTCTTGTTGCAAGCAACAAGATGGAAAACGTACAGCACTTCACTTAGTTACTTTACTAATTGGCACTTATATCAAAAGGTTGGATTTTGATTGGTTTTTAGACTAAAGCATGAAAAGTAAATAAAGCAAGTAAAACTAAGATTTAACAAATGATGATGAATCACTGGGGTTAAGCAGGTATTCACCGCCGCTACACATGCATTGTTTATGTACTAAGCAAGCAAGACTTATAAGCTAGATGCATGGATGTTCCACAAGACCGATGCCTTATAAGACAAGAGCGATGCATTGCATCCAAGGATGTTCCACAAGACCGATGCCTCATAAGACAAGAGCGATGCATTGCATCCTTCGATGTTTCACAAGACCAATGCCCATATAAGACAAGAGCAATGCATCGCATCCTTCAAGGGTTAAGTAGCTCTCATTCAGTACATTTCTACGTGTCAATGAAGATATGTAGTCTTCCAAAGAGAGAAATCTTACTCAACCTCATTAAACGTGCATCTAAAACTAACAAGCGAGTGATAATTATCAAATCGAATAGTGTCTTTGTAGGCCTAGTCTCCTATTCGGATAACCTAGCTACGAGAAGTGCGGGAATGTTGCAACGCCAGCCATTCCCGATCAAATGGTCACATGCTTTACATCATTCCCCTCGCAAAGCGTGTTCCTCGACTTACCAAGGTTACTTCCATACAGATGGAAGTGTAACGGATGATAGTGAGTTTACTCCACTCTTTGAGATACACTCCTAGACACCGAAGCGGATGCGTGGTGGATACACACACCAGAAACCAACACTAAATCGGTATTCGAGTCTCGAGAGCGGTCGTAGACAAACCACAACAAAAGACAATAGATGCATACAAGAACGTGGCCATCATTCAAGCATGTATGAAACGATTTAGTATTAAAACGAAAGGATAACATCTTTTTAGTACAAAGTACAAAACATGGGCAGCGGGGCTAGTCCCCGCGCCCCAGTGGATGGAACTACTCGCTCCTCATAGAGGGAGCAACAAAGGAGGAGGCAAGAAGAGATAGAAAGAACATCATCTCCACTGAGGAGAGAAGGTTGAACCCTTGGTGGAGAGAGCAACGATCTTCACCCTTCGTGGCTTGCTTGACGACGGATCTTCTCCTCTCACCTTCTTTGTTGATGAGAGAGAAGGTAGCTTTGCAATGGAACGTGAGTCTCAGACCGGCAGCCTCGGGCGGTGGATGGAGTTGTTCTGGTAGTAGAGAGACAGCCTCTGGACGTCTGGACTTCCTCAGGGATGGCCCTTGAGGTCTTATTTATAGGCCTTGAGTGAGGTCAAAACGGTCTTGAGACCGTTTGGGTTCAAACGGTCTTGAGACCGTTTGGCGTCAAACGGTCTTGAGACCGTTTGGCGTCAAACGGTCTTGAGACTGTTTGGCGTCAGACGGTCTTGAGATCGTTTGGCGTCAAACGGTCTTGGGACCGTTTGAACTCCATGCGGTCTTGGGACCGTTTGGCTTCATGCGGTCTCGGGACCGTTTGAGCTCCATGCGGTCTTGGGACCGTTTGGCTTCATGCGGTCTCGGGACCGTTTGAACTCCATGCGGTCTTGGGACCGTTTGGCTTCATGCGGTCTCGGGACCGTTTGAACTCCATGCGGTCTTGGGACCGTTTGGCCTCATGCGGTCTCGGGACCGTTTGAACTCCATGTGGTCTTGGGACCGTTTGAACTCCATGCGGTCTTGGGACCGTTTGGCTTCATGCGGTCTCGGGACCGTTTGAACTCCATGCGGTCTTGGGACCGTTTGGCTTCATGCGGTCTCGGGACCGTTTGAACTCCATGCGGTCTTGGGACCGTTTGGCTTCATGCGGTCTCGGGACCGTTTGAACTCCATGCGGTCTTGGGACCGTTTGGCTTCATGCGGTCTCGGGACCGTTTGAACTCCATGCGGTCTTGGGACCGTTTGGCTTCATGCGGTCTCGGGACCGTTTGAACTCCATGCGGTCTTGGGACCGTTTGGCTTCATGCGGTCTCGGGACCGTTTGAACTCCATGCGGTCTTGGGACCGTTTGGCTTCACTCGGCCTTGAGGTTGTTTATTCTTTTATGATTTTTTTTGTGCTTTTTCTGCAAGTGTAAAAGGAAAAAGTTAGTTTGATGATGTATTTACAAAAAGGGGTAAAATTAGGTTTATGTACCGTATAAACGTAAAAAGAGTATGGAAAACTAAAGAAAAAGACTAAGATAAACTACTAAAATAGGAGGTTATCAACAATTTCATAGTACATTACTAACTTGCTTACAAATTTTTGGATATGGTTTATATTTTTATCATGCCTCAATATATGATTTTCTCATATATGTGTTTTTTGACAACAACTGTTATCAGTAAAGTTTGTCCTGGTAGAAACTTGACCAACAAGCACCAATGGGTTTTTTCAGCAGTTGTTGTCAGCTGAGAAGTTCAACCCAGAAACTCGACCGACAACCCTGTGCATAGAATATACAATTTGCTTTTTGGATGAGAATTTCTCCCTCAATTAGGCTTTCTCAGCCAATGTTCTTATTCTATGGCACACCCCTTGGTACCTATATAATGTGGATATTTCCATGTTTTAAATTGACTATCTTTCATACAACTCTATCTCTCTAATTGCTCTAAATTGGTATCTCTATATATTGTAATTACTTGTCTTGGGTTGTTATGCATGTTTTGATAATGATATCTTTGGATCTCGGGTCGTGTCTTAAATTGATTCCGATGTGCTCTAACTTGCTATATCTATCTAGTAGTAGATCCTATGATGCAACTTGATTTTCTTATAGGTAATTGTCTTTTGGTAATGATGCATATTTGATAGTGAGCTATACCCTTTAATGATTCTAAAATTACATATCTTTTTTGTTTGGATATATCTCTACATATACTCATAGCTTGCTCTTTAACTTGTGAAATCTTTGTTATAATATAGATCCTACTAGTAATCCTAACTTGTGTTATCATCTATTAAAATTCTATCTACATGTTGTTTAGCCTTGTTTATCTTTTGATATCTAACACATCTAGTGGTATCCAATTATATTCTTTGCTTGTATCATTTTTTATACATACTCAAGCTTGTTCTGTGACCTGCATATCTACTATCTTGAGTTACTTGCTTGCATAGTGTTGCCTTGATATTTGCTAGATTTACATTATGGGTTTTTCATATGCATGCCTTGATTTTCTTTATATACTATGCTTGGACAAGTCCCAAGTTTTGCTCTTCTACTCTCCTTTATAACCGTTGGTATTTCTTTTTACTAACAAGTTGTGTTTCAACCCCCTCACTTTTTGAAATGAAAAAGGGGTAGAAGACATGTCTTATGTAAGTGGATATGTAGAAGGGAGAAGACATATATGTAGAAGACATATATGAGTAGAAGACATAGTTTCTATAAATGTTATGAAAGCTAACTATGCTGGAGAAATAGTACCAATTGAGGGGGAGTATGTAAACTCCATTAGCATCAACTAGGGGGGTCATATGAAGTAAATTCTATTGAAACCCCTATGTTCTTAAAAGGTATGATTTTACTAAAAAGCTTTCAATACATTTATGGAATGGTTTTTCATCTTTGGAAAGGGGGATAATGTTGAGTCAAGGTCTATATGAAAACCCTTGTGTCAATGGAATAAACCCTTTGTTTTAATGATGACTAACCATTCCACTTATTTGTGTCTGATGCTTCGACATGAGTGATTTCTGATTGGGTATAGACACACTCCAAATTCCCTAACTTGTGCATCCTATCTCAGAGAAAAAACAAGTCACAATTAATACAAGTAAATATGATGTATCTTTATTAGAATCATGCTGTAAATCACTTGTAATGATTTTATGTCTTTTAATTAAGCTTAAAAAATTAGGAGCACATAAAATGAATACTTAGGAACTTTGCTGGAAATTTCTAATATTCATTACAGGGACCTTTGTCGACCGTGTTTCATTTATGATAAACTCAAATGACACTCTTGATAGATTTTGGGAAGTTCTAGGTTTAGCCAAGTTTACCCCAGGTCAAACTCGACTGACAACTTACACATGCAAAGTGATAATAAGTCATCGGTCGAGTTGTATCCAAGATAAACTTGTTCAAAAATTCAAAATTAGTTTGTCACATAGTGTAATCAGTCAAGTTTCTCAAAAGTAAACTTGAATGATCGCATTGTAAGGAATGTACAAAAAAAGTGTTTCAGCAGTTAGAGCGTTGCAAACATCAAAAATAGATCTGTTGCAACACCCCAAATGATTAGAATTCATTTCTAAGTGCTTATTCTGTCTAGTAGGCATCTCCAACTATAAATAGGACCCTTTAGGATTCATCCCATGGTTAGCCAAGAACTATGAAGGTCCCTATATTATAGTTGAGTGCCTTCAAGCGCCTCCTTCCAATCTTAAGCTTAATCACTTGCTACATCCATTAGAATGAGTAGGAAATTTGTA
This sequence comes from Alisma plantago-aquatica, assembly GCA_963693085.1. NCBI lineage: Eukaryota > Viridiplantae > Streptophyta > Magnoliopsida > Alismatales > Alismataceae > Alisma > Alisma plantago-aquatica. The sequence goes on along the minus strand of OY856409.1, from coordinate 1,898,089,888 downwards.
AAAGAGCTAGTCCTACATGTATATCTAGTGAGGCTCTCACTTCCTCCACCTACCAATCCCTCTTTATATCATGGAGATGAGATTCTCTCTCTTATGAAGAGAGGTGAAAAATAATAAGGGAAGGAGTATCTTGGTGAAATCTTTGCCTTTGACAAAGGTGAAATCCAAGGTGGAAGATCCTTGAGAAGAGTAGATAATTCCTTCAAGGCAGAAGACTTATTTAAAGAGTGGGTAAGTCCTTGGTGAAGGTACAATACTCAATGCAAAAGTGGGTAAGTCCATGGTGAGGTTGAAGACTCTTGATCATAATTAGGTAAGTCCTTTGGTAGGTTATTGACTCCCTTATCCTCAAAGGGAAGGTTGGGTATCCTTGGCCCAGAAAAGGAAGGTCATATGTTGTAACTAACATAATGGAATATAAGGAGTATGCAATGATTGAAAAAGCCTAGAGGCTGACCTCTCTAGATAGTGGATTTACACTCTCCTAGTTTAAAGTTTGGAACCACTATACGTAGCTTGTGTTTTTGTTCTTTTTTAATCTTTGTCTCCTTTTCTATGTATGTTTAGCTGCACTTGATGCACGTAAACTACACGTCAAAAATGCAAGTGCATGTATCAATATAATATAGGGCTAAAGAAGCCTAAATATTAAACATGGGGAAAACTTGTACATAGAAACTACGACGAATAATGACCCAATCAGCTAGGCCTGAGAAAAAGAGTGATTTGTTTGATTTGATGACTAAATTGCAAGAATTAAAACTAAGATTGTAGTTGCGATCACAAGTGGAATGAATTCTTTAGGATTGTGGTTTCAACACAAAAGACACTATAATTAACATCATTTCATTAATATTCATCTCTCCTAACCCTAGACAAAGAGACTTGTAGCAAGAATTACCCACTCTCGCAGCGTAATTCACTACCTAATCTAATACCAATCCCACTCGCATAGCAATTGTGTTATTATTTAGGTGCTTTACCGAAATCTTTGGGTTATTCTCTTCAAATTCATAGGCCCTCTCTCGAGGTGCAGTATAAAATGTGTAAATCCATGAGTTTTCCAACCCTTAATCCCTCCCTCAAAGAAATTAATGGTTTAGACGAATACCTGTGTTGATCAAGAATAGATAATTCGTGATTCTCTCATAGAATATGTCTAGATGTTAAGAGAAGCATATATATTAAATCATAATTGTCAATTACAATGCAAAATTGGGCTACTCCCGGGTCCTAAGGAACAAGGGGATTAGCCCCACATGATTCCAGTTGCTCTACACATGGGCGAAGAAAAGAAAAATGTGGGAAACATTAGAAAAACTAAAGTAACCACTAAAGAAGCTGGTCTAGATGATTCCCTTTGATGAACGTGATGATTTGTTATCTTTCAACTGCAAATTTTCCTAAATTGTCTAGAACATGGTCGTATCCTCTCCTTTCTCCTCTCTCAGCTCTCAGATGCCATGTAATGGAATAGAACATGATAATTAGGTCTCCCCAAACTCCCCCTGAGTCATAAGTTATATCTGTCAGATTAACGATGATCTTTAATCTGGCCTAATTCCATCCTATCTGTACTACTGACTAGGTGTTGGTAATGTTAATGTTCTTGATTATTTACGATCTATTGTAGTTGTCAGTACTAATGAGTTGACCATCAGTAATCCTGAGATTTTCTCTAAATCAACCTGTTGGATTTTTGGCACCAGACAATACCATTAAACTGACCATTAATAGTATTGATTCCTCTATTGGTACTACCAAGTTTCCTTGTATCAGCCTATTCCCTTTCCTCAGATCTCGGTACCACTGAAAGTCAAGTCGGTAGTACCTAGTTGTGTCGTTTCTTGTAAAATCACCTAAAATATGACAAAAATGAACATAAGCTCCAAAACAATGATTTTTTTGGTCGGTCAAAAATGTGTGTTGCCAATATTACCAAAAACTTTGGGCACTAGGTACTCCATTACATCAGACAAAAATAATTTTAAAAAAACTTATCTTAGGATCATTACCCCGCGTAGGGGGAGTAAAGATCACTAGATGGAACAAAAACAACTAGGAAAGCCTATCAAGCTAATTAGGCTAAATCCTGAACACTCCTACTAGACGAAAGACTAATACAAACCACAATTATGTATATTCATCACACCTACACATAGTAACCACAACTTGACATAGTCTAACACCAGCCACCCTGCCTGGATCTAGCCTTTGAGCATCCAACTTTCTCAGCTAGCAATCACAAGGATACATAATGAGCAAACACCCAAACAGAGCATCCATGTCAGACCATAAGCACTAACTAAATGTGTGACAGGCAAGAATTGAAGTAATTTTTCTACCAGGGTGCAACAAGGGTAAAAGATCCAAGTCAGACCTTTATGCTTGGCACAATGTCAACTGACAGTAACCTCACCCACAAAGAGTGGCATTGCACCAAGAATCGGGAAATCATTTTCACTTCTATCTCACCGAGCAGCCTTGTTAGCCCTGCAATGACTCTTGCCTATCATCACGAATTATGGTTTCAAATGTCCAAGCAGAAAGTGAGTTTCTGTTTACATAGAGACCACCCATCGAACACCTTGGAGGCATTCTAGCTACACATCAGGAGAAGAGCCAACAGGGAAAGAAGGTTAATTTGTTCCTCATTTGCCCATCTCTAGGCATGATCATCAATCAGCCAAAGCTGATTCTAGGAAAGGAGACCAGGTCGGGGAAGAAGGAACCCTATCAAACACCACGAGGACACTCGAGAAGATCCCTAGACACTGGATGGCTGCAATGGAGTAGGACACACAAAGAGTCATCCAGTGCTGCCGAGCAAACTCCAAGTCGAAACAGCACCCCCACGCAAATGGAAGGATCTCCTCTATCTACCCTATGAGGAAACCATCCACCGCAACCACAGATCTGAGGTTGAGATACCCAGAGGTGAGTATCACTACTGGATCATAGCCACTTGGAAGTACTGTCAGGTGAACTGGGGTGAGCCCTAGTCTCCCACCAGCTATCGTAGCCGCCGAGGAAGGTCAAAGTCGATGTCGAAGGGTCTTCATCAACCTGGTAGGACCATGAGATAATCTTAGACCAACCAATGAACGTAAGCAAAAATGTGAAAGTATAAAGTGCAAATTCAGGATAAGAAAAAGAGAAAAACAAAGATCTGATATAATTAGGAAATAATCATGATTATGATGAAACAATAACAAGAGAAGAAGAATAATAACACGTAATGGTCTTGATGTTTCCTATGATGAGTGCAAGGAAACCAAGAAGAAATAGGATGAAACCAGATGGAATAAGGTTTAACGATGCATAAATGGTTGAAAACTCATGTAAGGATCAAAGAAAGTGATAATATCCTCCCCTTTGATATGAAACCATAGATGTTGATGGGTTGATGGGAGGAGTTTTTTCCTTTGTGTCCATTCCTTTCGAGGGAATGGCAGTCAAGTGGACCTTTTGTCACTTGATGTGTATGCTTTTGGAGTGACCTATGGTTGGATACTTCAAAAAGTACCAGTTGATCTTGGACTTTAGTTTCCAAGATAGAGATATTTGTGATAGATGATGATGGTAGGATCCTCTTGACATGTTTTGATTCAGTGATAATGATAGAATATGAAGGTGTGTTTGGCAGATGCTTCCTTTTGTTAATTAGGAGAGAGATAGCATGTTTTCGAACACTTTCTTGGATGACCTAGTTGTGTAGGATGAAGTATACTCTTCTCCATATCCTTTCTTTTCCTATATGTGTCAGTCGGGTGAATTCCTTTCCGTGTGACATGTCAAGGATCGTTATAACCCTGGGAATGGATATCCTTGGAAAGGTGTGAAGTTGTCTCATATGGAGAGGTTGGCTTTGGTTTGATCTGGCTAAGTGCCTATGGTATGGCTATCATCTGTTAGGGGTTTATGCTCCGCATAAACATGACATCATAAGGTATGCACCCAAGGAAAAGAAGTGATGTAAGGTCATCTTGGGAAAGTTCATCTAGTTGAGCCTGATTCCTTGGAACACTCCTAGCTAAGTTTTGAGTAACAAAAGATCCAGGCGGGATGTGCAGTGGTTAGAGATGGATGAACAAGGTTTGTGAATCCTATCCAGATCAGTTGAGATAGTTCATATATGTTACCATCCGAGTTGATGCTCATTGTGCCCTTGGGAACTGACATGAACACATGACAGGCTTGAAACCGAGGTGATATGGTTGCCGATAACCAAGATGTTTAACTCCTTTTGTGTTAAGCCTTAAGCGATTTATAGTGAGGTGTCGTATGAGCCCTGTCATGTGCATACAGGTGTTTTGTAGAGTATGTATCTTGTGATAACCTCTTCTGAGAAAGATCCCCCTTGAGTTAGAGACATCCTTTGTGAAAGGAGAAGGGACAGTTGGAATGTATATGGCAAAAGGATGGTGACTACAAGTTATGATTAGCTTAAGTATCGAGCCTATGAGATCAAAGTAGCACAGCGGAAACATAATGAGGAATGTGATATATCAGTAGAAGGAACTAATACCTATGTAATACGAGTTACATGTGATGATCCAATGTCTAAGAGTGTTACCAGACAAAGGACGATGAGACAGAGGGTTGAGTTTGTGACCAGTATAAGGAAACCCTGAGTTAGCTCTGGGAAAAGAGAAAGTATGTCGGTAACAGATCTGTGACACCTAGAAGCTTTGCAGAGTTGTATGATGTGATGCGCGAGTAACACCCGTTTTCTTTCCGCTCGGGATTTTGGGGACGAAATCCTTGTTAGGGGTTTATGACTTGTAAGGACCCTAACCCATGTTTTCGGCTAACCCTCTTTTCTTTGCTTATGAAAGGTGCTTAGAACCTTAATCTAATCTCTCTAGATGTTTTGGTATCATGTGATAAGCTCATGTTTCCAGTTTGGTCCCGTTTGGATGCTGTTTGAGCAATGTTTGCTTGTTTTGGACCAAAGTGCAATTTACCCAAAGTAAGGGGTTATATTGCAATATGTCACATGTAGAGAATGCTTTTAGTTTTCTAGCATCATTAGAAAGAGAATGATGCTATGGGGTGCCTTGTGGAGGACCTATGTTTCAATTTTGAGCTTGGTTGGTTGATGCTTGTGCTTTATGTGCTAGTTTTGGTGTAAATTGAAAATTACCCAAAGTGGAGGGTCAATATGCAATTTATAATATCTAGAGTCTTCTTGCTTCTTTTTTTCATCATATAGAACATGGATGGAAGTAGGGGTACCTTGTTTGGTTGATAGATGAGGAGTGACATCTCTATATGGTCTTTATATCATATATGTGTCACATATGCCACCTTGTCCTTTAGTGTATTGGCTAGGGCTAGAAAGTGTGTCACCCAAGATGGGTGTATCGTCCATGGCAGTTCCCATCTACACGATACACATTCTATAGTGTATCACCAGGCCATGCATGAGCAGCTGGGGTGACAACAAGTGGCGTTAAGTGTAAGAGCAAGTGGCATCTTAGTTTATGTGGTTATGACACATCTCCCTTGCTACCTCTCTCTTCCTTGGTGTATATAACCTCCTTCCTCCTTGACCAAGTGCTCCCTTTCGGCCACCTTCCTTCCCCTACCTATATGGGATGAGCATGGAATCTTAGGATCTTGAGGAAACTCCCATGGAGCTTGGGAGGACGAGCACCATGGCCATGGAGACTCCTTGCTCAAGATACGACCTTGGTGAGTCATGCTTCTTTGCTAGCTTTTCCTTGTGCTTTCTACTTCACCTTCCTCTTCCCCTCTAGGCCATGTATAGGCCCTTGATGTGAGAAGGCAAGGTTGTGGTTATCTCCCCTCCTTTCTTCTTCTTGAGCTATGCATAACTATGGTATCTTCTTCTTCTTTTCCTTTGTTTCTTGAGGTGATGGTGATGGTGTCGAAGGCATGTTTGGAGATTTGGATGGATGATGTTCTTGGAGAGGAACGTGCGTTGCTGCTTCGACCAAGGAGCTTCATGCCTTTCATGGAGACCCTCTTAAGGCAGGTTACATAACTCTTAACCATCTCTATTATGCACACTCTCTATATATGCATATATTGGTTCTTGTACTTAACTTGATACCTTCCTCCATGATAGATGTATATATGGAACTGGAGATCTTATCTAATGGGAATGCTATGTTTTATTATTGCCTTTAGCTTGTTTTCCTTATGCAGGATGGTAATGGGTGGCTAGAGGTTGAATATGACTAGCCCAATATGGGGCTTTACCCGATACAGTACCTTGCTTAATAAGTTATGCTTCGGTTATGGTTTATGACAATACCCCTTTCTCTCCTTTATACTTGAAAGGTGAGCCTATGGCCTAGATGTTTGGGGCGATATGATGTGGTTACCGATATCTCTTTCTTACCATTAGGTTAGGTTTGGACGATATGGTTGGTGGACACCTAGTTGGTCCCTTGGCCGATATATGTTCTACATGGTGGCTCCTTGAGGTTGTTGTCCGATACCTTCTTCTAGAGTTGATCCTTGGGTGATATGATAAGTGAACTCTTTATTGACCTTGTGACTGATATGCACATCTACCCAAGATGATGATGGTGGGCGATATGGTGGTCGGCCGACATAAAACCCTAACCTTAGTGTCTTGGCCAATATGGAGCTTCAACCCTAGCTTGAACGATAGGGTTGCCCTGGGTGATATAGATGATCTACCCTTGTTGCACGGCATGCTCTTGGAGTTGAACCCTTGGTTAATATCTTGGGCAATATGGTGGTGATGTCTTTGGAACCGCTAAGTTGATCCTTGGTGTGGGCGATAGCCCTAGAAGTGGTGCCTTAGGCGGTATAGATACCCTAACCCTAGATTGGGGTGATATGCTTGCTTTGGCCGACAGGATGATCCTAACCCTAGATGCCTGACATGGTGTCTTGAACGATAGGGTTGCCCTGACCCTAGTTGACCAATAAGGTGCTTTTGAGTATTATGGTTCACACCTTGATCCTTTACTGATATGATGTTGGGAGATGTGGCCATGATGTGCTTTGCATGATACTCTTGGATGAGAGCCCTACCCTTGAGTAAGCTTTTGGGTGAGACTAAGTATCCCTGCCCGATATGCCTTGGTGAAGGACCTAACTTGACACCCTTGCTTGCCCGACACACATCTATGGGAGGTCTTGTCTGATATCATGAGCCCTAACCCGATATAAGAATATCATGTACATGATAGCTTGGGAACACAAGAATGAAGTGTTTGGTTGATACCCTATATGGGGATAAGATACCTTGGACGATATGCCTTGCCCGATACATGTTCCCTCTTTTGGACATGAGTATATGCTTGATATCTTGTATGGCTTTAGAGTTGAGGATTGGCCGATACATGTGTGGAGCTTGGATAGTACCCAGGACATACAAGTGAGGGATGGACGATACGGTGTCTTGGCCATTATAGGGTCTCAAACCCTAGTTGGACGATAGGGTACCATGGGCGTCATGGCAACGTTTAAGTAGTGTACCTTGGGTGGTATAAGAGCCCCTTCAGTATCTTGATGTGTTAACCAAGAAGGTGTGCTTGTTGGGCACCATGATCTTGGCCGATATGGCCTTAGGCGGTAGAGAGTTGAGGGTTACCCGATATGAAACCCTAACCCTAATGGGCGGTAGGGTTTTGGGTGATAGGTGACGCCCATGTGCTGCACGACACACACCCTTACACCTAGTTACCTGATATTGACCTTGCATGGATGCATGATACACATCTCTGGATCAGGTTGCCCGACACACCGTAGATCCTAGTTGGCACGATACCCCCCCTTTGTGCATGAATGTATGACATGCTTGTAGCCGACAACCTTGGGTGAGAGTTGGTACTCTACCCGATACCCCCCTTTAGTGAGGGTTTGTGGTCGCTACCTAGTTTTGGTGAGGGTATGTGACACTTTTAGTGAGGGTTGTTCTCTAACCTGATACCCCCATGAACGTTATCTTGAGTGTACACCTTTGTTATTTATGAAGCTATGACAAGATAGGTTGTGAACCCATGTATAGTGGTTACCTATGGTTAATGATAGATGAACCTTTGATTAAGTTGGATGGTGGATCATGGTGTATGATCCTTAAAGTTCATCCTTAGGGATGAGGTGCATATGATATGAGATATAGGGTATGATGGGATACCCATGATGTGGTAACAATTGTATGCATTGATTTATACACCAGTTATGACATTAATCTGCATATGTTCATAATTATGGAAGAATATTCCAATGCTATAAACCTTAATCTTGATGACATGATAATGAAAGATATATTCATGAGATATGGGGCATGATAGATGCTCACAGTTTGATAACAATAATATAAATTGACTACAGACACAGTTATGAGCATGGATGTTGATTCGAATCATGTGCACCTAAATTCTTGATAGCACGATAATCATAATATGTTCTATAAGATATATGTTCTATGTTTGGTGATCCAGTTATCTCTTTCTTATGCAAGCTAACCATGCAGGTGTATTTAATTCATAGCCAAGTAAGAGCTATGGTGATTATATGATTATGTGCTTTATATAGCACTTGATATATGTGCAATATCTAAGTAATAATGATATGTCTTATTGATGAGATAACATATATCACCAGTATGATGAGAAAAGCCTGTTGAGGTGTGATACTCTAGTGATGACATGAGGGATTGATATTCCCTAATGATGTTGATGATGCCTTGAGAGGCAGTAGCACTATGAGCTGATGTGAGGGATTTATATCCCATGGCAATGTGATGATTGTTGAGGGCAATGGAAATAGCAGTAGCAATATAACACCAATGTAATGAATCTAATGTTGTTCATGTTTTATAAGTGGTTGCTTAATACAACTTGATTGCCCCAACAATCTACTTAAAATATATTAACTATTTACAGATGAATTTCTCATGTAGTTTGCCCTGGCCATAGATCCATCATCGTCAGTAATTAGGTGATGGTGAAATGGGTTCTTCTGTGGGATTAACTCGGAGCGCATATTGTTGAATATGCAGGGTTTCTCCTAGCTGAAAATAGGAGGATTAGAATGCAACTGTGGTTGTAGACTCAAGATGTGTATAAGAGCATGGTGAACAGGCCCATGGCTCAATGTGATAAAGCATGGTGAATAGGACCATGGCTCAGTGTGATAGAGCATGGTGAATAGGCCCATGGCTCAGGGTGATAGAGAATGAATGCGTTCATGGCTCGGGAGCATGGTGAATTGGCCCGTGGCGTAGATGTATACTAGTGTCAAGACTTGTACCAAGTAAGGCTAGAGAAAGGGCAGCCTGCGGGACTCACCCTATGGTTGAGGCCACTTTGTTGGTTATTGTGCACTGACTACGAGGAGGAGAGGTCGTGGAGTCTGAATCATCCATTGACCTTGTATGGCACCAGCTTTGGGCTTCGTAGCCGAAGGTTGGAATTGAGCGGTACGGCTCACTTCCTCATGGCATAATAATTCATAATCAAGATGTATAGTATCTTGCTTAGGGAAAATACAAATCATTGGATGAGGCCTTATCTGTATAGTGCTCTAGTTATAATTTGCAGTTTATTTTATGAACATTATATCATGCGATGAGTTCCAATAAAGCTTATCTTGTCAATCATGTTCCATAAAGAACATCTGGTTATAGGACTCATAAATATCTTGGTAAGATTGGTGGTAAGATTAGCCCTGCTCAGTATACTGCTCGTATAATCTGCTTATATCAGTTATCGGTGATCATAATAAAGTTAGTAGAGGGTTATGTTTCTCACTGGGACTGTGTGTCTCACCCCGATGGTTAATAACCCTTTTTAGGTGGACATGCCTAGCAAGATGAAGATCTTGTGGCTTCGGATGATATGTATAGGTATCATACCCAGTGGGATAGATAGTGTCTAGCAGTAGAGTCCTATGTGTCATCCCTATACGCTCAGGTCTTCGGGAGAGCTTTTCGATGTTTCTTGTATCCTGATGTAAAGTAGCATGACAAACAGTTATTTCATGTAAAGAGATGATGGGAATTATTTTTTAGCACCCTGAAAAGATGTTATGAAATGAAAAGTGTTGGCTCAGATATTATATATTTTATCTTGTGGTGCTTGTTGTAAATCGGTTTTAATTTCCCGTGATTTTCGATAATCTGCTGGTTAGCATGTAATCGTGTTTTGGTGTGGATGAGGTGCTACACCAGTCATTATACATCTAAGCGATATAGTCACTAGTCATGAAGGCCATCTTAAATTTGGAGATTAGTTCAATGCCCAACTTTACCTATCTTGATCATTTTTGGAAAAATTGGAAACACTCTGAATCTGCATATTTGTCTGATACCCAATCTATGGTCCCATCTCATGACATAAAACTGAACTAATCATGCCTTTGTCTCCAAATCAACCTATGGTCCTAGATCACGACCTAAAATTGAACCAATCTTGCGCTCATATTTCCAAATCTTCCAAAGATCTAAGAGCATGACTTGAGATTACACAAATCATGTACTATATAAATATCAAGGTTTCCAATACCTACATATGGTAGGAGCTTTCAGATGATCACACATGCTATCATTTCCATATCTAGTGATCCTTTCTCAACAACAATGTATTTCCAATGAAGTTGAATGAAATCAAGTGAGAACTAGAGAGTTAGGAATAATCATTCATCAACAATCTTGGGGAACAAATTATGGACCAATGAAGGAACATGTTGTGGAGGCTACCTTAACAGTAGAGGATTACCCGAATCTCAACTTTTTTAACACTCTTCTTATGAAATTTATCCTATGAGATCACACATGTGCTAAGGAAAATAAAATTAACCAACATAACTATTAGCCATAAAGGTCACTTTATCAGGGAATTAATTTGACACCCTGATGTTCATTTCAAATAATTAAATGCCTATTGTCGATAGGAAAACTCTCCCAATTCTACCTTTTTAGGGTAGTGATCCTAAACCTAATTTGGGGTACTCACACAAACAAAAAAATAAAATATTAAAACTAAAATGCATAGAAAGAGAAGAGAGACAATAAATGCTTTTCAAGATCTTTTCACATTCAAGAAGTTACCAAAATTACAGACTCATGATCTTAAAATCTTTAACAAACTAAAACCTTATCCACTTTTTCACATCCACCATTTCTCACTAAGGCATGGGTTTGTGGGAGAATTAGGCATGCATTGGTTTAAGAACTAAAGCAATAATGCGAGTCACTTTTGTGGCCGATAAACCTCTTAAGTCTCTTTAAAACTCTGGGGGAATGAATGATTGCTCATACATAGGAAACTATCTAAGTGATAGGCTACCCTTACTTTTGGGAAGTCATTTTTTCCTAGTATTTTACTCACTAATTCATCCTTATAAGGAAAATACGTCATAAAAGCATTCCACCCTCCAAAATGTTTGTTAGAACATCGTTGATGATTCCAACCTTTTTTGCCTTTCTTGACCATCGTGGGGGCCAGACTTGGTCAAGCCTGTGGATCTCACTGTTATATTGAACCTTGCATTAAGAGGGGCTAATTGTTGACACTCGATTTTTTCTTACTCATCAAAAAACTCAAATGTTAAATATTTGTCTCATGATGGAATTCATCACACTTCTAAAATTTTATCGATTTTCATCTTTTTCCATATTTTCTACATTTTTCAACATTATTATGCCTATTTTATCCACCAATTTCACCCACTTTTAGCCAATTCAGGGCATTGTGCAAATAAAATCTTTCATCAAGAGGTAAGTAAAATTTTCTCATTATTACACTTTTGACAAGCCTTTTCTAATAAATTTCCCAGTTGATATCATGGATCAAATATTTGGCTTTTCTCCACAGAATATTCAATTGCCTTTTTCACATAAAAATACATATTTTTGATATAATGAAGGATAATTCTGACTCAATGCATTTTCTATCATCTTCATTATTTTATTTAACTTCTATTGCAAATACACCTTTTTCATAATTTTCTATACATTCATAAAATATCTAGAAAATTAGAAAATCAACTTTCTCCTGCCAGAGACACTGAGCGGGTGAAAGTAATCTATTGATGTCACGTGGGTGGATGGCCTCAATTTGTGGGCCATGTTGTTGACCTAATAGTTATACATCATCCATATTCCATTCATGTATATATAATATGTCTATTGGAGATTGACTTTTGGTATTAGATACATGAAAATAATGAATTCAATCAAGCCCTAGCTTGACCAAATACAATCCAAAATCAATACAAATGCAATATTGTGGAAAATACCCTAAATCACTTAGGAAATTTTTTTAAATCATTTGTATTGATGTTGTGACTTGTATCTAAGATGAGAAAAATATAAAATTTACTTCAAATGAATATTTAAGCACTTCTATTGCAATTTCCAAAATTCAGTACATGCACTTTTTTCGGCCAAGTTTCATTCACATGAAACTTGACCGACGCCTAGGATGGGTCTTGGTAATTTCCAGGGTCGACCGAGTTTCCCCAAGACAAACTTGACCGACACTCCTATACCAGATAATCAATTTTAAGCCATCGACCAAGTATCATCTAGGATAAACTCGACAAAGAAGTCAAAATTTCTTTGTCGCATAGTTCTATCGGTCGAGTCCCCTTTAGGCTCCTATTAGTTTGGTGTAAGTCATAAGTTTTGTTGAACTCATTTTTGGGGAACTTTATTTCAGTTTCTGGAACTTGAGTTCCATTTGCTTCCATGTGATTGGTTTGATGTATGTGAAAATATGGAAATCATCAAAATATTGTTAATTTTTACTCTGTTATATAAATAAGTAAGACTATTAAAGAGATAAAAAAGAATCATATCTATCAAAGATTATAATATATTTAAATCATACTAGCATCATCAAGTGGTTATGGTGCATATGTTTTACCTTTAAAAATATTTATTATGGTACAATTATAATCTTAATAAAAATACTATGATTAAAATCACATCACAATATTTTTATTTCACTTTGTATGTACAAAGTATTGCAATAATTTTTGCATTCCATCTCCTTGTAAATATAAGTTTTGGCATATGATTGTTTCACACAATATAGAATATTAATTTTTACATTATTTTTGTAGGGAACTTTTACTATATTATTCGTGCATGGTTATAGTTAATTATCATTTTTCACATCACATTGTTTAAATTTGAAGAATAAAAATATATCAGGTAAATCACATTGTTTCACATGGGTGGTGTATTTTTTCGTGATTTTTATATTTTTTATATTCTAAATCACACTGATAATGGTGGTTATAGTGTAAAATATTTTACATAGTGCGATTATAATGTATGATATTTTGTCATATTATATTATGATTTTAGCAACAAACTATATCCACACAGTTAATATTTATAGTCATAAATATTTTACAAGTGTCACTTATGGTGAATATAGAATATAATTATATAAGAAATGTTGTAAGTTGTCCCGGAACTCATTTTCTGCTCTTTTTAAAAGGGAACTCAAGAACTATTTTTTGTATGTAAGTATGTAACTCACCGGAAGTCACGAAACTCAAATTCCAACACTTATTTTAAACCAGTCATGAAAAACTACTTAAGGAACTCTAGTTCATAAGTTTTTTGAGTCAGTTATGAGAACCCAATCAGAGCCTTATTGAAACTCGACTGACTGCACTGTACAAAAGGTGCAGAAAAAGTGTTTCTAACTTTTGGTGTGTTGCAAAACTCACAATAGATTTGTTGCAATGCCCCAAATATATAAAATTCTTCTCAAGTGTGTCTATTGGCTAGTAGACACTCCCAGCTATAAATAGGTGTCCTTGGACTTCATTCCAAGTTTGCTTCTTAAGCTCCTATGATATAGTTGATTGGTTTAGTCTACCCAGAGCCCCTTTCTCTCTCTAGATTACTACAAATCAACATCAATCCGAGTGAGATAGGTTGTTTGCGAGAGAGATACTTCATTGTACTCCTTGTAAAACTCTCAACTTCACTTTCCCAATCATTTTCTCTTAAACTATGATGGTGAAAGCTTCTCCTTGGTGAAGGTGAAGTAGAAGGCTAAAGATCCAAGAGAAGAGTGGGTGATTCCTTCATGGAGGAAGACTTGTTTCAAGAAAATATTGCCTTGGTGAAGGTGGCTATCTTGTTGAAAAAGTGGGTAAGCCCTTGTGGAGGTAGAAGACTCTTTCTTTAGGATAGGTAAATCCTTTTAAGGTTATTGGATCCTTTTATATTAAAAGGAAGGTTAGGTATCCTTGACCTGGAAAAGGAAGGTCATATTATATCTATTATAATGGAATATAAGTTGTGTGCAATGGTTTCAAACACTAGGGATTGACCCCTCTAGGTAGTGGGCATACACTCTCCTAGTTTGGAGTTTGGAACCACTTTACATAGCATGTGTTCTTGATCTTATTCAATCTCTCTCATCCTTGCTATGTATGTTTAGTTGCACTCAATTTCAATATATGCAACCTTATCTTTTAATATATTTGAAGATCAAATAAATTTGTTTTAAGTGTTGTATCTCTATTAAACCCCCTACCTTCTAAAGCCCATTGATACAACAAGTGTATCAGAGTAAGTCTTCTCAAAGAAAGTTATCCTATAAGATGAGAAGATGGGTGAGAATTTTTTGGGGTCCCTTAACATAGAAGGAGGATTCTCTATATGTCCCCCCATATTCGACGACACAAACTTCCTCTATTGGAGGAGAAGGATGCAGTTCTACCTTCAAGAGATGAGCTACGATATGTGGAGAGTGGTTGCTTCTTCATACAAGGAATCAGATGGAGACATCAATACTTGGAATGAAGCTGGCACCAAGAAGGCTTAGCTCAACACCAAGGTGATAAGCATCATCTTTTCAGCCCTCACTCCCACCGAGTTCAAATGGATCTCCACTAGGGATACATCCAATGAGATATGGGATAATCTTTGTGTTACCTATGAAGGCACCAGCAAGTCCAGGGGTCAAAGTTCTACATGTTCAATGGCTTGCTTGAGGCTTTAATATTGGAAGGAAAGAAGTAATTGCCGAGATGTATGTTAGGCTCGACACCATTGTGAATGGTCTTGTTTCTTTAGGACAACCCATGGACCAAAGGAAGGTCAACTCAAAGATTCTTAGATATCTACCTCCATTGAAGAAACAAGAAGCCTTGGTGATATTGCAACTGAAGATCTCATTAGAAATCTTCAAACCTTTGAAGTGAGGCTTGACAAGCAAGAAGAAGAAGACAACATATAAGTGAAGGAATCCAAGAAGATCAAGGATGTTCCCTTCAAAGCTCAATTGTAGGCCATTGTTCTTAAAAAAACTTGATTGTTAGGCTACTCCTCCCTCTAGTGAAGATGAAGCCCCTAGTGGTCATGTGATGCATGGGATTTTAGTCATTTTCACAGGCATATTTTCTTTGATTTTTTGTGCTGATTTTTCATTTATTTGATTTATTATTCATGAAATGCTATCAATGGCCTATTCTATCTAAATGAATCAAATTATATGATTTTTACTATTTAATATGGTTTAATATTCATCCCGAGTACTTATCCATGTTCTTGTGCATTTTCAGGTATAATCGAGCTTCACAGACTCGGTGTTGCCGACACCAAAAGTCAGTGGTACTGACTTCACATCAGTACTGGACTAGAAGACTCATCTAGACTCGATACTACCGACACACAAAGTTGGTAGTACAAAAAACTCATCATTAAAGAACAAGCATGAATCATGAAAACTCAGAACTAGTGAGTCCACAAACTCAGTACTACTGAGATGGCATCAGTGAAGCAGTGCTCGAGCGACCTAAAGATTCAGTGCAATCTAGACCATTCGATAGTACCGATTTTGTGATGAATCACGGATACCCTAGAAACTCGGTACTACCGATTTTCCACTCGGTACTACCAATTCTGTCCGATCTAGCAATCTGAAGACAACACTCTAATCCAATAGCTAGCGTTATTTCATACCTTAAGTGATTCCTATGACTTGAGGGGAGTTCGGCCAGACAAAAAGAGGCAGTCATTATCTATTTCACTACACTGGAGAGAGAGGAGAGAAGACTAAGGAACAAAAGGTTTCACTTGGGACAATATGAGTACCTCCGGAAGTCAAATATATAGCCGAAAGATAGTAGATTGCACGCACGACATAGGGGATCATCCAAATTAGTCATTCTCCAGGGGTACCTAGTTTTTCTAATGTTTCCCACATTTTTCTCTTTCTATACCATGTATTCGTCAATGAAAACCTTGCGGGGATAAACTCCTTAATTCCTTAGGATCTGGGAGTAGCCTGTATATACATTTTAATTGATTTCCATGCATTAATATCATCTTTGTCCCTATTTTCTAGATATATATCTATGAAGTTGTCTGGTTTAATGTATGCCTAATCACCATAGATAGATTATCAGACCCTTAATCATTTTGGGATAGAGTTTAAGAGTTGAAAAAGCATAGATTTACCTATTTATTGCACCCCTTGGGGAAGGTGGAGAATAAATTGGGAGGAGAAACTCAAAGATCAATGGTAAAGCACCTAACTAATCAACCAATTTCTATGAAAATGGGATTGGCATTAGACCAGGTAGTGAGCCACACTATGGGAGCGGGTAGTTCTGGCTACAGGCTCTTTATCCAGAGATAGGGGTAAAAAATATTAGTGAGTGGAATAAATTGCAATGTTATCTATGGTGAAAATATTGTCCTGAGGAATTCCCTTAAATCTGAGTAACTTAATCTTTAAGTTTGTTTTGTTTTGAAATTGTTCAAGTTCAATCAAACCAATTCATTTTCACCAGACTAACTGATTAGATCATAGTTGGTAGTAGTATTTTGGAGAATGTTTCTCTGTGTTTGACTTGGGCCTCAAAAAGGCCTATATTACTTCAATACGTTCACGTGTGTATAACGCATGGTAAACACGTGTCAAGTTTTTGGCACCATTGTCGGGGAAACGGCAACATCTAATATGGCAAGGATTGTGGTCGCCCACTCTAGTCCAACCCTTTTATTTTATTTTTATTTTTATTTTTTTACTTAAAGTTGAATCATAGCATCATTATTATTTCTAGCTCCATTATCGTATTCTAACAATTGTTTCCCTACTTTTAGGTACTAGTGTATGGTACATACTCGAGCTCACGATTATAGAGAACTGTCTTCACTTGGTTTTGGGCAAGCAAAACTCCTTCATAGAGAGAGGAAATTTGGAAGATCTGTAGACAGATTCAACTAAATTCCACCACTGACACCTCCTCCTGAAGGACCTGAAACACCAGAAGAACCTGAGTTAGTAGAATTGGGTGATGGAGAAGAAGAGAAGACGATATGGGAGAGGATCAAATCATCTTCCTCGACAGATCAAAAGGGACCAATCAAAAGACAATTCATCAATGTGGGTAGCTACAAGATCGATCCAGGGTTGATCTGTTTAGTCAAATCCCAAGCTTTTCATGGTCACAGTTCTGAAGACTCAATAGTGAACATCAGTAACTTTGTTGAGAATTATGATATGGTCAAAATAGATAGAGTATCGGAAACTATCATATATCTAAAATTGTTCTTGTCATCTCTAGCAGACAGTGCAAAGTCATGGTTTCAAAATCTCAATGATGAGTGTATCGACATGTGGGATCATATGATTGATGCCTTCTTCGAGCGTTACTTTCCTCTACAGAAGACAAATGACCTGGTGAAGAAGATCCATAATTTTAGATAGTAGGCCGATGAATCCTATTCTGAAGCATGGGAGAGATTCCAGGAAGGTACATCATCATGGTATTGACTTGTTGGGGCAAGAAAAGATCTTCTACTATGGTCTACACAAGGGATAAAGAACTACACTTGACATCACAGGAGTAGGGTTCTTCCTCAACAACAAACTCACCCGCTTTCATGAGATATTAAAGAACATGTCCAAGAATCAGTCATGGGGTGATGAGACAGAGCTTTCAGCAATCTTCAAAAGTGTCGGGGAGTCCAAGGCCATCTATGTGTAAAATGAGAAGTTGGAGATGATTGCTCAAAATTTGTGTGTTAACGACGGACCACCTCCATAAGAAGAATATGAAGAGTGCAAGTTTGTGCGCCAACAACAGTAGTATAGGAGAAATGACTATGCATAGAGGTAGGATCCTAAGTTTTCATGGAAGGATCCCAACAACTTCCAACAAGACCCATCTCATGTGCAACAACCCAAGCCACAACAGTTTGGTGGCCAGGTACAATATCAACAAGAACAAAAGAAGATTGACTGTATTAAAGATACGTTGGGAAAGTTGGTCAGTCAAAACGAGGTGCTTATAGGTCAAACCCAGATAAAACTCCAAAACCAAGGGGCACCGATCCACAACATAGAAACTCATATTTCTCAAATAGCAATGGATGTGGGTACGTTGAAGCAGCCAAACCAATAGGGGTTCCCAGCAAATACTAATGTGCCTTTTAGAAATCAACACGTCAAGGAAGTCCTACTCTGTAGTGATAAGACGTTGTTGAATAATGCACCAGTGAGAGAAGATGCAGGTGAAGTTATAGGAACAACAACTCAGACTATGACAACAGATGCAGATAAATCGTATGTGTTGGAAAAGGAGAAGACAACTGAGGAGCACACTGATAAGGTTGAGGATACAAGATCCACCTCACCAGAGGACACCAATGACCCCAATGCCCTTTTTAAATAGCTTGAAGGCAACCAAAGCAGACCGGTAGTTCTAGAAATTCTTAGATGGCTTCAAGAAATTATCTGTCAACATTCCACTCATTGATGCAATTGCATAGATACCAATGGAAAGTTCTTGAAAGACATAATCAATAAGAAGAGAAGGATACATGAGGCTGATGTGGTGGTTTTAAAGGAGTAGGTGAGTGCTTTTATTCTGGGAACACTACCTCCTAAAAGAAAAGATCCAGGTTTTTTCAACATCACATGCTTCATAGAAAAGACCAAGGTCAGGGAAGCTCTATGTGATTCAGGGGCTAGCATCAACCTCATGCCGTTGTAAACTTTCAAGAAGCTAGGTCTTAAGGAGACAAGGAAAAGTAGTATGACTATTGAATTGGTAGACAACTCTTTGGTCAGGCCATATGCATTTGTGAGGATGTCCTATGAAAGTGGATAGGTTTTGTTTTTACTACTGGTTTTGTGTAATGGAAATGTAGGAGGATAAAGGCAACAAACTCTTGCTAGGTATGCCATTCCAAGCCACTGTTGATATGATTCTAGAAATGGGCAGTGGACGTCTAACCATGGGCACCCATGATGACCGGTTTGAGATTAAGATGTCTGAGATACAACACAATGCAGCATTATGTAGCACATGGAGGGAAAGATTTCCCTATGTCTGGGGAAGCCATTCCTTGACATGGCTCATGTGATGACCAACGTGGAAAAAGACACACTAGCAGTTGATATAATTGAAACACTAAGGTGATCTCATTAAAATAAGCAATGTGTTACCCAGATGATAGAGAAGAAGACTATGATCCGGCTACCATAGAGGAGGTCACTATTGATTCCTTGATGCATACATATCCACAGTTACCCTTGGAAGCATGCTTGATGAATAAAGTATAGGACAACACACGTAGTCGCTCACTAGAGAAGTGTGTATTGATGTTGAAGGTGGTACCTTGTTATTATACAAGATATTTTGAAGATTTGGTACCACCTCCCCCACCACTGGTCCCATCTCGACTAAGCCCACCTGAGCTAGAATTGAAGTAGTTGCCTCCACATCCAAAGTATGTCTTCCTGGTTATAGAAGAGAAGTTCCCAGTGATCATATCATCAACCTTAATCTATGAAGAAGAGAAGAAGTTACTTGTTATACTAAAGAACCATCGAGCTACTTTTGGGTGGTCCATAGAAGACATCAAAGGAATCTCTCCTAGTTTGTGTCAGCACAAAATCTGGCTGGAAGAAGGAGCTAAGGTGATAGTTCAATCTCAGCGACGACTAAATCCAATCATGACTGAGGTAGTGAAGAAAGAAGTGGGCAAGCTCCTTTTGGCAGGTATAATTTATGCAATCTTGGATTCTATGTGGGTTAGCCCAACGTAAGTAGTTCCTAAGAAAGGGGGGATCACTATCACAACTAATACTTCTAATGAGTTAATCTTAACTAGGTTACTGACAGGGTGGCGTGTATGCATAGACTACTGACATTTGAATGTCGTCACTTTAAAAGATCATTTTCCTTTACCTTTCATTGATCAGATTTTGGAACGAATCATCGGTCGTTCACACTTTTGCTTCCTCAACGGGTATTTTGGTTATAATCATATTTTGATTGAGCAAAAGGATCAGGAGAAATCTACTTTCACCTATCCTTACGACATGTTTGCATATAGATAGATGTCATTTGGCCTTTGTAACACCCCTGCCACCTTCCAACGTTGTATGTTTAACATCTTTTCTAATATGGTAGAGCAGTGCTTGGAAGTGTTCATGGATGATTTTTCTATGTATGGTGAGTCATTTGTTGATTTCCTGTACAATTTGGACAAGGTTTTACAAAGGTGTGAGGACACTCACTTTGCTTGAATTGGGAGAAGTGTCATATGATGGTGAGTGAGGGTGTAGTGCTTGGACACAAGGTGTCCAACAAGGGTATGGAAGTAGACCCAGTTAAGATAAGTAGACCCAGTTAAGATAGAAGTTATCTCCAAGCTACCTCCACCGACATCGGTGGAGGGACATTTACTAGTAGAGCTTGAGCATAAGGTGAAATGGGCATTGAAAAAGCTAAATTTTAGATCGAATGAAGCGGGTAGGAAGAGATTGTTAGAGTTGAATGAACTAGATGATCTTAGGAGGGATTTTTATGAAAGTTCTAGGATTTATAAGGAGAGGAGAAGAATATTCATGATAGGCACATCTTGAATAGGGTGTTTCTCTAGGGACAAAAGGTTCTTCTTTTTAATTCTCGACTTAAGTTACATCCGGATAAATTGAGGTCCAAATGGAGTGGACCATTTGTGATTGAGAAGGTTTTTCCCCATGGTGTTTTGAAGATTATAGATGGGACTAGGTCATTCATTATTAATGGCCAAATATTGAAGCACTACTATGGTGGGGAAGTGGAGCCAAGAATAGAAAAAGTGCAACTTTTGGTGATCCATTTGATTCTTGCTCTTAGGAACATCTAGTCTAGGATGTTAAACAATGACACTTGTTGGGAGGCAACCCAACCTTCATTTATCTTTATTCATGTTCATTTTAGCATTGTAGTTGTATTTTCATTCTTAATTCTTCAAAAAAGGTACCTTGACTCATTTGTGGAGTGTGCAGATTTTTCCAGAGTCAGTACTATCGAGTCACCAAGTCGGTAGTACCAAATTTACATCAGAAAGTCACCAACACAAGAAAGACAGACTCGGTACTATCGACTCTACTATTTGATACTACCGAGTCTCTGAAGATTTTTTAGCACCTAACTGATAAGCACTCGATAGTATCGACATCTGAGTCGGTACTGCTGACTTTTTGGCACTCCCAGGGTCAAAATACCGTGATGAAAAATTGAAAATACCGAGAAAGAATTGCCAACTCAGTACTACCGACAGATCAGTCACTAGTATCAACACATGACGTCAACAATCCTGGACACTTAATTCAATTGTGGATGCAGTCTTCATCACACATTTGGTAGCATCGTTCTGCAACTCTAGTCAGTATTGCCGACTTGGACTCGGTACTACCGACTCCAAGCGATTCGCGCTCAAGACATCATTAAACGTCATTCATCAATACATCCGAGACATGGATTTATGCTTGCAACTCTGTACTACTGACACAAAAGTTTGTAGTACCGACTCTTCCTAACTCAGCTATATAAGGAGGGGTGGTGAATCCATTTTCTCCACACCACTTCCTCCACTCCTCCTACAACTGAGAGAAAAGATGCACCAGGCATCGAGAATCCTCACCTAGCCTCTCTTTCCACATCCTCACTCTTGCATCATCATCATGGCACCAAGGAGAGGCCCTTCTACATCGGCAGAGCAAGAAGAGTTGGTCCCTTGACCAACACGCATCCAAAATCCATCCTTAGAGATCAAGAAAGTTTATGAAGAGCTTAAGATGAGGATGATAGTGCCAACGCGATATGGAGATCGTGCTTTGATGGAGCAAGCGTGCTTCACCAACAACATTTGGTGGGTGTGTCAGAAGTAGTTAATGGATGGAAACAATCCTTTTTTCAATGACTGGTAGACTTACCCAGAACGCATTCTCCAGTTCTTGGCATCAGTGGAGGTTCTTGTCGCCCCCGAGCAACAATTAGGAGGCAAATGGAAGGAAGGAAAAGTCAGCTTTTGCCTCTTCAACAACTACTCCATCACTCTGTGGGCATTCAACCACATCTTCAACTACACTCACGTCCCAGAACGCTCAACCCCTTCAAATTTTAACTACAACCAAGCTTGGGAGCAACTGTCTGAGGTACCAGAAGGCTTTCACATCAACTAGCACGCCAACTCTGTTACTAACATCGAGCACCCCTTTTCTCAAGTTCTTCACTTGCTCTGCACCAACACTATCTTCGCTCATTTTGGCCAAGCCCAAGCGAAGGTCCAAAGAATGGACCTCTACTTCCTCTATAGGCTATTGGAGGAAGAGATCATCAACTTTGGGCCTTCCTTCTCCTCCATATGATCTCAGTTCGAAGCAATGTGACGAGGAATGTATCTATTATATTTGGGGGTCTCATCACCCCAATTGTGTTGCATCTCCTCCTTGACTTGCCAACCTTCGCGTTGATGGAAAATATAAAGAAACTATACCTCTAGCACTTTTGCAAGGTGAGCCTCCTTAGTGTACACCATAACATAGTGTATGCAAGTTGCACACATCGAGGACGGTTCTGGGAGTGTAGCCTCCCCGACCCCATCTTCAACCTACAAGGAGTAGCCCATCTTTGGTGGCTGCTGGATGAGGGAGAGGAAGAAGATGAACCTAGGGCAGCAGCCCATGATGACAATGAGCAAAAAGGTGATTATGGTGACTCCAATGATGACGTTGAGGAGGTGGAGCCCACCATCCCCATTACCCAGAGAGAAGTCCAGCACAAGCGGGCCCACACCTACACTGCCTCGACTACATCTGCCCCGCCCCCTTCTCAGGAGGAGCAAGACCCATACAACATGGCAGGTATGTATCAGATGCTATAGGAGATCCACATAAGACAGCAACAACATCAAGCAATGCTAGCTAGTGTGCAAGAGATATAAGGATGGTTGTACCAAAACTAGCAGGAGATGTATGTGAATGAACGCCTTCTTTTGGCCAACCAAGAAAATGTTCACATGCTCCTACAGTGGATGGAGCAATATCCACATCCCTTCTTTGACCATTACTAGAACTAGGGATACTTTAGAGGGTACTCGCAGCCACCATAGATTCCATCGTCAGATCTATCTTTTCTGGGATGTTTCCTCCCCATGACCCCAACATGCCATAGCCACCTCCTCCATATTGAGCAATGGTACCGCTTTTCCACCTCTTGAGTGTGAGTATTGACTATGTGTACATAGTCTTATTCAAGCTTGTGGGGTGCCATAACAACATTCTATCTTATCTTTTATTGCATTTTTATGTTAATTGTTTTTTATTTTGGTTTATGTAATGTTAGGATCCACACCTACCTAGTGTAATTGTGGAGCAGTAATGCATGGTTGCGTATGTCAAATAGATTGTATTCATAGGTGTTTGTGCAAAGAAATGGACAAGGCTCTATAGCTTAATTTGTGATATCTTTCTCCAACACCACTTAAGGAAGTGTTTAGTTAAGTCAGCTCTAGGATATAGGATATGAATGAACATCTAAATCAATTGGGAATGTGAATGAAGATGTTGTTGAGCCTAAGCTGATCAAACCTTTAATGAGTTCTTAAATGGAAATCTAAGAGAAAAACCTTAAGATTACCCTATGTACTGGTCATTAAAGAGGGACATATCATAATCCTATGAAAGTCATTATCTCTTAGTTATGTGATTCCATCCATCCTTTCCATCCAATTTTGACTCACCACCTCAAGATGAATGAGTACTCCAACTTATTTCTTTTGATTGCCTTGCATGGCATAATAGGTGACATGATAGATTATCTTATTCTTGATTGCATTCGAAAAGAAAAACAAAAGTTACATTTGTATGCACGAACAACTTTAGTGCATACCACCTTAGTTGCATAGAAATTGCATGTAGATTACATACATTTCATAGCACTCTTTTTTTTATCATGTGGATTGTAGTCTATGAAGATCGAAGCAGGGACATACCTCCATATCAAATAAAAGAAGAAGAAAAAAAAAGTATGAACTGAAAGCCCGAGCATAAACCCAATCATACTGAAGATAAGAAAAATTATGGGCTAGAAAAAAAAATCAATATCAAAATTTCTTAGGGAGAAAGTATGTCTTGGAGTCTTCTTGAAGAGATGAATTAATTCACATGACACATTTGTTTGTTCTTGACAGTCTCAATTTCTTTTATGAGATATCTCCATACATGCATCATATGTTAAAAAAAAATAGGCATTAGGACTCATTCATCACATTCTTTTCACTCATGTGGGTCATCATTCTATTTGCATAAATAAGATGGATGTGCTTGTGATTCTTCAATCACCACCTATCTCATATCATTAATTCCTCTCATTGGTCAGCCACACAAATGATTAATCTCCTCCTCCGTTATTATAAGGAGATATGCGTCCAAGTAGTTGGTAGTTAGGAGAGAGAAATTTAGATTAGGGAACCACATAGTGCACCAAGTGAATGCCTAAATAATTATGATATTAACTGCTTTCTTGATAGTGTTCATTGATCAAAAGGTGGACATCATCTATGGAAATTTGTTTTCGATGTATAGCAGTTATTGAATCAGTGATCATTGAAGGTCGGTTTAGGGATTGTTTGGTGGACATGATTAAGAAAAGATTTCATGTGTTATATCCTTTTGCTGACTTACATCAAACAGATCTAAGAGAGTGTTACTCGAGGCCAAGCAACATTTAAGCTTAGGGGAGTTTGATGCATGGGATTTTAGTCATTTTCACAGGCATATTTTCCTTGATTTTATGTGTTGATTTGTCATTTATTTGATTAATTATGCATGAAATGATACCAATGGATTATTCTATCTAAATGCATCAAATTATATTATTTTTAATGTTAAAGATGGTTTAATATTCATCCTGAGTACTTATCCACGTTCTTGTGCATTTTTAGGTACAATCGCACTTCACAGATTCAGTACTATCGACACCAAAAGTCAGTAGTACCGGCTTCATGTCAGTATTGGACCAGAAGACTCACCCAGACTCGGTACTACCAACATGCAAAGTTAGTAGTACCAAATCCTCATCAGTAAAGCACAAGAATGAATCACGGAAACTCGGTACTACCGAGTCCACAAACTCGGTACTACAGAGATGGCATTGGTGAAGCAGTGCTCGAGCGACCTAAAGATTCAGTGCTATCGAGACAAGTTGATAGTACTGACATTGTGATGAAACGTGGCTACCCTAGAAACTCGGTACTACTAACTTTCCAGTCGGTATTATCGAGTATGCCCGATCAGGCAATTGTAAGATACCACTCTAATCCAACAGTTGGTGTTATTTCATACCTTAAGTGATTCCTATGACTTGAGGGGAGTTCGGTCAGACAAAAGGAGGTAGTTGTTTTCTATTGCACTACACTGGAGAGAGAGGAGAGAAGAGCAAGGAACCAAAGGATTCACTCTGGGACGATTCGAGCACCTCTAGAAGGCGAATTTATAGGTGAAATACAATGGATTGCATGCATGACATAGGGGATCATCCAGATCAGCCATTCTATAGGGTTTATTTAGTTTTTCTAATGTTTCCCACATTTTTCTCTTTCTCTACCATGTATTCATCAATGAAAACCATGTGGGACTAAACCCCTTGATTCCTTAGGATCTGAGAGTAGCTCGAATATACATTGTAATTGATTTCCATGCATTAATATCATCTTTGTCCCTATTTTCTTGATACAAATCTATGAAGTTGTCTTGTTCTTCAAGCACCTCTAGAAGGAGAATCTACAACTGAAATACAACAGATTGCATGCACGACATAGGGTATCATCCGGATCAGCCATTCTATAGGGGTTACTTAGTTTTTCTAATGTTTCCCACGTTTTTCTCTTTCTCTACCATGTATTCATCAATGAAAATCATGTGGGACTAAACCCTTTGATTCCTTAGGATCCAGGAGTAGCTCGGATATACATTGTAATTGATTTCCATGCATTAATATCATCTTTGTCCCTATTTTCTTGATACAAATCTATGAAGTTGTCTTGTTCTTCAAGCACCTCTAGAAGGCGAATCTACAACTGAAATACAACAGATTGCATGCACGATGTAGGGGATCATCCGGATCAGCCATTCTATAGGGGTTACTTAGTTTTTCTAATGTTTCCTACATTTTTCTCTTTCTCTAACATGTATTCGTCAATGAAAACCATACGGGACTATACCCCTTGATTCCTTAGGATCTGGGAGTAGCCCGGATACACATTGTAATTGATTTCCATGCATTAATATCATCTTTGTCCCTATTTTATTGATACAAATCTATGAAGTTGTCTTGTTCTATTTATGCTTGATCACCATAGATAGATTACCAGGCCCTTAATCATTTTGAGAGAGAGATTAAGGGTTGGAAAAGCATAGATTTACCCATTTATTACACCCCTTGGGAAAGGTGGAGAATAAACGGGAGGAGAAACCCAGAGATCAATCGTAAAACACCTAAATAATCAACCAATTACTATGGAAATGGGATTGGCATTAGAATAGGTAGTGAGCTACACTACGGGAGTGGGTAGTTCTGGCTATAGGCTCTTTATATAGGGATAGGGGTAATAAATATTAGTGTGTGAAATAAATTGCAATGTTATATGTAGTGAAACCATTGTCCTAAGGAATTCCCTTAAATTAGAGTAACTTAATCTTTAAGTTTGTTTTGTTCTACAATTGTTTCTATTCAATCAAACCAATTCACTTTCACCAGCCTAGCTGATAAGATCATAGTCAATAGTAGTATTCTAGTGAATGTTTCCCTATGTTTGACTTGGGCCTCAAAAGGGCCTATATTACTTCGATATGTTCACTTACATATAACGTGAGGTAAACATGTGTCATCATGAAGCCAACTACTGCAATGGGAAACACTTCAAGGGAAAGCCCTCCTCCTCCTCCTCTACTCTTAGATGATATGAGTGTGGTCAAAAGGGATACTACAAGAATGATTGTCTTAAGGCAAATAAGTCACACCACAAGAGCAGCTCTAAGAAGGAGGACTACAAAAGGGATATCAAGTTCAAGAAGAGGGAGAATAAGGAAAGAAGAGGCATGGATGTTGCCCATTCTGGTTGGTAGGAGTCTTCCTCAAGTGAGTCCATCTATAATGAAGGAGAGTGTCACCTGGCTCTCATAGCCTCAACTAGTGTAGATGTATGTGAGGTAAGTGAAGTAAGTGAGATGAGCTTGAGTGAACTATCTAAAGATGATCTTGTTGATATGATTAATGTTTCCCATTCTTCTTACTATAAATACAAATCTAGGAAGAAAATATTAGGAACATTATTGATTATCTATATGCTAAAATTGAAATTCTTGAGCTAAATGAAAAAGTTGATATTGATAGCATGGATTCCTTTCAAGGACAATTTCTTGATCATGAACTTATAATGGAGTAGAAATTGAAAATGGTGTTTATCTTAAGAAAATCAATAGTCTTAATGATGAAAACCAAACTTGCCTTAATGAACGTGTTTTGATTAGAACTGGAAATGATAAGCTTGTTGTCAAGTTTAATGATCTTAGACATCTATGTTATGGTATTAAGGATGAAAATAGAATATATATATATATCTATGAGCTTATTATTCTTAGAACTAAAAATTCTAGACTTCTTTCCAGATTTAATGATCTTGAATCTATACCTATCTTGCCTAGTAATGATTTTTCTAGTATAACTCTTGAGAAAGATTCTTATCTGACTAAAGCCCTATGTTCAGAGGCTGACCTTTTGCATGCTCAAGATGGTCTTTCTAGCCTTTCTTCTATGGTCATTACTCTTAGTGATTATAATCATAGACATAGAGAGACCTTCCAAAAGTTCCTCAAAGGGAAAAAGTCCCTAAATGTTGTCCTAGAGCACTCTACCAAACAAGTGGTAGAAGTGGTTTGGGATATGAGGAAGCCCCTAAGAACAAGGGAAAATGTAAGAAAAAGAGAAAGGGGCCTCCAATATACCATGGATAGACTTCCATCTCTAATACATCTATGGTTTGTGCTCATTATAAGTGTGAGGGTCATTATTCTACTTTTTTCCTGACAGAGAGAAGGGGACCAAACCAAACATGAAATGGGTCCCCAAACTAACTCTGGATCTCAAAGATTGGATTGGGCATCGACGTCTCCTTTCTATGTAGTATAAAGAAAAATATATTGTTGATATTCGATGATCAAAGTACATGATCGGTGATAGAGATCACTTCAACACCCTTGCTAAGAAAAAAGGAGGTTCAATGACATTTTGGGACAACAAGAAAGGTAAAGTGATAGGTGAGGGTGACGTAGGTGATTCACTATGCATAAAGAATCTACTTCTTGTGGATGACCTACATCATAATTTAAGTAGTGTTAGCCAACTATTTGATAATTGATATCTTATTCTTTTTACTTCTCAAGAATGCTTACTTCTAGATTCCCTCTCTTACAATGTCATATATAAGGGAACTATAAGTGGAAATCTTTATATTATTGTTCTTGATTCTCTTAAGCCTATTTTTGGTAAATGCCTAGTTGTTGATCAAAGTGATATATCTTTTTGGAATTTTAGGCTTGGTCATGTAAATATGCATCAATTGAAGAACTTGAGAAAAAAGGACTTGGTCAAAGAACTTCCCAAATTGGACTTTGAGAAGGATGAAGAAGGCCAACCTTGTACCCAAGGAAAGCAAACCAAATCCTCCTTTAAATCCAAAGTAGTCCTAATACCAAGAGGGTTCTTGACCTTCTTCACATTAATATATTTGAACCAATGAGAACTCAATCGCTTCCTGGTAGTAAATATTGTCTTGTGATTGTTGATGATTTCTCTCATTTCCCATGGACTTTCTTTTTGGTTTCAAAAAGTGATACTCTTGATGTTTTGTTTGCTTTTTGGAAATGAGTTGAAAATGAAGCTTCTTGCCGCATTATATATATCCATGGAGACCATGGGGAAGAGTTTTATAATGACTTGTAGAAAGTTTTTTGTGATGAATCTAATTATATGCACAATTTTTCTTCCCCTCGTATGCCACAACAAAATGGAGTGGTTGAGAGGAAGAATAGGTCTTTATAAGAAATAGCTAGTACAATGCTTTTGGAGTATGACACTCCTAAGAAGTTTTGTGCTGAAGCCATTAGTACCACATGTTTTGTGCAAAATTGGGTTTTTACTCATTCTTTGCTTAAGAAAACCCCCTATGAGTTATGGTGTAGTAGAAAGCCCTCAATCAAATTCTTTCACACATTTGGTTGTCCTTGCTCTGTCTTGAACACAAAAGATTCTCTTGATATGTTTGATGCTAAATCTTATAAGGCTTTCTTTCTTGTTTAAAGAACAAAAATTAGATCTTCTAGAGTATTTAACATTGAACTATCTAAAGTAGAAGAATCTATCAATATTAAGTTTATTGAGTCTAACCACTCCATTTCAAAGAATATTATGAATGATGATGTTGTATATGAGGTGATTCCTAGATTGAAAGAACTCAACATCAATGAAAAAGGAAAAAAGGTGATAGTAGATGAAGAATTAAAAGAAGTAGTAAAGAAGGATCCAACTCCCCATTTTTCTCAAGATCATCCTAAATAGATCATCTTAGGAAATCCTTTTGAAAGAGTGAATATGCAGTCTACCTTCAACAAAGAACAAGTCGATAGTTCCTTCATCTCACAACTTGAATCAAAGAATGTCAAAGAAGCTCTTAAAGATGGTGAATGGATCCTAGCAATGTAAGAGGAACTACAACAGTTTGAGAAGAACAAAGTGTGGACCTTAATGTCAAGACAAAGTGATAGAAAGATCATTGTCACCAAGTGGGTCCACCGCAACAAGCTAGATGAAAGTAGAAAAGTGGTAAGAAACAAAGCAAGGTTAGTAGCTCAAGGGTATAATAAATAGGAAGGTATTGACTTTGATGAAACCTATGCACATGTTGCAAGACTTGAATCTATTAGAATGATACTTGCTTTTGTTAGTCATAAAAATTTCTTTCTATATCAAATGGATGGAAAAAGTGTATTTTTGAATGGTAGAATAGAGGAGGAAGTCTATGTGGCTCAACCTCCTGACGTTGAACATGACAAGTTTCCTAACCAAGTTTATTTGGTATAAAAAGCTCTTTATGGTCTCAAACAATCCCCTAGAGCTTGGTATGAGAAATTGAAAAACATTTTTTAGACAATGTCTATGTCATGGGCAAAGTTGATTCTACATTCTTTCTTAAACACACTTATAACAATTTACTGATTATTCAAATATATGTTGATGATATCATTTTTGGTGGAATTGATCTTGATCTTTGCAAGGAGTTTAGTTCTCTTATGCAGAGTGAATTTGTGATGAGTATGATTGGGGAGCTCACATTCTTCCTTGGCTTCCATATCAAGAAAACAAAGGACGGAAACTTCATCAACCAAGGCAAGTATACAAGTGAATTTCTTGAAGCACTTTGGGATGGAGAACACCAAGACAATGGATACTCCCATGTCCAACATCGCTAAACTTGATAGAGATGGAGAAGGTGAAAAGGTAGATGAGAAGCTTTATATAGGTATGATTGGCAGCTTATTATACTTAACTGCCTCTAGACCTAATATCATGTTTAGTGTTGGCTTGTGTGCTAGATTTCAATCCCTAGAAAATCCCATCTTAGAAATGTTAAGAGGATTCTATGGTACCTAGACAAAACCCAAAATTTTGGACTATGGTATCCCAAGTCAAGGGACTGTACTCTCACATCTTATAGTGATGAAGATTATGCTTGGTGATTAATTGATAGAAAGTGCATAAGTGGAACTTGCTTCCTCCTAGGACCATGCCTAGTTTCTTGGTTCTCTATGAAATAAAGAATAGTGGCTCTTTCAACTACTGAGGAAGAGTACATTACAGCTGGAAGTTGTTGTGCCCAAGTCCAATGGATGAAGAAAATGCTTCAAGACTTTAATGTTTTATGTGATGCTTCTCCTATCTATTGTGATGATACTAGTGCGATCAATTTATCTTACAATACTATACTGCATAGTAGAACTAAACATGTAGAGGTCTTCCATCATTTCCTTCATGACCACATTGCCAAGAAACATATCTATATTACTCATGTGAACATGAAAAATCAATTTGTAGACATTTTCACTAAACCTTTAGCTAGAGAGCAATTTACATTTATTAGATCAAAATTGATTATAATTGATCTTGATGATAATGTTATGCCTTCTAGATAGATCTTCACTTATCTATATGTTTTTTCTCATAAAATGCTCATCATATACTTGTTTGTGAAACAAATGCCTATTTTCAATGCTTTATTTTGGGTTTTTTTCTTTAAATTGCGAACACTTGTTTTATAACAAAATAGTAGCCAATGATGAGTGGAAAGTGCATTTATATGTTCATAATACATGATAGGCTAGATAAATGCATTTATATAGTGGTTTAAAAGTGTAGAATTCAATTTCATATCTAGATGTCAGGCACTTTTGTCGACTAAGTTTCTTTTGAGGAAACTTTACCGATAAGATAACCAAGGACTGCACACACAACAGTGTCATTTGAGTTTTCCAAACCAAACTCAATTGATAACATTGTTGCACAAAAATATATATACATTTTCAACATGTTTTCTCCCGCTCAAGTAGAGAAAAATCGACCAACCAGTCCTTCTTTGTGCTCCTCCTTAAACCCTATACCTCTCCCAATCATCTCCTATCCGTTATTTATCTTCATTTCACCTACCTAACCATCCCTAACCTTGACCTTGTGTGTTGGGAAGCCTATAGCTAGTGGTTTCTTCATCCTTCAATGCCATCTATCTCCATTTCTTTCTCCATGGCGTCAAACTAGAGAAGGAGAATGGGTCCAGATGGTGTGCCTTCTTCTTCCACATATTCTAGGCTCATTAGGTATGATGTCACCTCTTTTATCAACTCTCAAGTTGTTAATTGATATAAAGAGTTGTTGACAAGGATCCCTATCCTTTTAGGCCCTTTCTAGACTATATAAATGAATTTTTGAAGGAGGTTAAGAAGGTGTTTAGTGATCAACACCTTAGTGCACTTTGTATTGAGCGCTTGACTTTTGCAAACACCTAATCTAGCACAAAAGCAGTGCATGAGTTATATGTAAATCTCATATGGTACTACAATACCTTAGTGACACCGCCAAATACCCAAGTTGTTTTGCCATCCATGATTGTGGGAGTGAGATTTAAAATCTCTGATTACTCCTCAAATTGATTCCTATCTTTCTCCTCACCTGATTGGATGTCTTCCTATAACTCCCACCATGACCTCCTTGACCCTGAAGCTTTTTTCAAGAGTTTTAATATTGAGCTTACCCTTTTGGACATCCACAAAACTCTAAAGAAATTTGAGATTCCTTATAGGAATATAGTCATCTTACCATCGTATTCTTTGGACATTAATACTCATCTGATTGCTCTCATTCTTAACTACAATATCCTTCCAAAGAAACATCAGATGGATATCACAGAAAACTCTACAGTAATCATGCATTGTCTTCTTAAGAATGTTAGAGTCAAATGAGATAGATATATTCTACATCACATAACCTATTTTGACACAGAGAAGAACACCAAGGACTCCCACCCACCCTACCCTAACTTGATTTGTAGTCTTTTTTGACATTGTACTATTAAATCTCTCTTCAAGGATCTTGGCTACAAAGCCAGTAGAAAAGGGTTTTACATCAATGAGATCATTGTCAATAAGTCCTTTCATTCCACCACTACACCTACCCAGGTCCATCCTCCTCCACCTCCTCCTAGACCTCCCGTGACTTTTTTCATGTGTATAATGAAACCCTTCTGGGTTACATGATGCACCAGAATACCTATCATATGTAGGTTCAGGAGCACATACACTGGGACCTTGTTCAAATCATGTTCGCCATGAACTTGTCATGTTCAAACCCTTATCCCTCTTACCAGCCATATCTAGACATTGACCATGCTTCCTATGCATATGATTAGTTCTACCATGCCTACCAGATAGCTACTTTTGCTCCACCTCCTACCACTGGCAAGGGACCTACCCCTGTCTCACCTCAGCCCGTTGCCTCTCAGCTGCATGCCCTTCCCATTGGTTGTGTTGCTACCATTCTTTCTAACTAAAATTGGGTTTCTATACCCAACTTTGAGCAAGCTAAGGAACTTCATAAGTGTTGCATCTCTTGGGAAGAGCAAAATTGTAGGTGGCTTGGTCCTTACTCTTTTGTTCTTGAGGAGGATACAAAGATGTCTGAAGAAGATGATGATGAAGAGGGTGATGTAGGCGAGAGTGCTTGTGATGAGGATGATGGCTCATATGGTGATGGAGATGGTGATGAGGACATACCCACTACCACTATTTCACCTTCTGAGATAGTTAGTGATGAAGACTACCATCCTGATGGTGATGAGGATTTTGACATCAATGAGCTTGAAATTTAATTCCTAGTCTATAAAGTTCTCATATATATGTCTTTTAGTAGGATTTCATGTATTTGAACATTGGAAACTGTATCTGAGGACTACTGTTTTCATATCTCATCATTTTCTTCGTCGTTAGTCATTTTCATCTTGAGTGAAGATACTTTTGTTGAAATCTTATTATTTGTACCTTAACTCTATGTTTTTCTATATCTCATGAGTTGTTGGTGTGTGCTTCCATATTTTTATTATGACTTTAGTATATTGTTCTCTCTATGGATTATGTATGGTGCTTGCATATGGTGGTTGTATGTGGAGTTTGTGCATGTGGATAAGATATGTTTTATCTCTTCTTCCCCCTCCCTTATTGATATTACAAAGTGGGAGAAACGAGTTTAGTACATATTTAATTTTGATCATTCTCTTATTAATTCTATGAAATATCTTATGACTATTAAAAGTGGACCCAAATAGAATATATGTGTTTTGGTTATGCTTTTTGAAGGTAAAAACCATACAAGAAAAGGTAAGAATGAATTGAGGAAGAGTAATTGCTATTGTTAATTCATGTATCCCCCTATAATTGACAAGGTAAAAGTTTAAATTCTGTGTTTTTACATATGCTGAGGAATGGTTTGTCATCTTCAAAAAGGGGTATAATGTTGACCTAGAAGTTATACATCATCCATATTTTGATGATGACTTAATCATTCCATTTATATGTTTATAATATTTATATTTGAGATTGATTTCGGGTATTAGGTACACGAAAAGGATAAATTCAATCAAGCCCTAGCTTGACCAAATACAGAACAAAATCAATGCAAATGTAGTTTTGTGGAAAACACCCTAAATCACTTAGTACAATTTTTAAAATCATTTGTATTGATTCTATGACTTGTAACTAAGTTGAGAAAAGTATAAAATGCACTTAAAATGAATATTTAAGCACTTTGATAGAAATTTCCAAAATTCATCACAGTCACTTTTGTTTGTCGAGTTTCACTCACATGAAACTCAACCGGCACCTAGGTTGTGTCTTTGTAATTACAAGGGTTAGTTGAGTTTCCCCAAGAAAAATTTGACTGGCACCCCTACACATGCAAATCAAATTTAAGCCATAGGCCAAGTTTCATCTAGTATAAACTCAATCGACAACTCAAAATTGCTTTGTCGCATAGTTCTATCGGTAAAGTTACCTTTATTAAAACATGGCAGACTAAATTGTATGAAATATGCAGAAAAAGCATTTCTAACTATTGGGGTGTTGCAAAACTCGAAAATATATCTGTTGTAACACCCCAAATGGCTAGAATTTGTTCCAAAGTGCATATACTGGCTAGTAGACACCTCCAACTATAATAGGTGCCCTTGGACTTCATTCTAAGTTTACTTTTTATGCTCATATTCTATAGTTGTGTGGTTTAGTCTATGAAGAGACCCTTTCTCTCTCTAGCTTACTACATATCAACATCAATCTGAGTAAGATAGGTTGTCTATGAGAGAGCTACTACATTGTACTCCTTGTGAAGCTCTCAACTTCCCTATCTTAATCATTTTTTCTCAAGAAATGATGGTGAAAGATTCTTCCTGGTGAAGGTGAAGTTGAAGGTTGAAGATCTAAGAGAAGAGTGGGTAATTCTTTCAAGGCAGATGACTTTTTGCAAGAGGAGATCTCCTTGGTGAAGGCGGCTATCTCGTTGAAGTGGGTAATCCCTTGTGGAGGTAGAAGACTCTTGCTCTAGGATAGGGAAGTCCTTGTAAGGTTATTGGCTCCTTTGATCCTTAAAAGGAAGGATAGGTATCTTTTCCTTGGAAAAGGAAGGTCATATTGTATCTCTAATAATGAAATATAAGATGCATCCAATGGTTGCCAATTCTAGGGATTGATCCCTCTAGGTAGTGGACATACACTCTCCTAGTTTGGAGTTTAGAACCACTATCCATAGCTTGTGTTCTTGTTCATATTCAATCTCTCTCATCCTTTCTATGTATGTTTAGTTGCACTCAAATTCTATATATGAAACCTTATCCTTCGATATAATTTGAAGGGAATTTTGTTTAAGTATTTTAACTCTAGTCATCCCCACTTTAGATACCATTGATCTGTTGGCTAAATGGACATCATTTAAATCCCTTTGTTTTGATAATGACAAACATTTCATTCTTGTGTATCTAACGTGCTACTTGAGAGTTGCAGGGCTTAGGTGGATGACAAACACTTGGAAGATCTATATGCTAAAATTGCTTTAAGTCATGAATGCAATCAAATGTAAAAACTTGTACAAGTATATAATGTACAAGTACTTAGACATCATGTAAATCAAGTGTTATATCTTCCCTAGACAATCACAACAATTAGATAGGTCATCCCCTACAATAGCGTCACAACTGCACACTCATACACACACTTAGTACTTGGCTTAAAACTTTGAAATAGGGTTAATCTCGATCGATAAAATTCTCGACCGAGACACTCTCAGTCGACAAACTCTTCGACCGAGAATGACCCAGGTAGCCGTTAGACACAGCAGAAAAGGTAGTTGGGAGTTGGATTAGAATGTTATATACACTTTCTCCAGACAGTCCCTCGGTTGACAAGTCCTCGACCGAGAAGGACTCTCGGTCGACAATTCTTCGACCGAGATGAGTTCTGTCTGCACTTTTCAGAGTTAATTAACTAGTCGTTTCTAAAGCAACTAATGGATATCTAACGGCTAGTTAAGCACTTAGAACCCCCTAGAAAGTGTCTAGAACGTCCTTAAGCATCCATAGGTCATTCCTATAAATAGGACTAGCCATAGGACACCCAAAGTACACTTGTGTAATACTTGAGCTTTCATACTTGCAATTGGAAATCTATTTTGAGCAATTGAGAAACACTAGTACTTGCTACTCATTTCCTTTGCTCCAAATTCGTGTCCTATAGGCTAGCATCTCCTATCCACTAAACCTACACTTCTATACTCATTGGTTAGGAGATCAATATGCTTGATATAGGAAATCAAGCCTAATGCTTCAAGTGGTAATTGTAATTTCTATTTTCTTTCTTATTCTTTCTTATTGCTTGCACTCTCCTTGCTACTCCTAGGGTTGGAGGCTGTGGATTGGAGAGAGTTTGATCTTCTTGGTGAAGAAGGAGATCTTTGGACTACTTCTAGAAGGTTTTCTCAATGGGAAGCTACTTCAAGAGGAAGGCTACTTCAAGGGGGAGCTTGAAGTTACTTCAAGGAAGGCTGCTTCAAGGTTGGTGAGACTACTTCGAGGTGAAGGTTGTCCAAAGGGTTTTGAAAGTGTTGTAATTTTATGTAATATCCTTGCGAGGTAATAAAATTAAATACTTTCAAAATCTCGGTTGGGTAAGCAATCAGGTAGTGGATTGACTGCCTTAGTATTTGCTAAGGTTGGAACCACTCTAAACACCTTGTCTCCTTCTTATTATTTCAATTTTGGTTGTTTGAGTTGAATTATTATTAAAATATTCATAAAACCCTATTCACCCCTCCCCCTCTAGTGGTTTTTCAATTGGTATCAGAGAATGACTTCAAGGAACTCTAACAAAGTCTTGAAGAATGGGTGATGGGGTACTCAACAACCTCAACTTGGAAGGAACACTCGTGGCTAGACCTCCAGCTTTTGATGGCACTAACTACACCTACTGGAAGAGGAGATGTAGTTCTACTTCCAAGGAATCAGCTGGGACTTATGGAGAATGGTGTCAACTCCATATGAACTTCCTCAAACAGAGTATGCAAATTGGGATGCTAATACGATAAAATCAGCTCAAATGAATGCAAAAGCTGTAAGTATACTATATTGTTCAATTTCCGTTGGTGAGTTTAATAGAATATCAAATTGTAAAACGGCATATGAGATATGGCATAGACTTTCTATAACATATGAAGGAACTATTCAAGTTAAGAATTCTAAAATCGGAATGCTTAAACAGAAATTTGAACAATTTCGTATGGATCAAAATGAATCTATTAGTGAAATGTATGCAAATTTTTCTTTTATTGTGAATGTTTTGAATGCTTTAGGCAAAGTGATTAGTGAGGAAGACCAAGTATCAAAGATTCTTAGATCTCTCCCTCCCAAGTACAAGCCCAAAGTGATTGCCATTGAAGAAGCAAATGATCTCACCCGACTAAGGATGGAGCAACTCATTGGCAACCTAGAAGCACATGAGGCAACCTTGGAGGAAGAGGAATGACGAGAGCGTGAACTTCAATAAGGAAGAAAGAAAGATATAGCTCTCAAAGCTTCAAAGATTGTCACACAAGAAAGTGATGAAACAAGTGATGGAGAAGGAGAAGAAGCTCTAATCGTTAATGGTGAGAAATATAGAAGATTTAGATCTAACAAAATTGTTGGGTCTTCTTCTTCCCCTCCTAGGTGCTTTGAATGTGGAAATAAAGGACATCTCAAAAATGAATGTCCTAAAGCAAAGAAAGGAAAGAAAAGCTCATCCAAGAAGAAGGGAGAAAAAGCTTATAAAGCTACGTGGGATGAATCAAGTGAGAGTGAAAGTGGAGAAGAGAATGTGGAGTGTCTCATGGTAAAAGAAGATGATAATGATTATTCTCAAGAGGTAAGCCTTCTTGATTTACCAAAAGAAGATCTAATTGTTAGTCTACAAGAAACTCATGATAAGTATGTTGACTGCAAAAAGAAACTAAAGAAGGCTACTAAAACAAATGAGGATCTATATGCTAGATTGAATGATCTTTCTTCTGAAAAGAACAAAATTGCTTCTAAAAATTTGACTTTGAAATAATCTTTAGATGATTGCAATATAAAGTTACTTGATTTAGAAATGAATCATGATCTTCTTTCTCAAGAAAAGGTTGATTTGCTTGCTAAACTAAACAATTTTTAGACTCAACCCATTCTATGTAATCATTTTGATTATGATAATGTTGTTAAGGAAAGAAACTCTTTATTATTTGATTTAGATCAAGCAAGGACAAATATTAATAAGAAAATGAATGAGATTGCTAATCTACAAAGAGAAATTAATGGCTTAAGGGGGAATGATGTTCTTAATAATATTCTTAAATATTCTTCTATCTACAATGGAAGAAAAGGCTTAGGTTATGTTCCAAAAAGAAATCAACATAAAAGAGCATCCAAGACTAAGATCATGTTTGTACTAAAGAACACAATTCCAAATCCTAGAAAGAGAAATGAAATTGATTCTATTTCTTGTCACTTTTTCCTACGTCTTGGACATTATTCTTTTTCATGCCCTTATAAGAAGAAGGATTCTGAGTTAGTTTGGGTACCCAAACCTCAAACTTAAAAGACTTGAATGTAATTTAGTTGAGATATGATCTAACGCTCATTTTTGAAAATCAAAATGTCTTATCTCAACTAAGCAAATAGTTTCATGTATTATTTTTAAATTCAGAACTGATATAACCAAATTACTGAGACAAACAGAAACATCTTCGGTCGACAAATAATTCGACCGAGATATTCTCGGTCGAGAAAAACTTCGATCGAACAAATGCATGTGACAAACCAAAATCTACAGCAGAAATCTAAATGAAACAACAACTATTTCGGTCGAGAAATGATCGATCGGAGCAAAAATCGGTTGAAAAACGGTCGATCGAACGGACTTCTGTTTCTATTCAGTTTTAACCTGTAAAACAGTAACTTTCTCGATCGACAAATTGGTCGACCGAAACACCTGTCGGTCAAACTTTTGTCGACCGAATGAAGTTATGTTCAGTTTTCTTTGTTAAAACATGCTCAGTTTGTTATTAAATGTACCTAACCTTAATGGACCATCACATGGGTACCAAAACCTATATCTTAGTGCAGGATTGGGTGGTCGACAGTGGATGTTCCAAACACATGACAGGAAATAAGGAAGCATTTCAAACTTTTGAGGAAAAGAAAAGTGGAACAGTCACTTTTGGAGAC
Source organism: Alisma plantago-aquatica (assembly GCA_963693085.1). Classification (NCBI taxonomy): domain Eukaryota; kingdom Viridiplantae; phylum Streptophyta; class Magnoliopsida; order Alismatales; family Alismataceae; genus Alisma; species Alisma plantago-aquatica. The sequence continues at coordinate 1,898,050,236 of OY856409.1, read as the reverse complement.
AATGGTAAAGGTAAAATTGTTGGAATAGGTAATATTGGTACAAACCTTGAAATAAAGAATGTTTTACTTGTAGATAGTTTGCACCATAATTTAATAAGTGTTAGTCAATTATGTGATAGTGGATATGATGTTTTATTCAATAAAAATTGTTGCAAGTTACTAATAGAAAATACTACAAATGTTGTTTATGAAGGAAAAAGAGTTGGAAATCTTTATATGCTTAGACCTAACTCTATGTAATCTGTAATTGGAAAATGCTTACTTGCAAACGAAAATTCTTTACAACTATGGCATAGAAAATTAGGACATGCTAGTTCACATGCTATCAAAAAGCTACTTAAATATGATCTTGTTCGTGGTTTGCCTAAATTATCTTTTGATCAATCTGAAAATTGTGAACCATGTACTTTTGGTAAACAAACTAAAACCTATTTTAAACCTAAAAATGTACTTAGCACCTGTAGATCACTAGAACTCATTCATATGGACTTATTTGGACCTATGCGGACACAATCTATTGGTGGCAAAAGATATTGTTTTGTTATTGTTGATGATTATAGTAGATATACATGGGTACACTTTCTTGCAAACAAAGATGATACTATTCAAGTTTTTATAAAATTTTGTTCCAAGATTCAAAATCTACTACAAAACAAAATATGTACAATTAGGAGTGATCATGGTGGAGAATTTGAGAACCATTTATTTGAAGAATTTTGCACATCTCAAGGCTACACTCACAATTTTTCTACTCCACGCACTCCACAACAAAATGGTATAGTTGAAAGGAAAAATCGATCACTACAAGAAATGGCTAGGACTATGATGCTCGAACATAATACAGCTAAAACATTTTGGGTTGAAGCAGTAAACACAGCTTGCTATGTGCTAAATAGAGTAACTGTTCACTCTTATTTGAAGAAAACACCATATGAAGTCATATATACTAAGAAACCTAGGGTTGACTATTTTCATACTTTCGGATCAACATGCTATATCTTGAGCACAAAATATGATAGAGACAAATTTGACTCTAAATCACATAAAGCCTTTTTCTTGGGATATTCCACCTCTAGTAAAGCATTTAGAGTCTACAACACTATTTCTAGAAAAGTTGAGGAATACATTCACATTACTTTTCATGAAGAGCTACAGTCTGAAAATCTTAAAATAGTTGATCTCACTCATCAATTAGAAAATTTATCTATACCAAATGATAGTGACAAAAATAATCACCAAGTTGAGACACAACAACCTATTCCTAGACTCATTAAGGATCATCCTCAGAATTGATCATTGGAAATCCAAATGATAGAGTCAAAACTCGTTCTTCTTTTAAAGATGTTGCAAATATGGCATTTGTTTCTATAATTGAACCTAAGAAGGTGACTGAAGCTCTCAAAGATGACTATTGGATAATGTCAATGCAAGAAGAATTAAACCAATTCACTAAAAATGATGTATGGGACTTAGTTCCTAAACCACAAGATAAAACCATAATTGGAACTAAATGGGTTTTTAGGAATAAGTTAAATGAAGCAGGAGAAGTGGTAAGAAATAAAGATAGGTTAGTAGCACAAGGATATAATCAACCAGAAGGGATAGACTTTGATTAAACTTATGCACCATTAGCAAGACTTGAAGCCATTAGAATGCTACTAGCTATAGATGCACACAAAAACATCAAACTTTTCCAAATGGATGTAAAAAATGCATTTCTCAATGGAATAATCCAAGAAGAAGTATATGTTGCCCAACCACCTGGTTTTGAAATACTGGAAAAAGGTGACTATGTATACAAACTTAAGAAAGCACTTTATGGTTTAAAACAAGCACCTAGGAATTGGTATGAAAGGCTCAAGAACTGTCTATTTGATAATGATTTTTCTATTGGAAATTCATATTCTAATTTATTTTTCAAAACATATGCATCTGATTTTCTAGTTGTTCAAATATATGTTGATGACATTATCTTTGGTGCCTCAAATGAATCATTTTGCAAACAATTTAGTGATATTATGCAACAAGAATTTGAAATGAGCCTCATGGGTGAACTGACTTTCTTTCTTGGTTTTCAAATTAAACAAATGCCCGCCGGGATTTTTATAAGCCAAGAAAAGTATACCAATGAACTCTTAAAATGCTTTGGGATGGACCAGTGCAAACATGCTACCACTCCAATGGCTACCTCTACTAAAATTAATAAGGATGAAAATGGGGAACCTATTGATGATTCCTTATATAGAGCCATGATTGGTAGTTTGCTTTACTTAACCGCTTCTAGACCGGACATCATGTTTTTAGTTGGTCTTTGTGCTCGATTTCAATCACAGCCTATGCACTCCCATTTTCAAGCTGTCAAATAGATTTTATGATATTTAGCCGACACCACATGTTATGGTTTATGGTATCCTAAAGGACAATCCTTGGACTTTAAAGCTTATACTGATGCCGACTACGTTGGTTGTTGAATTGATCACAAGAGCACAAGTGGTAGTTGTTTCTTGTTAGGATGAGACTTAGTATCTTGGTTTAGCAAGAAACAAAATATGATTGCCCTCTCTACAACTGAAGTTGAATATATGGCAGCCGGATCTTGTTGTGCTCAAGTGCTCTATATGCAACAAGTGTTAAATGATTATATATTTAATTTTTCATCCACTCTTATCTTTTGTGACAACACAAGCGCTATAAACTTAGCACATAATCCTATTTTACACAGCCGAGCCAAACATATTGAAATCTGTCATCACTTTTTAAGGGATCATATCTCTAAAAATCATATATCCCTTCATCATGTTGATATGGAAAATCAATTGGCTGATATTTTCACAAAACCACTTCCAATAGACCAATTTAACAAAATAAGGAAGCAACTACTCATCACTCCCTTATAGGATGTTTTCTTTGATATTTGTGCTTCTTAAAAATAGTTTTAATCGTGTTATTTTTGGCTTCCAAATAGACATTTTTTTCGAAATATTTGATGGTTATCTTTTTTTAAGGGGGAAAACAAATTAAGGGGGATTTTTTTTCTACATTCATTTTTAACGGATATCTTTTTGAAATGACAAAGACAGAGAATTAAATGTAAATCTTAAAATGGTAACTTTGAAAAACTCAATCAATGAGTTTCATAATCTTAAAATGTAAATCATGATGTATCGGGCATGCTCATCTTGGTCGAAGCTTTCAGTAATGATGTGCCTCAGTTTATTTCAGTTACCTATGGTCATAGAAGAACGGATGTTCAACTCTTTATGATAGCGAGAGGGATGATTGGTACCAACTCCTTTAACATGACTGAGGTCGGAATAGATTCTGGTATTCCTCGTTATGCACTTACTATCAGAGAGAAGGCTCCTGAACCTCTTACACTAGTGGCTTGCCCGTCTGAAGAGATGCCAAGAGACCCGCCACCGACTAGGAAGCAGCAGATGAGACCTGTGCACTCACCGAGAAGAATGATCGTGGATGAAGATGGGTGCAGAAGACATCTACCGCATATGAGACTAGAGGACTTCTTTGACATAAATGTTGAACATTTTTCTGTTCGAGGCAGACACAGTAGGGTCAGTGGTAGATCAGCCTCTAGGCGAGAAGAACATCGTCCTTTCAGGCACAGATCAGTGGAGAGAAGGGACTCCTACAAAAGAAGATCACCCATGGGTGAAGATGATTTTTTTGAGGATTTCTTTGACGATGATGAGTGGAGATATAGTAGCTGAGCTGGCTTTGGTTGGAGGTGCACTCTTGATGCAGCGGTACATCTGTGATCTTAATGGATTGTAACTCTATCTTTTGGAACATTAGAGGAGAAGCGAATAACCCTACAAGAAGAGTCTTGAGTAGACTTTGTAGCCGTTACAGACCTGGGATTGTCTGCCTTTTTGAACCTTTCCTTCATGCGAATCTTGCAGTGGAGCTTTTAGATGTCGCCCGATTGGACTGGGCGATAGACAATTTTGGTGAGGGAGGTAAAATCTGGTTCTATGCAGAGGCGAATTTGAATCCGATGGTCCTTAGGAAGCATAAGCAGCATGTTACTATCAAACTCGAAAAGGGAGATGGAACTGCTTTCTTTGTTACTGTTGTATACGCAAGCTGCGATCGTAATGATCGTAAAGATTTGTGGAATGAGATCCTCTCTTTGTACGGAGATATTGGTGATGATAGATGGTTGATAGCTGGTGACTTCAACGTGATCAGAAATCCACAAGAGAAGAGAGGTGGTGACCCCCCAAGATTCCAGGACTTGTTTGATTTTAATGCCCTTATCGCTGATGCTCGCCTCAATGAGGTTCCCTTTGAAGGCAGCAGATTCACCTGGGTGAACAAGCAAATCCTTACTCCGACTATTTGGGAGCGTCTTGATCGAGCCTTTTTGAATGATGCATGGCTAGCTGACAGACCTTCTTTCCAATCTCTGCACCTTACTAGATCTAGAGTATCAGATCACTACCCGATTCTCACGATTCCTGGGAATGGTGATGTTAATAGAAAAAGAAGAAAGTTCTTCACGTTCCGATCGAGCTGGTTAGAACATGATGATTGCTTGAGGATAATTGAACAAGCGTGGGACTCTCATGTGGTTGGGCACCCTTCCTATATTTTCTACTACAAGATGAAGAGAGTTAGAGCTGCCTTGAAGAAGTGGAGTAGAGATGTTCTCGGTGATGTTAGTCAGAAGATTAAAGATCTAGAGGATATTGTTTCCACTACTCAGATAGCCTTCGACGAAAATCCCACGGCTGCGAACGAGGAGAATCTGAGGATTGCAGAATTGGAGCTTCAACACTTGAGGGATTTGGAGGAAGCCAATTGGAAAGAAAAGGCCAGGATTAACTGGTTGCATGATGGGGAAAGAAATACTCCTTTTTACCACGCGGTGTTGAAGTCTAGACGTCGTCATAGAAGAATCAGTTCTCTATCTTTGCCCGATGGTTCGGTGGTGTCTGATCCAGAGGAGATGGCAAGGGAGGCAGCTGACCACTTTGAAAAGTTTTTCAATGAAGAGGTGCATACTGATGGCATGTTGCTTGATGGGATGCTAGAAGACATCCCGACTGTTTGTTCAGCTGAAGACAGCTTCGGTGTATCTGCGGTTCCTAGCCTGGATGAGATTGTTATTACGATCAAAGAAATGGACCCATCAACAGCCCCGGGTCTTGATGCTTTTACCCTCCCATTTTATAAAGCAGCCTGGACTGTTATTGGAGCGGACTTTCTTGCCATGGATGAAGCTTTTTTCAGAGGTCAGACCTGCCATAGGGCCCTTTTCTGCTATCGCATTCTTATGATTCCTAAATGTGATAATCCCAAACAGCTCCCTTCTGATTTCTGATCGATTTCCATTGAAAATTTGGCTCTCCGGATCCTTGCAAGAACCCTGAATAACAGGCTGGCGCCCCTGATGCCCTCTCTTATTTCCAAATCTCAAGGTGCATTTCTGAAAGGTACCGATATCACGCATCATATCCGGCTTGACAAGGAGCTCATGCACGATATCAATCAAGGCCAGGTGGCTCCAAATGTGATGATAAAGATTGACATGTCTAGGGCGTACGACAGGGTTGATTGGAAGGTGCTCAGGAGGATTCTTCTTGCTTTTGGTCTGCTTCTGGAGGTTGTAGAGCCTTGTCTCAGTTTTTTTGTACACTCATGGGCTACAATCACCATTGATGAACACACTGCAGGATTCTTTTCGATTGCAAGAGGTCTCAAGCAAGGAAATGCTATTTCCCCGTTCTTGTTTATCATCTTTGAAGAAGTCCTCTGTCGGAGATTTTGTAGATTGGTAGACGCACACTCTATATCCAGATTCAAGACGAGAGGACCTGCGGTGGCACCTCTTATGCTCCTTTATGCTGATGACCTTCTGGTTCTCTTTGAAGCCGACAACAACTCAATTCATGAGGTTTTGAACACTCTCGACACATATGAGAAATCAACGGGTCAAAGGGTGAACCGTAGCAAGTCGGTCTGTGTTGCAGGGGGATCAGACCTTTCACAGTCACATGAGACAGCTATGAAGTTTGGGATTGAACATGCGTCTAACTCTTTCCTATACCTAGGGATACCGATATATAAAGGGAGACACAAGCTAGCTGATTATGATTTCCTTATCAAGAAGATTAATTCCAATATTTCTTCATGGAAGGCCAAACTTTTATCCTTTGCTGGACGGCGCCTGTTGATAGCACATGTCCTCTCATCAGTTATGATTCATGCAGCGGCAGCAGTTGGGTTACTAGGTGGTATTATATCTCAGATTGAGAATAAGATATCTTCATTTCTATGGGCTGGCAGAGATGAGATACACAGGAAAGCTTGGCTTGGATGGCATCGTGTGGCAACGCCGGTTGATAAGGGTGGTCTTGGTCTTCCACAGCTACAGAATATAAATGAAGCCTTTACTGCCAAAGCTTGCTGGGAAATCCTGTCCAAAAACTCCCTCTGGGCGGAGTTCTGTAGGGTGAAGTATTCGAATCATGCCCCTGGTCATTCGGCCTTATATCCTGGACACTTGAAGCTGAGTTGCTCACCTTCCCCCTTCTGGAAAAAAGTATGGACCACCGTCCCAAAAATTTATAGGCATTGCAAATGGGCGATTGGGAGAGGCGATATTTCTTTTTGGGATGACTGGTGGTGCGACGAAAGGATCGCAGACCATGCTATTTATGCAAGTGATAAAAGACACCCTTTCCTTATTAAGGATTTTTGGATTGATGATCATGGATGGGATTGGAGTTCCCTGAGCCAGGTGATTGATGGCAATGGGATGTACCTTATCAAACAGGCGGATATGTGGATATCGGATATGGATGACAAGTTGATCTAGGATGTGGAGGAGAATAGCAGATTCTCTATGAAATCAGCCAAAGTGATGTTGCGGACCGTGCAACAGGAAGGACCTGATGATCTAGGCAAGGTTTGGAGGATGGATTCCCCAAAGGCCAGCGCTCTCATATGGAAGATTGCCAGGGCGGCCATTCCGACTGACGATAATGTGCGCAACAAATGTTGTATACCACTTGCTTCGTGGTGCAACTGTTGTGATGAGCCGAAGGAGGAAGACATGAATCACTTGTTCTTTCAAGGACATCTCGCGAGGTTTTTTTTGGAACAAGTTTGGCGTGATGACGGATAAGGAACCGCCTTCTGACGTTCAGTCCCTGATTAGTATATGTGTGGATGGTCTCTCTAATGAGGTTATTGATTGGGTTGTCGGATTCATGGTTGGTCATATTCCAGTATCTATATGGAGAATGAGATGTTCATCTCGGTATGCTGATAATAAGAGACGTGTGGAGCAAGAATGGAGCAATCTTATAGACCATGTGAACCAGATGATTAAGAGAAAGACTTTCCCTCTTACAACAAATCCGGCCCTTCTTTCCAGGATGACGATGACAAGCATCAACGAGCCTAGGTTTAAGATGAGGAAGGTTCGACTTATCAGGTGGACAAATCCAGACATGTTCAATCTCAAGCTAAATGTGACGATTGGAAGAGACTTGGACGAGGAAGGTAACAAAAGAAGGTGGGTAGCAGGAATAGTCCGGAATCACAATGTCGATATTTGTTTGATCTTCCGCGCTTGGCTCAAAAAGGAAGACCACAAGCTGGCATACATTCAGGCGTGCATCATCGGGCTAAAGTTGGCTGGAGATCATATGCTTCATATTTCTACTATGGAAGTGGATGATAAAAATATCTATAACTTGCTTTGGAACAATGATTCCGTGCCATGGAGGGCTAGAACATATGTGCAAGAGCTTAGAGAGGAGCTGGATATGGCTAGCATATCGGGTGGATATGTGCACAAGTTGATCAACTCCATACCGCGAGAGATTGGCAAGCTTGGACGTGGATCCTCCAATCTGGTTGTTACTACGGATTTGAATAGGATTCCTAATAGAATTCATGGTATGGCTAGATTGGAAAAGAGGAAGATTCCTTACATTGCAGTCGAGAGTGAGGTGATTGAGGCTTGACCTTGTTTGGTCCTGTTTTGTTCAGTTGTTTCTAGTGGGGGTTTTTGGGAAGATACCCGAGTTATAAGAGCGGGAGTTGTATTCTTTTTGCTGATTTTAGCCCACCAGAGGGGTGTGGGATGAATAATAGCGACCCCTGGCTTAATTTTAAAAAAAAATCTCTTGGCTTTACATTAAAGGTTGCTATATTCCCTAAGAATTGGATTTTATGTTCCATACTTCTTTGGGAATAATAAGCACACATTTCATAAACAAAAGAATAATTCACAAAGTAAATCTCAGGTATGAAACTCAACTCAATTTAAAGACTAGTTGATTTATATTTTGGAAATGTTTGTCATCTTCAAAAAGGGGGAGATTGTTGGCTAAATGGACATCATTTAAATCCCTTTGTTTTGATAATGACAAACATTTCATTCTTGTGGATCTAACGTGCTACTTGAGAGTTGCAGGGCTTAGGTGGATGACAAACACTTGGAAGATCTATATGCTAAAATTGCTTTAAGTCATGAATGTAATCAAATGTAAAAACTTGTACAAGTATATAATGTACAAGTACTTAGACATCATGTAAATCAAGCGTTAGATCTTCCCTAGCCAATCACAACACTTATATAGGTCATCCCCTACAATAGCGTCACAACTGTACACTCATACACACACTTAGTACTTGGCTTAAAACATTGAAACATGGTTAATCTCGGTCGACAAAATTCTCGACCGAGACACTCTCGGTCGACAAACTCTTCGACCGAGAATGACCCAAGTAGCCGTTAGACACAGCAGAGAAGGTAGTTGGGAGTTGGATTAGAATGTTATATACACTTTCTCCAGACAGTCCCTCGGTCGACAAGTCCTCGACCGAGAAGGACTCTCGGTCGACAATTCTTCGACCGAGATGAGTTCTGTCTGCACTTTTCAGAGTTAATTAACTAGTCGTTGCTAAAGCAACTAATGGATATCTAACTGATAGTTAAGCACTTAGAACCCCCTAGAAAGTGTCTAGAATGTCCTTAAGCATTCATAGGCCATTCCTATAAATAGGACTAGCCATAGGACACCCAAAGTACACTTGTGCAATACTTGAGATTTCATACTTGCAATTGGAAATATGTTTTGAGCAATTGAGCAACACTAGTACTTGCTACTCATTTCCTTCACTCCAAATTCGTGTCCTATAGGCTAGCATCTCCTATCCACTAAACATACACTTCCATACTCATTGGTTAGGAGATTAATACGCTTGATATAGGAAATCAAGCCTTGTGCTTCAAGTGGTAATTGTAATTTATATTTCCTTTCTTGTTCTTTCTTATTGCTTGCACTCTCCTTGCTACTCCTAGGGTTGGAGGCTGCGGATTGGAGAGAGTTTGATCTTCTTGGTGAAGAAGGCGATCTTTGGACTACTTCTAGAAGGTTGTCTCAACGGGAAGCTACTTCAAGAGGAAGGCTACTTCAAGGGGGAGCTTGAAGTTACTTCAAGGAAGGCTACTTCAAGGTTGGTGAGACTACTTCAAGGTGAAGGTTGTCCAAAGGGTGTTGAAAGTGTTGTAATTTTATGTAATATCCTTGCGAGGTAATAAAAATAAATACTTTCAAAATCTCAGTTGGGTAAGCAATCGGGTAGTGGATTGACTTCCTTAGTATTTGCTAAGGTTGGAACCACTCTAAACACCTTGTCTCCTTCTTATTATTTCAATTGTGGTTGTTTGAGTTGAATTATTATTAAAATATTCATAAAACCCTATTCACCCCCCTCTAGTGGTTTTTCATGATCCAACAGATACCTCACGATGCATTAGTGTGATCTGTCATCTTTCCCAAAACTTTTCGTTCAAAACCCTAAACCCTAAAATTTCCACTTATAAATACACCCCCACACCCAATGTATTCTCAGACCCTTTCTCTCTCCTAAAGCCATAGATAGGGCCACCTCTCGCTTATATTTTCTACTTGTGATAAGAGGATCCTACCTCTAACACCATCTATTCTACTAACATTGATAGGCTTCTCAATAATAATTATTTTTCTTCTATTATATCCATATCAGTAACTATTACTGTCTCTAATCTATTCATAACTATTCATATTTTCATGCTCTTTCACAAAGAATCTGATCTTGCTCAATTGAATTTATCTCTCTCTCTCTGTGAGTGTCTCTCTCTCTCTCTCTTTCTCTCTTCCTATGCATCAGTCCTAACCATTAATGATGGATCTCTACCTGAGAGGTCCTAAGGTGACTGGAACCACAACACACCTAAAAACTAAGGTCTTTAGGGATATGATGGAAAAGACATGAATGTCTCTAGTCCCAAAGGTCCGACAACATAAAAATCATTTTTATCATTTTTCCATCACTTTCTTTAACAACAACCTCGATCACCACTTTTTTATATGAGATGAATAAAATGGTTGCAATACTGTTATCTAAGAGATGGGAGTGCTAATCGTTCTCTACTCATAACATATGTTCAAATCTGATCTCTGAATTAATACATACATTTCTTATCCACCCTAGGTGGTGTTAAATTCAAATTTTTATGTATTTTACTGCTGATTTAAATGCCTACCTTTATTTTTTTCTTGTTTTACGTATAAAATGGGGTGGAGACTCTAAGCTTTATCAATTTATCATTTTCTTCTTAACTTTTTTGTTGTTTCCATGATCATAGGATCCATTGGATTTTTCAAGTCAGGTACAACAAATATGGTGTGGATTTTTTTGAAAAATTTGCATCGACCACTCACGTTTCTTCTTTCAAGATTGTGATCTCCCTTAAAATACACATGGACTGGCCTTTGTTACACATTGATCTCAAAAGTGTCATCCGCTATGGTGATTTGGGAGATAAAATCAGCCTACAAAATTCTATGCTCATGGAAAGTCTTCACAAAGAGTATGCCATCTCAAATCCTCTTTATATAGCCTCAACCAATCACCACATGCCTAGTTTACAAAACTTAGTGAAGTTCTTGCTAGCCTATGTTTTATAGATCTTTTAGTGATCATATCCTCTTCTTTTCTACATCTCAAGATGGAACCATTATCCTATCTGTCTATGTTTATGATATCATTATCAAGGGTAGTAATGTATTTCAACATTGAAAGGCACTCCATCAACATTTTCATACCAAGGATCTAGAACAACACTACTTATCGGGAATTAAAGTACTACACTCTAGTCAAGGCACTTAGTTATTTCAATGGAAGTACGTCCTTGACCTCTTGAAGGTTTCTGGTATGTTGAATTTTAAACATGTTCCTTCACCTATGGACTATCACAAAAAAGTTATGTCTAAGGGGTAGTCCTTTCTCGATCCTAAGCAGTATATGTAGACGGTTGAGAACTTATTTATCTCAATATTACCAAGCCATAAATTTTATTGAGTATGACTCATAGTGATCATTTAGCAAAGAATGACTCTGGTTATCAAATGATTGAACAACTGGGATCAATTTACTTATGATACTTAGTTGTCATTCATAAAATGGATCTAATGAAGTATGAGTTATGCATAGCCTTTGTTATTGTTACTTAACACATGGCCAAACCCCTTTCATGCCACTTGATTCAGGTACAAAGTATCCTACAAAATCTAAACAATGTACTTGGTTGGGGTCTCCTATAAAGTACCACAATCTCCATATATCTTTCTTAGTTTTTATGATGATGTCGATTGGGTCAAAGATGTGAATGATAGGAGATCCACTTCCGGCTTCTGTGTTCTATTGGATGTCCTTCCCATCATTTGGCATAGTAAAAAGCAGTATAACGTGGCTCGTTCTAGCACTGAGGTAGAATATCACACCATGACACAAGCTTGTTGTGAAATTTAATGGGTGAATTCTATTATTTAAGGACTAGGTCTCCCTATCCCATAACCATCAACTTTTAAATGCAATGAACAAACAACTATTCATATAGTCGATAATCCAGTTTTTCACCAAGGTACCATGCACATTGAGGTTGAGTGTCACTTCATGAGAGATCTACTTTGTCTCAAAAAGATCATTATACCATATGTGAAGATTGAAGAACATACTATCGATATCTTCACCAAGCCACGTCCCCCTTCATCCTTCTCCTATATGTATGACAAACTGAGAATACATGATGTATACTATCCAGCTTGAGGGGGAGTGTTGGTGGTATTTTAGATTGATTATTATCTCTATAATAGCTAAATGGGTTGTCTTTGTTTGATCACATTAGTATTGGTTTAATTTATGTTATGTTGTGTTTCCGGTACATTATACCTTGTGACAAGGCTATCTATATGACTCCATGTAATCATCTCAATTCATAATAAAAATTCTCTTCACGTAAGAAGCATACCAAATTAATAGTTTATGTTAGTCTAATTATGGAACTAAAAGAAAAAGATTTTCCATCCATTGTCCCAAAGCCTGTAGCAGAGGCTGAATGCTCAAAAGATGGTAAATCAAAAAATATCTGTCTATATGGTTCAAACTCAAGTACCATCATTGGAGACATCAATGTTTTCCAACCACACTATATCTTGTTGGCTATGTTGATGTAGTTTAACTTTATAAGTAGAAGCATTAGTAATTAGGTACATCGCTAATTATATGAGTAAATCAAGTGTGGATACACGTATATGTATTAGCATAACCTGTTAGATGTAGGCATCTGGTATATGTTGTACATGTATAATTAAATGCATCTTTGATGGGGTTGGAGGATGCATGTATACGATTATAGAGGTTTAGGCTACATGCACACGCATTACTCTATTCTTTTTTAATATGAGTATTGTGTATGCGCGTACAGAAAGATACGCCCACGGCACATTTTAATGATAGGGTTTTGCGAGCGACGCTGAGACCCATTGACAGTGTGGACCTATATCAAATTACTTGTAGTATATACTTACTACAAAAAGTTTGTTGCTTGGACATAATATGAATAAATTTAACTCACAAAAAAAAAGATATAGTTAAATTTAAAGAAGATTACCCATCGTATATCCCGAGTTATATACCGTTTATGTGCACACTCATTCTACCACCAATAGCATATAGTTTCATTCCATCGCCCATGGCGTAGTGCATGGTAGTATGTTGACTGATTCATGCTTTTCTTGCTTAGAAAAGATTTATTTATCCTGAACGAGTGTATTAATGTCCTTTTATGACAGAAGGTTGGCACATTAGCTTGGTTTCAGGAATCTGACATGTCATAGTCTTTCAGTGGTTTTGGTGAAATTACAATGAAAACTGGTGGTAGCATAGATTATGCAAAGTAGAGGGTTTTTTTCTAATTTCTCTAAAACTGAGGGGTTCTTGTAAAAACACTAAAAGCAAAGTTGAACTGGTTATTTCGTCTCAAATGGTTAGGTTGTTCATATAATCAATTAGGCTAATTAAAAATATATTATACAGTTACATATAATATCAAGTTATTATTAGTGTAATTTTATATATAGTTGAAGCTAAAAATTATTTGAAATAGGTGATACAGTTAATTAAAAGAATACAAAGCAAAATATAGTATCATATCCTAAACGCTAGTATGCTACGGAAGCCTTTTTTTAGCAGTGTCAAAATGGCCCTCAAAACTTTGAATGATCTAGAATGCGTAACAGCTGAACAACTGTTTGTTTATATTTTAACGTAAGGTTGTGGAAATTTCGAGTGAACAGTAACAAGTCACGAGAAAGAGAAAACACATAGAATAGAAGGGATCGTCTATCATAACGTTATAGCTAGGCTTGACAAAAATCACTCTACTCATGACTCATGCATGATTCTTTGTCAAGTCATTCTAATGATATTTTTAACCAAAATCTGGTAAATTTAACAGAGGTTGTGGAAGCAATTACATGAAGAAATTCCGTACATACTTAAAAAGCTATCAAATTCTTTTCATGGTAACACAAATTACCATAGTCTCAAAATGTACAATACTACACCTCAAGAGAACAATCACCACTAGCCTACAACCTACTTTATTCTTACTTGCGTAGGGATGCCCTGCAGCCCTTGATGGCTATCATTTCTACAAAATGCAAGCTTTGTATATGTTAACATGTTAAAAGAGAAGAAAAATGACTGGTTTCCAAGTCGCTAGTGAAGGATTCAGGCATTACTGTCAATAACGTCTTGGATAAAATTTAGTCCTTCTAGTGATATGCTTCTTCGGACCCGAGATCTGGATATTTCGATGCGAGGAGGGGGATCAGGAGAAAAGCATATGATCACAACCGTGAGATTATCACATGTGTGTCGCCTCAACGCCTCTCGAACCAGCTCCTGCGAGCACCTCTCTGGATTGTTGTGGTTCATTAATTCTTTCCTGACAATTGTTACAGCACACTGGCTGCTCATGACATCCCAAAGTCCATCACAACCCATAATCAAAAACTCGTCTTCCTCGGTGAGGATTGTCTCGTGAAGTTCTGGCTCTGAACTCAGGGGACATAAGGGCCCTTTGGGGTCTTTGATGTGCCAGTCGCCTAGAGCTCGAGCCACGGCTAGCTGGCCTTCGAGATACCCGTCATATATCTTGCCACCTAATTTCTCAATCCTGACTTTTTCGGAAAGGGTATTAGGCTTGTGGTCTCTGGAAAGTTCAATTGCCCTGCCACGTTTGCCCAATACTGCTCTGCAATCACCAGCGTTGGCAATGTGCATCTTCCTGGATAAAGCACAATGAAGATAGTGAGTAAAGATGACATACAACTAAGAGCCCCCCTTTCCTCTAGAAATGGTATACATATCAAAGTGCATTTTCAAAGTTCCAAAGAAAAAGGAAAGAATATGTCCAATTGAGAAGTGAATAAATTAGCAGCATTAGAAAAGTGAAGAACTTTATACTTTTATCAAAATTAGTACTCTACGGAAAGTAAGAAAGGTCACTAATGAAGAAAGTGCTTTAATCATAATGAGTGGAAATCAAGACTTAGGGCACAATTGGGTTCTTTCTTGGTTGAACAAAGTCGAAAATATATAACATAGAATTAATATTAGATGGTCATGCAACAAAATCGTAAGAAATTCTTCGGCATAGTATGCAATTGCGTTCAGATATTGCGAGTATTTGCCAACTATTGTGAAATGAGAAGGTCTAAACTTGCATTGTTGCAAACGTATTAGACCAGAGTTCCAGAAGAATCTCACCTTCCAAATATGAGAGCAATCAGAGCAGTAGTGCCAGAAGAGCGATCAAGGGTGCAAGTATCAGACAACAAATTATCTGCTTTTGAAAATGCACTTTTTATTGCTTTTTCAACAGAATTATTGAAATGGCTATCCTCGACTATGAATTTAAGAATGTTCTTTTGGATAAAGGATGCCGCATCTCTTCCCCCGTGGCCATCAAAAACCTATTAAGAGTAAACAAATGCAACCAAAAAATCTTGCGTTGAATTCCTATTTACAAATTTGAGCATTTGGGTCTAATAATTGAAGCTGATTCAGTACCCAACGGATAAATTGTGATAGGTAACCTAAAAACTAAACATTAGAACAGAGGAAATTTTAACGCTAATAACTAGATACAAAATGTGATTATGCTTGAAATGCATTGCTTACCCCGTAAAAAGCACCAGGAGCGGGAAAATCAGCTCCAGCTCCAAGATATTCAAATAGATTGTCGATACAAACATGCTCATCCTCCATAAATTCCTTTGGTCCAATCTCCGAACAACTTCCAGACCTAAACACAGGCAAAAAAGCAGATTTTCCTTCCGCTGGTGATTTCAAGCTGATGCCGGCAATTTCCATCTCCTATAAAGTATCCCAAACACAAATATTTTACAAACAAGAAGTGGCAGATCTTGACTAAAATGTTGGAGGGTGAAAAGACTACTATTTAAAATTTGATGAAGGTTAGAACTGGTGTATTTTCTCTGTTTCTCCGTCCAGAAAGGACTGGTGACTAAACCTTTTCCCATTTTTCTTCATCTCAATGTAAGCTATCATTTGCTTTAAAATTAAACACTTACTACAAACAGTGAAAACAAACATAAATGTAACATATAGTTTTACGTTAGCATACATAAATTTAACTCAAAAATATTTCATTTATTTCTTCAGATATCTGATATAAACAGTTCCAAATTATTTTTAATTGATTGTCTAATGTCTCATTACCTATTTATTGTGGAGTTTTTTTTTTTCATTGATCAATAGTTTGTTAGACATCGACACATAGTAGTAATAAAATCAAAAGAGTTAAAACAAGACGATTAAGTTTATATTATATATAAATAAATTTTCCAGATATATAAACAAGATGATGTACATAAATATCGATTCACATACGTTGTGAAGAGATGTTGCTCTTATTTCATAAGATAAAAAAATGTAGTGCGCAAAAATTTAGGTACTTTATAGTTAGTAGTTTTTTGGAACATTTTGGAAAATTGACTGATCAATGCTAGATGATAAAATTTTGTTTATAAAAAATACAATTAGTCACGTTTTGTAATAAATACAATTACATTAAAGTGAATAAATTGGTATGATAGGAGGGAAATATTAGGAAATGGAGAAGTAGAGAAAAAAATATTATTTGGTTAGACAAACTGATAAGTAAGAGAAGATAATAGCTAGAAAAGAAAGGAAATGAATTGTATGTATTCTCTTCCACATGTTTCCCTACCAAGTTAGAGTAAAAAGGACAAAAGAAAAATTCTACACAAGAAATATCATTATAAATTGAAGAATTTTTTTATGAGAAACATGGGGGAACAGTTGGGAATGATACATATGAAGAAAGATTTTAAATAATTATTTTGCAAAAACTTAGACGGGGGTAGAAAATTTGGATCTAAAATATATTGAAGACATAGAGGAAAACATAGATTACTAAAAAAAGGTTATAGGTAACATAGAAGTATAATTTCAAGCATAGATAAAACATTATATAGAGATAAATATTTGTGTGTCTAGAATCAATATAAAGAACTACAAGTAGTCTAATTTTTGCTTATTTACTTCTATTAGATTGTTTTATTTACCTCCTTACACTGGTCAAAAACATAAAGTATGTATCATTTTTATCACTCCTCCCCTCCCTTTCTCACACCATGTATCTAACTTAATGTAAGCTTGTATCATGTTATATAGCCAAATGCAAGGATATTTTTTAATAGAAGTGTGACTATTACTACAATTGATGAAATGAAATTTAGTATTTAAATTTTCTATTGATTTCATTGTTTAGAATCGATCATGTTTGACAAGTTCCATATTTGTTGTTCTTTTCATATTTGGTGTATCTGATATTTATATATTTTTATGCATTACAGTCATATATTACTTTGAATTCATAGTCTAATGTGAAACAGTTAATTAATTTATTTTAAAAAAAATGAATTGTCACCATTGGAATAAAAGATAGCAGAAAATATCAATAGACAATTTCAGTCAATATATTTTCTACGCTTGTTTTTTTCGAAAACTTAATTTAAGTAAGCGTAATTGTATGGTAATACTGGCTCTTATATGAAAAGCTACTCTTGACACTCATTTTTATATAATTTAATAATTTTCACTTTTTTGAGGGTGTAGTATTTATAACAGAGTACTTTTGTTAAAAAATTACTATGATATCAAAGTATAGAATATTTAAAAAAACTAAAGGAGGTGTGCCCTCCGTCCTTATTAAGATCTGCCAACAAGCAACCGTCTCAGAGACTAAATAACCTGGATTGTCAGGTTTATAAGCAAAAAAGAAGAAATTTTACGAACCGATTCAGACATTGCTGCTAGCCGAGCGCTGCTGAGGCAGTGGCGCATCACAGAGATTTGCCGCGGTGGCTTCGCAGACTTCGATTGCTTACTATCAGGGGACTCAATGGCCTCCTCTTCCAAGGAAGTCTCGTTCTCGTTGTCGTCGTCCCTGCTG